>JAZDUH010000425.1:8702500-9165000 GCA_036419115.1 Scarus forsteni
ATGGCGGACCATCCGGAATGGATCATGATGGAATATTGGTGAAAAACATGAGTTTTTGGACGATAAATGCAGTTTTAGGAGCGGCGATCTATGCCCTACGGGCTACCATTATATCGGTGTCCGCTGCTCGATTTTGGATCTAAATATCTCCTGAAGCACCGTTTGCATCAGGAAAGCCTTCTGGGTGAGTATATTGTTGTTCTTCATTCTATAAACAATGTGAAAGCTGCAGGAACCAAACTTTTCCTTTAAAAGCTGTCCTGTCTCTTCTCTTTCATCCTGTTCAATCTTTGTTTTAGTTCTTTTCAATCATTAAATACAAACAAAAAATCTCAAACATGAATGAAAAGGTGCAGAATGAAGATGGATGTTGTTTGGTAAAATTTTCTTCTGTGCTTTATTCATAATCTGTAACATACTGAGATCTACTTACTATTGAATTTCAACTCTTACTTTCTTTATTTGTATTGTTCTTTGTGTGTTTTAATAAGCTCTGTGTGTTTTATTCGTTTTATTGATGTTTGTTTTGATTTTGTGTGTTGGCGCCAACCTGCTAATGGGAATGGGGATGGAAATTAGTTGCTTGGCTATAATCTCATGTATTTACATGTTAATGTTGATTAATGCATACTGGCCTGTTTTTCTTTTAATATATGAATCCTTAACCCTACAAGTACACAACCTAAAATCTTTGTCCCTTTTAGATAACTATGGTTGGTGATCTGAAGCACGGTCGCACGGTCCATTCCCTCGCCAAACTGCTGACTCAGTACCGCATCACGCTGCGTTATGTGGCTCCCAAGAACCTCCACATGCCGTCAGAAATCATCAGCTTCGTGGCCTCAAAGGGAATCAAACAGGTCAGGAGCCACAGACTTCAGTAGTTCTGTTTCTATAATAATAAAGGATCGTTCAGTAAGACTGAATGTCTCTGTTTTTGCTCCCGTCCTGCAGGAGGAATTTGATAGCATTGAAGAAGCTCTGCCCGAAACCGACGTCCTCTACATGACGAGGATTCAGAAGGAGAGATTTGCCTCTGAGGAGGAGTACAAAGCTGTGAGTGTGTTCAGGTTCACTTCATTTCATCTCTGTAGACTGTGAATCAGGTTTATCTTCCTTTTATAACTCCATTACCTCATACTGAAAGTGGATCTTGATAAATCCACTTTTAAAAACAAAAGAAGTGACGTCACGTCCCAACTGAATGTGAGCATCAGATGTTGAGCAGAAAACTAATTCTGAGTTCCAGTTGTGCTGGAATGTCGTGATTTCTGATTGAGAAGTGAAGGTGCACTAATGGTATGACAAAAAGGCTCAAGGGGTACACAAGAGCAAAAAAGTTGGGAACCACTGGCATACAGAGTATTGTTCAATGTTTATATATAGAAACACTGCTGTAGTGTTATTTACATTCTTAATGTGGTATGTGAAATTTACCAGAACGTGCAAAATACTGGGAGGTGGAGATCCAAATGTTATCATGTAGCACCCACAGTGTGAATTATTAAGCTAAAACTGATTGCACTTGGTTTGTTTGCGTTTAAATTTAGCACATTTGAAAGGCAGGTGCAAACTGGCACAGCGTTGCGCACAGAGGCCTGAGGTCTTTGTGGTGAGAAATGAATCCCATAAACCAAATATTTCCGTCACTCAGAAGGAAAGGAATGCTACGTGGACTTGACAGAGAGTTTGATGGAGGTGCTCAAAGTCATTAAAACTAAAAGTAAAGACTCCAAGGCCTCTCTTTATCCTATTAAAATGCCTTTATTTTAACGGCATGGTCATGTAGACCTTTAAAGACAACTATGACACGTTTTGGCATCAAGCCTTCATCACAAAGTCATGCAAGAATGTTTTTCATCATTCACTGAATTTTTTGATGAATCAGGGAAAGACTTGGAGTGGTTATTATAAATTTGAATATTAGACATCAAACTTAAACTGCACTAAAGGTATTGTTAGGGGTGTGTGATATGACGATATTAAATCGTTATAACCTGGGGATGATCTCATAAATCAGAAAGATCGTCAGATCGTCTGTGTGGGCGCAGAGACTTTTACGCGCACCCAACTAGCCAATCGGAGCACATTAAGCGCAATGCATGGTGGGATCTCCTGTTTGGTTATGTAGCGTGAAGCCATGGCGGAAAGAGAAAAGGAGATAAAAGCTTGAAGATGTCTGAACAAAAATCTGTTCTAAAGCAGCTGTATTATTCACTCAGGTTATAGACATTGCAGTTAGATAACATTTGTTTTAAATTATTGCACTTTAAAGCTGATATTGTTGTTCTACCTTTTATGTTTGAAATTGCACATTTTTATGCCCCTCCTTCCTCACCTCTCCCTCCGTGTCCCAAGATCCCGCCCCAGCTCTTTTTAGGTTTACGCCTCATAAAGCTCGGACTGAGCTACGAGCGACTAGCACAATATATCAGCAGCAAACTCAATCAAAAAACAGCTCAGCTCAACTGAAAGTATCAAACACGACAGACATCTCCCTTATAACACACAGCAGTATTGCCATTTCAACTGGACCGCGGCAGCGGGTCTGGCGCCGCCATGACTGTGGCGAGATGGTGGGGGAGTCAATGAAATTTATCTTTTCAGCCTGTCCTCCCCAGCTCAGCTTACAGTGCTAACGATTAGCGGCTAACAGGCTAACCCGCTCCCCTACAAGTTATTAGCCCGCACAGGCACAAACTAACCAGAGTTATTCAGCAGACATCTCCCACTGTAGTAAACAAAGCCATTACCTGATCAACCAGGGGCTAAACGGCCGATGATGAAGGTCTGATGGCCGCCTGAGGCTATTGTTTATTAGCCGTTAGCCCGCTAACAGGCCTCCACCACCGGGCAGAGCTCCGCTGGGCCCGGGAGGGAGGCGGATTCCCGGTTCGGGCGCTAGGCTTTCCCGGCTCCATGATAGTTCAGTAGCTAACGCTGCTAGCTGCTCACCGGAGGTAGAGGGAGGAGGCGGACCATGGGCAAGATGCTGCGTGCTGCGAGTGAGGGAGACGAGGGAGAGGGGAGAGGAGAAGGGTGGTCTGCAGCCAGACTGTCTTGGGAGAGGGAGGCGGATTTGGTCTCGGCGCTAGGCTTTTCCGGCTGCATGATAGTTCAGTAGCTAACGCTGCTAGCTGCTCACCCGAGGAAGAGGGGAGGAGGCGGGACCATGGGCAAGATGCTGCGTACTGCGTAGTGAGGGAGACGAGGATTGGATGGACTCATGGACTAACTCACGGACCAATTAATAGTTGCAGGTTCTTAGGTTTGATTGGTCAGGTAGTATGCAGCTTTTCAGCGGATATACTGAATGGATTTTTTTCATTCTTTTTGGTCTTTATACTGTGTAGATAGGACCATAGGACCATAACAGCCTTATAAACGGTGTTATTAATATGTACAAAGCTTCCAAATCGTAGACCATAGCTTTAAGAGATAATGTTGATATTGTTGTTCATTACCTTTTACGTTTACATTTATTGCACATTTTTATAAAAACTGCACTATTTCAATTAAAACCTGTTCAGAAAGTTTCTTTTGCTTTAATTGTCTTTTTTTTTTCTTTTAGGGTTTTGCATGCGTTATATGTTAAACATGGGGGGAAAATGGTCAAACATGCAAATTAGTCTAGAAAAATCAATGCAAAAAAGAATTGTGATAAAATCGGGATCGTGATTTTATTACAAAAAAATTGTGATATGATATTTTTGCCATGTCGCCCACCCCTAGGTATTGTTGTTGTTAATTATTGCTGTCTGTCTTTTTCTTCTCAGTGTTTCGGTCAGTTCATCCTCACCCCTCACATCATGACTGTGGCTAAAAAGAAGATGGTGGTCATGCATCCACTGCCCAGAGTCAATGAAATCAGGTAAATCTTTCAGCATTTAAGCATCCCTTGCGCCCGTTTCACACTGCATTAGCCACTTGCGTCCACTCAAGCGAGTGCCGCCGCAGCTTTCACACCGGGCTGGCAGCTGGTTCAGGGTGTGCCTGCGTCTCACCCAATGTCAGCTGAGATAAGCTCCGCCCCCCTCAACCCCTGAAAGGTGTAATTGGTACAATGGCTGGATTTTCCCTTTTTTTTGGGGCACTTTAATACAGAAAATTAGATTATTTTGAATTTTTGTAATAGGATCATCTGTGTTAAAATTTAAAGACATTGTTCAGTTAAAAACACAGAGTATTTTTGTGCTGGAAATAATACTCTTCCTGCTTATATTCAAACTTTTTTTCAACTAGGAGAAGGAAAATGTAACTTAAAGGAACACTCCACCCAAACAACGATTTGGCCTCATTTTCTACTCACCCTCATGCTGAACAACACTGTGGAGTAGTTTTTGAACATCTAGGATGCAGCCGGAGATCTGGGGGAATCCTCGCTGTCCACTGATATTGATATCATGACTTAGATAAGAGCCCGAAAGAACAGTGTCCTTAAAAGTCCACAAAAAGTCGGCAATATTCCTCCATGCTGTTCGTGCCCTGTAATCCAAGTGTCCTGAGCGGGTAACGTCCACCATTTACTCGAAACGACATCATTTAGCACATGTTTGTAGCCTAAACAGTACTACTTCGCATTTCTATGATACACTTACTGGTGCCTACGGGAGCCGCGGATGACCAAAACAAAGGAACGCGCACTCTGCAATAACTAGGAGCGTAGAACAAGAAACAAGAACACAAGAAATCCCACATTCTGCTGACCCCTCTTGTGTCTGTCCACCAACACAGATGTGTTTTGGTTTTCTGTATTACATTTTGGAATGAGCTCAATGATGACTTAAAGTTCAGAAAGATCTTTAATCAAAGCTTATAAGGAATAATGATTTTTTTTTTTGGTATTAGGACATAAAGAAAAAAGGTCTTGTGTTTTTTTCCTTATATGCCAAATTTATCTTGTATTGTACAGGCGAGCCAAAATAAACCAAAGCTTCAGCGTAAACTTTTTTAAGGTTATTTGTATTAAACGGCTCTATTCTTTGTTTGTTCTTAACCTTTATGTAAACAAAATAAAAATAGGAGTGATTCATTGATTAATGTTTTTTTTTTAATTTTAGTCCTTTGTACATTATTCCAACAGTCTTGATTTTGTTGCGTTCTTCTGCACAAATTAACTTTATTTTTTTGTCTCTTGTCTTACCTTCTCCTTCTCTTAGTGCGGAGGTGGACACAGACCCACGAGCTGCGTATTTCCGTCAGGCAGAAAACGGCATGTACATCCGAATGGCCCTGCTGGCTACCGTACTGGGCAGATAAACCCACAGAAGTATAATAAACCTTATAGCAAATATCAAGTGTTAGACACCAGCGTCCTCCCCCCTCACATCTGTGGAGATCCTGTTTCCAGTCATTTAAAGGGATGTTTGAAAAAATGTATTAGAGTCAAAGTTTTTATCTTGATGCTGCTCTTCCCTCTGTTGACCTCGTTTTCATTTGTGTCTTATAGCAGTTATGTCAAAGATCTGATAATGCAATGATCATTTCTCTAGAACACAGCACTGCTCCCTTTAATCAAGATGTATTCGTACCTCAAGACATTTTGTTGGTTGGTGTTCATGATGGTTCACAAACGCTTTGGCCTAGAGGTCATACATTATGGTACTCTCATAAAAACGTGAATGCAGTTGATCTGAGAAAAAAACAGTAGTCTGTGCCTGTAAACTCAGCTGCAGGACCAATGAAGGGACCACACTGACAATAAAAAGAGAAAATGCTGGACCAATAACTGTCTCCCCTACTGTCATTAAAAGCAGTTTCTTCCTGTCATTTTCTTTAAAGTGTAGCATTAACACATCTCTGAATGGTTTTAGGGATAATTGCTGTTACTGTCTGTGACGTCATTTCTTATTACTGCAGTCGTGTGTCACACTTTATTTTTTTTACCCAATTGTGAGATATTAATGTCATACGATGTTGGTAAATGACTTTGTAATATGTGGAGAAATAAATAATAAAGAAAAAAATGTCTTTGTAGTTTTTTCTGTCTTTGTAACCAGTAAGTGTGTGCACATGCATCGATGTAGCATCTCAAGAAGCTAACCTCTAATAAATCAGACAACAGGCCTATGATCCATGGATCTGTCACTAACTTTAGTTCTTACTTAGTCCACTTGTCTCCTCTTACCTTCCTTCCTTACTGCCATGATGGAGGGATTCATGATTGGCTATATGGATTCATGTTGGGTTTTGGATTTATATATATGTATTTTATATGTATCTATGCATATATGTGTATCCATAAAATGAGTTTTATGCTCTATTGTAAAGTGTCTTGAGATAACACTTGTTATGAATTGGTGCTATACAAATAAAGATTGATTGGTTGATTGACATGCAAGGAATAGGATTTGGAGCAAAAAAGATCAAATATTGGAGAAAAATGCTGCCCAACAGCAACACTCCTACTTGGCTTCCTGTACCTTTAAGAATAGATTTTAAGGTTCTTTTATTGTTTGGTTTAAATCTGTTCAGCCCTCTTTTAAGCCTTCTGCTCAAAAATGAAATACTCAATTAGGACAAGAGTGTATCTCCGCAACAACAAGGTCTATTTGAATAATTTTGGTGTCATCATAAAAGTAACACTTGAGAGATTTGTCCAGATGTGTAATTATCAGTATATGTGTTACTGGGACAGAGTAATTAAGATAGAAGTCAGAATAATTTGAAAATTTAATCCTCGCCTTAAAAAAAAAAAAAGGTTTTTATGGTGAATATCTCTTTGGAATGATGCAGTTGCAGCTTTAGAACTCTATGAATGAATAACAAATATGTGAACATTACTTTTGCCAAGTTTGAGTCTGATAAAGTGATGCAGAGCAAAGTTAGAGAGGTTTTACTACAGAGTGGTCAGGCCCAATCTTGGCACAGTTTGGCTCCATTAGTCCCATTTGAAATTTCTGATATACCAAACTTTATATTTCACTTTTATGTCACTTTTGGTGTTCGTTACACCCAATTACAACAGTTTTTTTTTTATCTTCCTCTGCTTATCCATGGCAGTTTTTGACTGTTTTTGGAAAAAAATAGCCCCCAGAACTCTCTACATTTTCCCATTCAAAGAAATTCATACAAAGAAACCCAAGTTTGAATCAAAGTGAAACAGGTATCAATATTTGATGATTCATTTGCTTAGTGTTGACGTTGTATTTGGTGTGTAAAAATGTCTCGTATGGTTGTGAAGCTGAAAATTTCTTGTCTAACTTGATGTGCAACATGACTATATTTCTACATTATTAGTTCACTTTTTCTTATGTTTTGTCAGAGTACCTGAAATTGGGAACTTTGGAGCTGAACAGGTTAAACCAGTTTTATATATTAATTAGCTTTTAGCATTTATCACCTTTGTCGTATCTGAACATGGTTTTACTTATTTATTTAGTCAGTTTAGTCTTTGCTCCTGTGTTTCCTCATTTTCAGTCCTGGATTTTTGGAGAGTCCTGGCTTATCAGACTTTAATGATCCGGCCGGAGCCAAACTGTGCCGATCCATACCGGACCACTTGGTGGAAAGGGTCCCAAAAAAGTAGGACGGTACAGTTCGCTTACAAGAGGTCCTGTCCCAGTTTTAGCCTATGAAAATGCCACAAAAAGCGAGGCATACCGAGACGGACCGAACTGAACCCTCTGGTGGAAACGGGGCTTTAGAGTCCTCATGTACAGTATGTGTGTGTGTTTGTGTGTTAGAGGCTGTCAGTGTAAATGTGGACTGGGAGGGTGGGTGGGATTTTCTATTTTATTCTGTTATCTCCATACTCTGATCTGCTTGTTTGTTTTAATGTACAGCACTTTGAGCTGCTTTTTATAAATGAATTGGTTGATTGATACTATTAAGGAGTTTAATTGAATAAGAGAGAGACACAAATGTACTGAAAGAGCAGTTAAGCTGTGCAGTAGAGTTAAATTTCCACAACTGCAACCCTCTCAGAACCTTTTCTTCCTCTTGGATCCTCCAGTTGCTTCTGGGCCTGTCTCTAGGATTCTCTGTAAGGTGACAGTAGCTCAGTCCAGAAGGACTTCAAGTCCTGAATGAGCCATGTTTGGAAGTTGACAGCACTTTTTAATTTAGTTTTAGTCTTTTGCCTAAAATATCTTATACTTTTAGTCATAATTTAGCAATCTAAACTGTTTTGGCATTCTACTGTAAATCCAAATCTTATGTAAATCTAGTCATCTAGTCAATATATCAATTCATAAAGAGAGCAGCTCTGATTGGATCGCTCCACAACTTATCCCACCACCACCAAGCTAAGGCAGCTGTGATTGGATGTCCCTCTGAACTCATCCAACCTTTCCACACAACCAAAGTAGCTGTGATTGGATATATTTCTGACTTGTTCCTACTTTCTACATGAACAAATCAGGTCTGATTGGATTAAGTCTCCGTCAAATATTTTAGTCTAGTTTTGATTTATTGATGAAAATGTCAGTTCATTTAGTTTTTGCCCATGTGCACTTGTTTTGTAGTTACTGTCTACTTGTCATCAAGAGAAAAAAGGTTGTTGACGAAAACTTTGACACTGTTTCTGACAGTAATTCAGTATTCACATTAATCACCACATTCATGGTGGTATGCACCAGTAGACGTATTTCCTCTGTGCACTTGTTGATGTTTATACACAAATTTGAAAGAAAATTAAATGACAAAATAAACAACGTCTGGGTTGTTGTAGTTTTAATGAGGTGGGGCGCCCATGTTTTACATTTCTATTTAAGGTTCCTTTAATTCTACCTCACAGGTGTGTTTGTTTTGCAGACATGAAGTTTTCCCTTTTCTGCAGTGATATGACCTGGATCTCAGGGTTCAGATTGTAGGAGCTGTTTGTACATGTACATGTGTATTTCAGCGCATGTTTCAACAACAGAATGTAAAGAACTGAATTTCCCATGAGGGATTAATGAAGTATGTCTTCAATTTGCCTCCACAAGAAGGTGAATGCAATCTAACCGGATGGTCAAACCACCTCAGCTGACTCATGTAGATGTGAAGGAGCAGCAGCTCCACTTTGAGGTCCCTCTGGATGTCCATGCTCCTGTCCTGTCTCTCAGAATGAGTCCAGCCACCCTCCTGAGAATCTCATCTCGACTGCTTGTTTCCTGAATCTCATTCTTCATTACCCAGAGCTCACGGCCTGAGGTGAGGGCTGGAACAAAGATGGAGCAGAAGGTTAAAAGCTTCACCTTCAAGCTAAAGCCCCTCTTTGCCTTGATGGTCCAGTTCAGCCACTGCAACACTGCAGATGTCAAACTGATCTGTTTGTAAGTCTCTCGTTTGTGAATAAGACCCTGAACTTTTTCAGCTGAAGCAAAGACTGTGTGCTTGAAAATCTCCTCAGATCAGTTCCTGAAATCCTCAGACCACCTCGTCCAGCACCAACAACCCTGATCAGAGTCATTTTGGTCACAGTTCTGCTCCATCCTGATGTTCGGTTTGAACTTCAAGAGTACATGCCCAAATGCATTGAGTTGCTGCCATATGATTGTCTGATTATCCATTTGTGTTAAGTGGCCAGTGAGTGTAAATGAAGTGGTGAAAAAGGGGTGTTGGTCTTTGAGTGCTCTTAGAAGATCCTACAAAGTTCTGGATTTGATTTAAGCGTGTAAGGAAGCATTTAATGTTAGCATAAAACATTTTCACATTTATTACAAGAAATGCAAATAACATTGGGGTGAGGTGCTCCAGCACTCCCTATAATGTTCAAATAAGGGATGCTAATTTTTGATTTTTAGATACATTAAATGCATTATATATTTTAAAAAACAACATTTTATGAATTTGTCTCTGCTTAGGACCTCCTTACAATAGAAATATCATGAGGCCTTGTTTTCAAATTTTGTTTGAAAACAAGATAATTGCAAAAGTACAGGCTAATATTCCTTTGCCCCTTTTATAAGACTTTGCCCCTTTTGTTTGCTCCTGTACTCGTCTCTGGCTCGTGTCTTGTAGGTGGTCTGGGATTCTTGGTGTAGACTGCCTGCTGCTGTGGAGTCATGAAGCCTCAATAACTACAATTACAGACATGACACAGATTTGGCCATTTCATTAGGGACATTCCAGTTCATAGTCATGATAGATGTTAATGTAGATATTAGGATGATCTCTCTATCCATGGTTGATACATCATTAGTAACTATCTTTAGCACCACATAGGCATAAGGTCCCTCTTGAAAATGGGATGTCACATCTCAAGAGGTTTACCTTTAATACATTTATAACTAACAGAGACAAATATGATAACATTTATGGTCTGGGCACCCATGAGTTCGTCAACACCGTGAATTCTTGTTTTCAGTAAGACTATCATTGATTATACTTCTATAAAATTATCACCACAGCCATTCAGACATGAAGACCCTCCTGAAAATGAGATGTAGCATCTCAAGAGGCTAACCTCTAACAAATTTGTTTTCAGCAGAAACAAATTTGACGACGACAGGTCTATGATTGGTTCATGGATCTGTCACTAAGTTTACTTCTTACTTTTGTCCCATTGTCTCTGCTTACCTCCCTTCCTGAGGAGGCCATGACCCCTAATTATATATTGTGCTGAACTCTGCCTGAGTTTAACAAATTAATTATTCAGTTCAGACAGGAGCGCCGCAGACGACCGATCATGTACGCATGCACAGCCTGTGTGGCTCTCTCATAAGCACCGAGATTCACAACAAATCAGAGCTTAACATCAGCGTAGATGGACGGGACATGGAGGTATACCAGAGATTGTCAGTGAAGTGCCAACATGTGCGCTCACGCCTGAAGGAAGTCTTGACTTGGATAAATTTAGTTTGACATATCTGTCATCACATCAGAGATCATCTACTGGTGTCCCTCAGGAGACAATAAAGTTGATTCTGAATCTGAATCTGTCCTTGAGGCCACATCAGGCCCTCCACAGCCTCCTAAACGGCCCCCAGAATACAATCAATTAAAAATTGTGCGGGGAGGTTAGTTATAGTTTGAAAAGTACATTTTTTTTCATTGACTCCGTATTGCTGTAAATGCAACCCCTGAAACTATTGGTTCTGTTTTACAGAAATACACCTGTCAGCCAACATTAGCTAACATTCCACCAGGAAAATAAACAAATTCAAGTCAAACCCAGTGATGGACTCATGACAGACCAGAGAGAAGCAGCCAAGATGGAATCGAGAAAGACTCAAAACTCCAACTGTAAGACTGATGTGACTTGAGACTTGTTGGTCTTGACTTGGGAGTTGACTTGGGACTTGAGGGCAATGACTTGACTATTCACTCACCTGTGTGTCTATATATGTGTGGTTTTCATTCAGAGACTCACCTGTCTGAGTCTCTGTGTTAGGCTGTTAGTTTGTTGTGTTTCTCTGTGTTAGTTAGCTATGTTAGATTGGTAGTCGTGTGTTTTGCCTGTTAATGCAGCCTGTATTTTTCTGTTGAGAGACAGACCAATGCGGTTTTTTTCAGTAATTTAAGTAATTTTTCCTACGGCGCTGCAACACCGTATTTTAGGGCTCCCCTGCTATGAAATCCCACTTCAACCACTGTATTCACCTAAAACATTGTGAGGGCGATTCCGCCAAAAGAGTGGAATTTCTGCCCCCAGCATATTGTTGTATATTAAATGTATAAACACAAGTAGTAATATATTACAAATGATATTTTACTATTATACTAAACACCATGCACATTAATATTTGTAGAAATTACATATATATATTTTTTAATAATTTAAAATGGCATCCAAAACACTTATACATAGCATTTCTTGCCTGTCCCCACAGCCAAAGGCTACACTTTACTACAATGCATCATGAACAAAATCCTTCCAAAGGTAATTTTCTTTTGCATTTAAGTGTGACTCCATATTCTATCTACACTTTTAAAACAAAAGTTTGACAAAAAAGTCCTTATATCTTGGTTAATATTCACATTTTAGTGCTGTCCCCAGGTTTTCACTCATTGCTGTTACCCAAACACATTCCCCCCTTTAAAATTCTGGAACATTCCACCAGTGACATGTTCTGCAGGAATTGACATCATTTAGGTCATTGTAAGTCATGGGAAGACCAAAAGTAAGTTGTCTCTTTTATTTTTCCTTAAATTTAATGATATATTAGCTGTTTTAGAGATGGTCAATCTAAAAACTCAGTCCTGTTACCTAAGTTATCTCTAAGACAACATTTGTTGATATCAAAAGTAAAATATTCAGTTTAATCTTAAGAATGTGCTCCATGTGCTCAAGCTAGTAGCATAGATGCTAAGTAGCTAGGTTTCACACAATTGCTAATTTTATGCTAAAAACTCATTGCTGTTACCCTCATTGCTGTTACTCAAATAAAGAGTAACAGCAAGAAAAAAAGTCGTTTTTTGTGATAAATATTAGTGTTTTCATCATGAACCAACCATTTCTCCAAAATTAACTCTTTTTCTAAGGGGAAAACATTGTATGTGGTTGATATTCTTATTATAATTATACTTATTCATGGTTTTACAATGGCATTTGAATTTTGATAACAGCAGAGAAAAAGTTACAATGATAATAAACTGTAGAAAATTCCAAAAAAATTTAATAAAGTAGCCTGAGATTGACGAGTACTAATTTTGAATAAGTAAATGTGTATATTACTACATTCTATTTTGAAATTGAATGAAAAATGAAGTTTAATTTTGAAGATTTTCAACAAGCAAATTTCACTCTTTTGGCGGAATGACCCATGAAATTATACGCCACAGTAGATTTAAAAAAGTGAATTAAACAGTTTGGATAATTTGGGGTTTGTCGCCTGTTATCTTACTGCAGGTGTTGACTCTGAAAAAATAATAAAAGTGATTATCCAACGTGGTCGAAAGTCGGATTCTGGACCAGACCTTGAAAGCATCATCCTCTGCGTCATCATTTCCGGGAAGGAGGAATCAGCCAATCACAACGCACGTCCTCTGAGGGAGCGAGCCCAGCCGTTAACCCGAAGGAGAGAGCCAGCCGGCGGCTACAGCGGGCTGTCGATCCTCCACACCGGGCCATTACAGGACTTTAACCTCGGATTTAGGACATTAAACCGGGTGCCTCTATGATCCTACTAACCTTACAGCGGTATACACAGTGTTCAGTTTACACAAGGTAAGGCGTTTTCGGTGTTTCGAGTCGGTTAGCTCGAGGTTAGCTAACGGTTTTTAGCTGTCATGGTCACGCACACCAAACCCCATTCAAAAATCTATGGATTTAAGCCTCAGCTGCTTCTCAACAAAGGAGGCAAAATAATTAAACGAGGAAAAAAATTACTGTTTTTAGCAACCAAGTACATGATAAAATGCTCTATCTGTCAGAGCATATGTGAAATAACACATTAAGAAGTTATGTATATCAGTAAAAACAAGTGTAACGGAGGCTGAAAGGTTACCAACGTGTAACAAACTGAAATATCACAGTTCAGTTAACGAGAAAAACACAGCTTCGATATTCCTGCAATTTCCAGATGAAATCAGGGATGCACGATATTGTCGGTTAAACACCGTCATAGGTGGATAACAGCTTCAGAATTTAAATATTAGTGTTTTCTACTGATATTTACGACGGGTACACAAGTAAAGTTTTAATCACGTTTAATATTAGCAGAATGTGGAGATGTAAAGTGATGCTTCTTTCTTTTCATTTAATTAAAAAAAATCAGTTTAATACCAATAATAAAAACAGAGAGGTATCGGAGCAGAAAGAAGAATTATCTTTTATGATTTATAAGGAATCTGTGTTAAATTGACTTTTAATCGGGAAAAAAGGTAAAAAAAGATAATGAACCTGAAAATACTACACTGACAGAACAGAATTTGTATGCAGATTTAATTCTAAATATAAAGTTGGATTTATTTTTTAGATTCTTTCTTCTTATCGCTTAAAGTCTTCATAAAATCAACTAGTTTAATCTTTATAAATTACACATCAGGTCATTTTTTGCTGAATGTAGACTGTATACTTCAACAAATATTGGTAACAACACCTATATTTGGGATAATGAGTTTTGATATTTTATGCATATATGATATTGACAAAGATACAGTATAATGCATCACCAATTAAAATAAAAGCAGCAGTAGAAATTAAGAAAGGAAACATAGTAAAACAGACATGTCTTTTATTTATGACTTTATTTGTAAATCAATTTGCTGAATAAAAGTAATTATTTATAGTTCAGTATAGTTATTCTTTAAAAATAATGATAATTAAGCCTCATAAATTAATCTACAATTGAGAGTATAAACTCACACTCTGTCAGCAGGCTATATTAAATGAGTATTAAGCTATTTAAGTTTGTGTCTTAAATACACTTTATATATGACAGGTGTATTCTAAAAAGAACTGCTTTCTGTCATTTCTACAAAACGATATCAACTAAAATTTCCACCAAAATAAGAGACGGATATGGCCAGTATGTACAGCCACAGTATTGGTAGAATTTATTGGAAAATATGTTCATACTTACTGATGCTGATAATGTTCTGAAAATAATGTGCATCCCTAAATAAAACAGCTCATCATTTGTTTTTGACATGAAACAGAAAAATACAAGTATTACTCTTTTTTTAAAACCAAACATTGAAATATATTTTAGCATTCAGACCCTAAGAGCAGATCATGTTGACTACTCTTCATGAGCTGAGCTGCAATAAAGTAAATGATTCATATATAAACGGATTATTGGTGTTTGGATGATTGTGGTGAATGCAAGGAGAAATCAAATCTTGTTTCCAGTTTGTTTTTGTTGCACCAAACTTGAGTTTGTTTAATTTTGATTTCCATGTAAGAGCGGGTTGCTGATTGTAAATGCTACACTAAAAAATCTAGCTTTTGCATTGCCTGATCCACCTGTTTTCTTGCCATATCTCAGATGTTCCGTTAAATTTCCTGTCACCTTAATGCTCGATGTATTGTAAACATTAAAAAAATGTAACAGTAGTACTTGTGGTATCTAGAAAGTGTCCAGGACTTTGTGTGCTATGTTGAGGTTATGTTTTTGCCATCGTTGGCCTGTTTGTGGGTGAGATGAGTCAAAAAGCTTTGAGCAGGTGTGCTGAAATTTTGTGGGAGTTTCTGTCAGAGACAGGACTAGTTAGTTTTTGTTGGTGATCCCAATCTGGACCAGGATCCAAGATATTTTAAAGGCTTCATTAACATTGTCAGATAGGGCAGTTTTTTGCCATTTTTGCTTACTGCTTCACCAACAAAGTTCGTATTGCTTGTGGGTCCATGCAAATAACAGCTAAGTAGTCTGGATTAGGATACATCTGGATTCATCTGTGCAGCCACTGAATGGTGATACCGTGGCAGACATTTTTACTCTCTAAGCACCTCTAGGTAAAGAGTTAAACAATTATTTCCCCAATTTTGGTGTGTAGGACTTCTTGTTTTGTCACTGTGAAATAAAGACAAGAAAATAACGACAATTCCAGTTTAGACAAAAGTTTCAGATAGAATATCTTGAGGTTCATGTTAACAGTTTTTTCTTGACCAGCAGGCCTTTCTTTTTTTTTCAAGCTTAATATCAACACAATCCATATTCAAATAAGGAGCACTGGCTCACCTGACATCTCGTTTGAATGTGTTAATATACATCTTCAGAACTTCATGTTACAGCTATAACTACACATATAGCTGGTTAGTATATAGTGACTGTGTTAACTATAATAGTTAACACAGTCACTATTTCAGCACTAGAACCAACATGAAAATGACTTTCAGTGGTTTAAAGCTTACTTCTAACAAAGTAAGAAGAGCAGTGATATGGAAATATGTATGTATTTGTGCACCCTTATGTTTTGTTATGAATGGCAGGCCGTTGAATAGAAAGTATTACTCCATGTGCAGGGAGATTAGCAAAGGATTAGAGCTCCACAAGGACAAACAGACGATAATCACAGGTCACTCCTCCTTCTGCATTACTGGACCATTACTCCAAAAACACCTGCACTGCCAGACTCAGAGCAGAACTTCACTTTCTAACATTACCTTGACATTAAAGCTACAAATTAATGTCACACCCAAAGAAGTGAAACTGTGACCAACGTCTCTCTGGTCTGCTTCTGGTTCCTCTGTTGCAGGTTAATATGTTTACATGCAAATCTATTGACCTAATTTGTGGGCTGTTTAGCCCTGATCTCAATCTTTCAGGTTCTTCTAATCTCACCTGTGCTGATTCCAACAAGTTCAGGCAACATAATTATCTCCCAGCAGACTGTTGCATCAGCTCTGATTCTGTCTTTAGTTATGTTATTAAGTCAGTTAACTAAAAGTGTGAGGAGAAAGTCATCATACATTTCTGAAGAATGTGATTCATACACAGCTGATGGTGAACAGCAAAATAAACCCTGTGCTGGTCCTGCTTGACATGGTAGTGTTGGGATTTTTTTCCAATATCTGATGTGTGAATATTTCCAAACTTATAATTTCCAAAACCAGTATTTTGCTGCAAGAGGACTAGGTATCTCCTTTACTAAAACTGACTTGTTCATGTCATTATGACAACCTATTTGTGTTAGAACTTGAAGTAGATCAAGGAAAACATTTCATTCATTGATAGAGGACTCTAAGAGGCCATTAACACAGCTTTGTTTTTGTCTGAATCCGAAGACATTTCATTGCATTATCACCTCCAGTTTACATGAAAACAGTGCCTGGAGTGCCTGAATCCATAAACTTTTGAAACCAGAGTCCAGAGTGGAGCATTTTGAAAGGGCATCACGGTCTGGCTTCGTGTAAACGGGATTTAGCCTTTCTGGGTGAAACGCTGATGTCACTGCATGTGCAGTACTCCTTCACAAGAAGGCAGCACACGCATACCAGGAACAACAACAGCTTCGGCCATCTACAGAGTAACGTGTGCTGCTTACCTTGCTCAGTTTGTTAGCCGGACAGATTTGTTGTTCAAACAAGCAACTGGCTTCAAGCAACTCCTGTGTCTTTGCGCGTCCACTCGCCATTGTTGTTTGTGAAAAGTTTTTCTTCCTCGTACATGTGTTGTAAGCGCTGTTTCTCTGCAAACCTACATCACCATCTACTGGACTGGCATGCACACTACAGAGTTTTCAGTTCTTGCGTTTCCATATGAACGCAGATTGCTTTTGAAAATGCAAAGGAAAAATCTTTGCGTTTCTGGTGAAAACGTCGTGTAAACATGGCCTAATATTCAGCAAAAATAGGGTGAAGCATTGTTTCTGTGTGTATAACAGCCGTTATATGTAGAGATAGACCGATATTTTTTTTTTGGGGCCGATGCCGATATCCGGTAGTCAAGGAGGACGATAACCGATATTTGAAGCCGATATTCATTTGTAGTAAAAGTGAAAATACTGGCGTCAAATTTTGGATAATACAAAGTCCAACACTTAACTACACTCAACAAAAATTTAAACGCAACACTTTTGTTTTTGCTCCCACTTTTCATGAGATGGACTCAAAGATCTAAAATTCATTCCAGATAAACAATATTACCATTTCTTTCAAATGTTGTTCACAAATCTGTCTAAATGTGTGATAGTGAGCACTTCTGCTTTGCTGAGATAATCCATCCCACCTCACAGGTGTGCCACATCAAGATGCTGATCCGACGTCATGATTAGTGCACAGGTGTGCCTTAGACTGTCCACAATAAAAGGCCACTCTGAAATGTGCAGTTTTGTCTCACAGCAAAATGCCACAGATGTCGCAAGCATTGAGGGAGCGTGCAGTTGGCATGCTGACAGCAGGAATGTCAACCAGATCTGTTGCTCGAGCATTGAATGTTCATTTCTCCACCATAAGCCGTCTCCAAAGGCGTTTCAGAGAATATGGCAGTACATCCAACCGGCCTCACAACTGCAGACCACGTGTAACCACACCAGCCCAGGACCTCCACATCCAGCAGGTTCACCTCCAAGATCGTTTGAGACAAGCCACTCAGACAGCTGCTGAAACAATTGGTTTGCATAACCAAAGAATTTCTGCACAAACTGTCAGAAACCATATCAGGGAAGCTCAACTGCATGCTCGTCATCCTCATCGGGGTCTTAAAGGATAACTTCGGTTCCTGCAGCTTTTACATTGTTTATAGAATGAAGAACAACAATATACTCACCCAGAAGGCTTTCCTGATGCAAACGGTGCTTCGGGAGATATTTAGATCCAAAATCGAGCAGCGGACACCGATATAATGGTAGCCTGTAGGGCATAGATCGCCGCTCCTAAAAACTGCATTAATCGTCCAAAAACTCATGTTTTTCACCAATATTCCATCATGATTCGCGCCGAATGGACGGCCATTGCAGCCTGTGTCTCTCCACACAGCGCTGTGTGGCTGAACCAACGAGTTTGTTTACATGCTCTTCGCGCATGCGCAGTGCGGCTCATTGTTTCAGGGCAGCTACAAATCGACTTTCTTCTTCCAGTTTTGTGGAAAATGGACGAATATCTATGGGATGAAGATGTTGTGGAGGAGGACTTTGAATATGATGGACGTCCATACAGTTTGGAGCCAGATTATACAGATAAGGAGCACATAGAAATGAGGAAGCGATCTCAACGCTCCAGAGAGTACTGCGCATGCGCGAAGGGCATGCAAACAGACTCGTCTGTTTACAGGTTAGTTCAGCCACACAGCGCTGTGTGGAGAGACACAGGCTACAATGGCCGTCCATTCGGCGCGAATCATGATGGAATATTGGTGAAAAACATGAGTTTTTGGACGATTAATGCAGTTTTTAGGAGCGGCGATCTATGCCCTACAGGCTACCATTATATCGGTGTCCGCTGCTCGATTTTGGATCTAAATATCTCCCGAAGCACCGTTTGCATCAGGAAAGCCTTCTGGGTGAGTACATTGTTGTTCTTCATTCTATAAACAATGTAAAAGCTGCAGGAACCGAACTTTTCCTTTAACCTGACTCCAGATCGTCGCCGTAACAGACTTGAGTGGGCAAATGCTCACATTCAATGGCGTCTGGCACGTTGGAGAGGTGTTCTCTTCACGGATGGATCTCGGTTTACATTGTTCAGGGCAGATGGCAGACAGCGTGTGTGGCGTCGTGTGGGTGAGCGCTTTGCTGATGTCAATGTTGTGGATCGAGTGGCCCATGGTGGTGGTGGGGTTATGGTATGGGCAGGCATCTGTTATGGACAAAGAACACAGGTGCATTTTATTGATGGCATTTTGAATGCACACAGATATCGTGATGAGATCCTGAGGCCCATTGTTGTGCCATACATCCATGAACATCACCTCATGTTTCAGCAAGATAATGCACGGCCTCATGTTGCAAGGATATGTACACAATTCTTGGAAGCTGAAAATGTCCCAGTTCTTGCATGGCCAGCGTACTCACCGGACATGTCACCCATTGAGCATGTTTGGGATGTGCTTGACCGGCGTATACAACACCGTGTACCAGTTCCCACTAATATCCAGCAACTTCGCACAGCCATTGAAGAGGAGTGGACCAACATTCCACAGGCCACAATTGACAATCTGATAAACTCTATGCCAAGAAGATGTGTTGCACTGCATGAGGCAAATGGTGGTCACACCAGACACTGACTGGTTCTGAGTCCACAGACCCCCAATAAAGCAAAAAAAAAAAAGCACATTTCAGGGTGGCCTTTTATTGTAGACAGTCTAAGGCACACCTGTGCACTAATCATGGTGTCTGATGAGCATCTTGATGTGGCACACCTGTGAGGTGGGATGGATTATCTCAGCAAAGCAGAAGTGCTCACTATCACACATTTAGACAGATTTGTGAACAATGTTTGAGAGAAATGGTAATATTGTGTATCTGGAATGAATTTTAGATCTTTAAGTCCATCTCATGAAAAATGGGAGCAAAAACAAAAGTGTATGTTTCAATGCCTTTAAGCATATGTTTATTTCAGGCTCAGCAGCATGCCTTATAACATTTAAATAAACTCTTAAATAAATTAGCTGCCTAAAGTTTTATCCAGTAAACATAAATATCCAAAATTTCAAAATAAATGAAATGTTGTTTTATCTTTAACTCTTTGTTTTAAGGTCAAACCAGAAAACAATGTGCAGGGAGTTCCCAGGGTTAGACTTAACTGAAAATTTAGATAAAAGATATCTTCCTGAAGCTTTTTAAAGGAAATAAAACAAAATAAAAAAAAAATGCTCAGAAATGTGTTGTTTTATCTTTAACTCTTCTTTGTTGTAAGTTCAAATAACAAAAGAAAGTGTAGGGAGTTCCCAGGGTATATAATGTTAGTGGTCGTGAGATGTAAAGCTTCTCATGTGGCTTTCACACAAACACAGACTACTCTCTACCACAACAGATATTCTCCTAGACATTAAGATAGTCACGATGCTAACTGCGTTAGCCCGTCAATGGGATTTTCAATTGACGTTAGCATTAAGCTAGCGGACTTTCGGTTTAGGACTCAAGGTTTTTACTCCCTCCCTCTCTCTCTTTCTTTCTTTCTCTCTGTCTCACACACACACAGACACAAACACAAACACACTTCTACTATCACGGACAATTTCCATTTCTATGTAATCAGCACCTTTTTATCAAGTGATTAACAGATACGTATGGAAGGGCTGCGGGCGAGCAGAGCTGCCGCTGATGACGTTATCGGGCTCACAGTAACGTTACTGGTAGTTGTGAGCTGTAGAGGACTGGGATGTTTATTACATTTCAGGAGAGTTTGCAGCCTTTACTTACCTTGGAAACATATGCTCTCCAGTGCTTCTCCACTCGGCAAAACTTTCTCCTCTTCTCCTTCATGCACTGTGCATGTATTGTGCAGGCATACAGCTGTGAAAGCTGATTGGCTGTCACCCGAGCCATGGCTCTGCATGTAACCAATCAGATTGTGCTGTGGGTTGGACAATGCTGGAGACAGAGTAGTGACTGCAGACAGAGAGAAGCGTCTGCACTAGAGCCAAAATAACCCTGTTTTAAATAAATGTATTATTGGCCGTCAGATTAAAAAAAAGGCTAATGCCGCTATGGCTCAAAATGACAAATATCGGCGCCGATAATCGGCCCGGCCGATAATCGGTCTATCCCTAGTTATATGTGGTATACATGGCTAATATGTATGGCTAAAATTTCAACTGTAAATATTGGCAGAAATTTTGATATCTTCCAATACTGATATTCCACTTTTTAATAATCAATTGATCAAACTTATTTTCAAAGCACTTTTCAAAGAAGAAAATGCAGCACCAAGTGCTTTACAGACAGACAGATAAATTAAAAGAAGATACTGTAGCTGGAAGTATACCTCAAACCCACTCCACCCATCCACCCCACAATGCATACACTGTATTTGCAAACTAAGTAATAATATATCATAATATCAGTATCATCATAAGTAAAAGACACTAGTAGAACAGGAACATTGATGAACCACGTACACACCAATGAAACTGAAAACATCATCAATCAATAAAAATATAATAAAGGGTGCTGTAATGAGGATAAAATACTATAAAGTAATGACAATATGCCATAGATATATTCTTAATCTTCTGTAAATATTATAAACTGTTAATTCTGTGAATTCCTTGACCCCATTCCAAGTCTCTCTTCTACTTGATTTTTACTTATTTTTCCTTCATAAGGAAGTGGATATTTGTTAGGGACTCTGCATGTTGCAACCTGCTTACTTACTTTTCAATCTCATTTCATTTATTTTCATTTCAAATTTTAGTTATTTTAACTTAGCTTTAGTGAAATCAATGCTCCTATCTATTCTAATGTCTCTATCTGATATTTCCGACTGCTGTGCAGTGTATAAGAGCAACTGAAACAACCGATTTTCCCCTTGGGGATCAATAAAATATTTGTGATTTTGATTCTGATGTTCAAACGGGAATAAAACACTGAAGACAAATTTGGGGAAAAATGATAAAACAAGCTGTTAAAACAAGAAGATAAACTACTAAAAGATCTTTCTGAGTTGAAACAGAAGATAAAACCTAAATTACTACAACAGATTAGGACGAGTACGTTAAATTTAGGTAAAAGCCAGAATAAATAGGTTGGTAGTAATATCTGCAAGTACTGATAGCGTTCTAAAATATCATACATCCCTTTAAAAGATTACTTCTATGTGCAAGACAAGAAAGTCTGCAGCATCGGGACACCTACCACTGTGACATCATACCACTTTCACATCAGCTGTTTGAACCTCTTAGGCTGTAGGAAGAATGCAGAGCTGCTGCAAATGGCGGTAATTATTATCACAGAGTAGCGCAGTCGACAGATCAGAACAGACTGGACCTATGTAGAGATGGTGGCCCTAATGTGACATGAACATCTCAGACAGTAAGAATAGAGGAGAATAGAGGTGGATCAGGGGTAGAAACGTGTTTTTTTTAGCATAGGTGATGTGAACATACTTTGTTATCTAAACTGGATATAGGTGCCTGTGTAAAGGTTCACTTCACACAATAATCACTTTAAAAGTCTAAAACAAAGAAGAAACTAAACAGTAGTGCTGTTGCAGTCAGGGGAGTAAAATAAGACAGGAAAATAAAAGTAACAAAGTGATACAGTGAAGTAAATCCTCTCAGTTTGAGTGTTGGTCAGATTAATATTCGCCCTCATACCTGCTGCCACCTCAGCTGCTCGTGCTCTTAATTGAAGCCGACTTGATGTCCACAGCTGAGCTCGCAGCATTGTTCATCGGCTAAAAATAGCACAGGCTTCCTCAATTCATTTCCATGTTTAATTGTTATATAATAAAAACATCATCATCTGCACGTATTGTTCTAAAGAGACTCATTAGAACATTTTCAACATACATCTGAGGAAATATTTTAGAGGAATTTATTAAACATAACAAAACTCGATCTGTGATTTTAGTTGATATTTCCCCTCTCAAAAAAAAGGCCCTGCAAGTGACACAAAAACTGAGTTTGGCCTTTTGCCTCACAGTTCCTTTCACAGTTATATGCATGCTGTTTTTCAAAAATGCTGATTATGTACTTAAAATGGCGGCAGACTTGTCTACATGAACACACGGTCACACATGAAGTCTCTGATCAATATTTAATCTCATTTAAAGGACAAATACAAGCCCAAAGTGCCTGTGCAAAATCTGAAACACATTCCATCATGAAAACTGTAGATTTTGTATATTTTTATATTTCAGTGTTTATATCTTGAAACTTTGCAACAATGTGCGATTGAAGTTAAAGTTAGTAGAGGAAAAAAATTTGATTTTTCATTTTTAAATTTTCTGCAAAAAAAAATTCAAATTAACTGATTAAATCAACATTTTGCCCATTCCTTGTGTTTGTTCAACATTGTTAATCATCAAATAGATGTTTGAGTTCAGAAATAGTTTATTTAATGAAGTCTTCTATATATCCCTGTTTTTATTCATTAATAAATAGCATAATCCTGGAAATGTGAGTGTGCATGATTGTGCATATGGCTTGATCTGTTAGTGGTGTTCATGTTTTGTGTCGTTTACTTTTTTAACCCTACAATCTCATTTTCCGTAATTATTCAAATCCACTGAAAAATCTTGGTTGTACTTTTGTTGAGGGAAGAGGGGCAATGCAGAAACATGACGGTGCTGTTTGGTTCAGCCAAAATGAAGGGCTGAAGTATTTAAAGTGAGCCACCCAGATTACAGCCTGACCTGGGACTTCTTTATCAATCAGTCATTCAACCAATCAACCAATCAGTTAATCAGATAATCAAACTTAATGTTTAAAGCACTTGTCATACAAAAGAATTGTTGCACAAAGTGCTGTACAATCAAGAACAAAAGCAGATACGTGCCAAGGGATAGAAAATAAAACACACAATTAGGGATGGGTACCGTATTCGGTACTTTATGAGGTACTGATCGATTCTGTAGGTACTACCGAGTACCGATTCACGTAAAGTCAAACGGTGCCATGTTTAGGTACCTAAACGCATCCTTGTGACTGTGAGGGAGTGGAAGAAGCAGGCATACTATTGGGTAGAGTAGGTGAATTTCCATACCGGACTTGAACGCAGCACATCAATAGCGTTATGACGTCAGCAGCCGCGAAAGCAGTCAACAAAGCAAGCATGGCTGAGAGAAATTGCTTATGTATGGCTCTACTTTATTAAATGTGACGGAGATTATGCTTGCTGCAATATTTGTGACGCCAAGTGTAAGGCCAGCGGTGGAAATACTTCAAATCTGAGGAAGCACCTGTGACGCACAAAATTTTCCTTAAAGCTGAAGAGTGCACAATTTTTGATAGCCTCAGATCTACGACCACAAAAGATTCATTCAGCACTGTTAGCACACCTGCGTCCAATGGCGACTAGTCGTCTGCAGCCAGAAACACAGGAAAAGAAATGGCTTTAACATTTGGTGATGGCAGCAAATGCGACAAGGAGGATACCTGGTCCAGGTAAATAAGCCTCGTGTTTAAGATGGTATTACCTTGGCATTTTAATGTGCGTCAGTTATCATTATCAGGTCGGTTCCTCGTACTTTGTAACGTTAATGTAAATGTTTTTTTTTATTTACAGCTCTGTCGGACCCATTGACCCACTGCCCTAAAGTTAAAGTGAGGGTTGCAGTTAATTTATTAATTTATTAATTAATTTATTTATTTATTCATGTTGAAGACATTTTTGAAACAACTACAATGTTACAATACAAACGGTTGAATGTTGTTTTGATATATATCTGTTCAATTTTATATATTGAGAAATAAATTTACATTGAAAAATGTGAGATCTTAATATGAAACAAATTAATATTTATTACCCCATAAACACACACAAAAGTACCGAAAACTGTTGAGTACCAATACTGATTTCCATGTACCAGGCATTGGTATGGTATTGGTTCAAATGTGAAAGGTACCCATCCCTAAACACAAACCCAAACCACCTGCAACACACACAACCACTCACACACACACAGATGCACATACAAGGACACCAAGTGAGAACAAACTACCACAAATGACTTAGGATACGCTTTCTTGAATTAAAAATGAGGAAACACAGGAGCTAAAACTAAACTGATAAAATCATAATAAGATTAAATAAAGGTAATAGATTGTTTAACCAATGCTACGTAGTTTTTTCCACCCTAATATAATATTTCTGGAGTCATTGTGATGGTACATCACCTTAAAACAGGTTGAATGACACCTCTGTCATGGCCTGAGGAGCTCTGTATCACCTTCACTGGCACTATGGTACTTTGATGTGGATGGTAGGAACATTTCCACACTAAAAAACTACAAATTTTTACTGCTTTGACTGCTTTACGGCATATGTCACTTCCCCCTCAAGGTGAAAGCTAGAGTTAGGGAAAGGAGAATATAAAGCAGTTTTTGAATTCTTAAAACAGATTTAATGAACAGATACCACCCACCGTTAAATGAGAAGAAGAAGAAAGCTAAATGTAGAGCTGTTATCATGGTGGAAGAAATGAAAAACCAGAAGAAAAAAGTTTTATCAGAGGAGATGAAAAAAGGAAAGCTGGAAAGTAACAAGCTAAATGCCCAGACAGGGATTAACATTGATTTATTTGAAAAGAAACAGGATCAGACTGTACTTTATCAGTCCACATGGTTCATTTGCCTCTCGGGGTGTCCTGTCAGCTCGCTTCTCCTCCATCTGTATGTCAACAAATGCACGTTGGTGTACGACAGTGCAGTTACAGTCAATGAACACAGAGGACACTAGAGAGCTGGAAGCTGGAATCTGACATAATGTTGCTTTAAAGTTAATTAAAGGTGCTATGAGGAGAATCCATTTCGGGCAACATGAAGACTCTGCTACCCATGAGCTTGCGCGGCGACTGTCGTAAAGACGTGACCAAAGCCAAAGTGTGCGTTTGTTGTGATGCTAATGAATGCAGCTCTGACCTTCTTCAGAACTCTGCATTGCTTTACAACTTCTTTTTTTAACAACTTATAGGATGCAAAGCGACGAGGTAATGTATCTCTTTCTCGTTACATAGCGGTAGTTTTTGATGTGTGACAACAAGCAATTTTTGTAAAACTTAGTATCGTAGTTTTGTAGCCGGCTATATATCTCTACTTACAGCCCGGTGCTCTAAGACGTGTCCGAATAATATAAATTTCCTCTGGTTTTAATTGTCTTGTTCCTGAAATTGATTATCCAGGCCAGTCCAGCCCTGTCCGACCCGACCGCAAAGCTAAGGACTAGCATTTATAGATAACATATTTTGATGCTATAAAATTCATCTTAAAGTGTGTATTTCGATCAGGCATATATCTAAAAGTGAGATTTTTTTGTAATTACTTAGAAACTCCTCATAGCATCTTTAAAATAAGTAAGTTCTTAAACCAAACCATTAAAGAAAATAAGTAAGAAGAGGTAATAAACAACAACACAATTTAGTAACTCTGAAACTAAAACAGAGTAAAAACACAATATGCAGATTAAGAGAATAAAACGAGAATCAGTGAAAAAGGCAGACTAAAAAATGTTTTTTCTAAATATATATATATGCTGTCCTCTTGTGAAAGCCCCCGAAAGAGATGTGTATGTTCATCCCTCCTACAGAGCCGAATTTGGAGCAGAGAGTGTCTGGATGAATAAATCTGAAGGCAGAGCAGGAGTCACTGCTGTAGCGGCATCATAATTCAGTGTTTACAACAACAGGAGCTCTTTATGCTGCTCTTTCAGGCAGGGATGTTTCTGCCCCTGTTTCACCTCCACGGTGGGGCTGCTGAGATGTTATCAGGGTGAACACAGCACACTGGGTGGTGGGTGATGATCTTCATCTCAGGACTGTCCTGTGTTAAAAAGCTCTTATGCAATAATTATGGGTCAAACTGTCAAACATGACAAAAGACTTGTGTCTTAGAGAGTTAATTTAGTCTGAAAGATAATTTTTTTGGTGTTTCATTGTTGTGATTTCATGCAGAACTAAACATGTCCCACACCTTAGAGGCAGTTGTTATTTTTAACAGAAAGAGAGTTATTTTGGGACGAGCAGCGTTGTAATGCGGTCTCTGACAAGCACCTCTGTCTAGAGCATTAAAATTCTTCTTTCGGAGGTTCAAGCAGCTGACTTCAGTGTTCTGCTCCTAATTTTAGCTTTAAAACTCTTACATTCTTTCCTTTAATTAGACGCTCAGTGAAAGAAAACGCTGCCAATGCAAATGGATCTGTTGGCTTTATAATTGGCTTGGGAATAAGGGTGGGCAATATATCATTAAATCGATTACTTTGAATTATTTTCTGCAGAAGATTTAAAATGAAAGATCTAGATTTTTTTTGACTTAGTTAAATTCTAAGTTGTTGCAATGTTTGAGGCACATGTTTAGGCTTGTACTCGCATCTTAAATCAGATTAAATGTTAATCAGAGAGTTCCATGCTAATACTTTAAGAGGGGAATTCTGTTTGGTTTGTGAATATATTTTTATTTTCCCTGGGGGAATCTTCCAAAGGAATGAATACAGTTCTGTCTAATCAGTTATCGGAGCAATATCGGTATCAGCAGATGATTACCTAAAAACTGATAATCAGAATCGGCAAATATGAAAACCTATACCCTATACTTTGGCAGTATAACTTAGAATATACAAATATACTGTTATGGTTTACCTCCTCTTCAATTAATGACCACATTTGTAATTTAAAAGTATCATTTCTTGTAGAAGCAAAAATAAAACCATGCTTTACACTAGGGATTTAACCATATGAAAATTTCATGTCACGGTTATTGTGACCAAAGTTATCATGGTTATCATTATTATTGTGATATTGTTGCAGTGTGCTCAAAATGTTCAAAAGTACTTTTACACACAGGTGAAATCATTAAACCCCTTTAATATTATTATTAAAACAGGTTTTTTAGTCTTTTTTGTCAATAAATGTGTCAGGAATTGTCCTTTGAGTAAATGTCACCCTTTTTTATGAGAAATGAAAGTAAGCAATTCTGGCAAGTATTTGTCATTATTATGTTATAAATACATAAACTGTGTGTAATTACAAGAAAAAAAAAAACGGATTTGAACTTTAAACAGGATTCTTTTCATAAGTAACTGCAAATGAACAAAAACTAATTTTAACCTATTTACAAACACTCACACATTTTTGTTTGCCTGCCTGGATAGTGTCCATGTTACAGCTCGTTATATTAGACCATGTCCAGGCCTTTTTATTTTCCACTGACGATAGTCCCTGAAGCAGTTAGCCCCCTTTCATAACTCTCCAATGGTCTCCTCTCTCCCTGGCAGATCTCCTCCACGTTTTCTCCTCCACTATTTCCAAATTATGATTGATTAAATCCATAAAACACACAACAGTGTGGTGATCAAACTCAGTTTACCGGTAATTAAAACAGGACACGGTAATACTAACCATGGGAAATTTTTACAGCGTTTTACCATTTTACTGGTAACCATTACATCCCTACTTTACACACATAGTTTTAAACACCCATGGATGGTGATTGTGGCAGGCACAGGTCGATTCAATGCAGAGGAAGCTCTGTGCTCTTTACAAAAAATCATGTATTGATATTGGTATTAAAGATGATGACTTTGGAAATATTTGGTATATAGGATATTGGCAAAAATCCAATAAGATAAGGTAAGATAGAACTTTATGAATCCCTTAGGAAATTAAGGTTCCAGTAGTCTTGTATAGTAAATAGTAATGAGAAAAATATTAAAGTTATATTATGCATATGGTATATGATACAATGTTATACAACCCTACTTTTTTAGTTCTATTTATTATATTGCTTAACAGTCACTGAATATTGCATTTCTTTTAAACAATTTTAATTTTATTTGATTTAAACAGTGCTCATTAATCAACAATTTTTTGATGCAAGCATTGTAAATATGCCAGAATTAGTACAATAGCTAAATTCAACTGTTGTCCTAAGGCAGGTGATCAAATAGAAAAAAACTAATTAAAATACCAACACTTTCCACAAGACAGTAAACAGAAAACACACAGTTTTAACAAACAAGATCAACACAATGTGCAAGCAACAGATAACTCACAATCTATCTAAAAACAGGAAACATCAAGCGGGTATTGTATTGGAGTTTACAAATTTAGTGTTGTGACAACTTAACTAAAGTCAAGAATTGATGCAGTTTATCGGCTCACACATGTTAAAGAGCTCTGTCTCACAGTTTGATATACAGAAAACAGCTCCTCAACTCTCCAGCGTATCCCTCATGATTAAAAATAGGCACTTCTCCCTCATTTTTTGCTGCTTTGTCACAAAGCTGACAGCCTTTCGGCTGAAAACATCCTGCTAAACTGTTGCTAAAATTAGACCAACTCCCAAATAAAACTTGGTTCACAAAAGAGTGTCAGGAACGCGTTTTTAAAGGCAGACAAAAGACTCCTCTGTGAGTGTCTGTAGCTTCATTTTCCTGTGGCTGGTTAGGTTAGCATGAGATATGAGATGGATTTGCACACACACAGAGCAGCTCTTCAAGGCTGCACCACAAACGACTGCAGTTAATTTACCTAATAGATCCTGCTTGTTGCTACTTGATCGATCGCCTGCTGTGGTTTGCTGCTGCTGCAGGGGGCAGTTCGATGGGTGCAGACCTCAAACTGCAAAATAAGGACGTGATCTCAGGTGGACGAATATGGACCAAAAACTTTGATATGAAGGTTTTTCAGTACCAATCGTGCTTATGAACTGTGGTATTTTTTAGTTTTACTTAAAGATTTCACATATTAAAACCTCCTCCTCTCAATGTGAGCTTTGCCTTGTTAGAGCCTGTGAGTCTGTTTGCAGGGATGAGGAAACTCCCGCAGCATAATCTCTCACAATGCTCTGAAGTTGGAGGAAGATGTCACATTGCTACGGATTTTTCTTCTTGCATGTCTCATATATGCTCCGGCTGGCCAATGTTTTATACACACTTGTTTTAATTTTCAGGGTTTTTTTTCTCACCACTTAAGCCGCCAACACACCAAACGTGACTTTGCAACCTCAGCAACCACTCTCCATGAAAAGTCACTGTACAGCCGCGATGGGGCGGGGTTGACCCTCCCGCGACATGGCAACCATGTCCCTCTTCGCTCCATTGCCAAATTTGAACAAGTTAATCTTTTCAGGTGATTTCATGTGTGGCTGCAGCCAATCAGTGTTGTGCGGGAGTGTGACGTTACCTGTGACAGACAGTTTTTGTTCTGGTTCACAGAGAGACAATCTATGTCGGTGTGGGATACATTAGTCAGTGAGGACATTAGTTCTCACCGAGACGAGACCACAGAGACTCGCAGTTGATGCTGCTCCAGGGCTGTCAGCTGTAGAGCTGCAGCTATCGTTTCTTTTTGTAATTGATTACTCTATCAAATTTTCGGCGATTAATCGAGTAATCAGATAACAGTTACATTGCGCTCACTGCTTTTTTTTTATTTTTTTTTTTTACATTGAATCACTACACATTGTTATAATTAGTAACGCACAAAACAGAAAAGCCAGGTCACTTAAATTAACAACTTATTTTTCTTATTTTCAACATTCTGAGCATAAAGGGGATCTCAAAATCAAAATCTATACTTTTGTTTTTACTTTGGGCCATATCTTGCTTTTTTCAGTATTCTTTTTTCCAAGTTTGGTTATTTTTTATTTTATTTGTATTCATGCTTGTCTCTTTTTGCTAAACTATTGCCTTTACTACTGGACCATATTGATGATCTTATTTTGCTTACTTTATTTGTAGGACCAAGTAATATCATACTTAGATACTAAGATAATTTAACTAGCTAATGTACATTTCTGTAACATATGAAAACATTCCCTACACCTGCTTCCTCTACTCACTGTCAGTGTTTCCTGTTCTACTCTCTGCAGTCAAATTCAATATAAAGTTATTGGATGTGAAAAGTATGTGAACAAAATACACATAATTCTGGGCAAGTAGCCTCCGCGTTGCTTTACGTTCTGAACCAGCCTTTACACAGAGCCATAATCAAAGTAGGTTATTTACTCGCCCATATCTCAGTTATTGATCACATTAGGTGCTTCTGTTGATGTATCATGAGTGTCACCCTGTTGTGTCGCTCTGACGCACAGACCGGATGTTTACTGTTGGGGTGCTGCAGCAGTGACGACGTGCTATCATGCTAAGCTACGTGCTAAGCTAACTTGGTTTGACATCAGACACACTGCACTGTGTTTTCTTTTTGTCCCTTCTTGTAGTGACCACACACTTGAGACACTCTCTGCCATTTCTTCTGTAGTCTCTCTCCTTTCTGTCCCTCTCTTTTCTCTTCCTTCATGATTTTACAAGCCGCGCAGCAGCGGAGGTAGCAGGCGCGTTGTGCCACAGAAATGACCGTCCGGGTCAAACACAGTCCACTGTATAGTAGTCCAGATATATATTTATATGTATAATTATATATTAAACGAGGCTTCGAGGCACACAATTTGCCTTGAGGATGTTTTATAATACAATAATCAAGATTATTCGAGGAATCGTTTCAGCTCTAGTCAGCTGCAGTGTTTTGTGGTTGGTAGGTGAGTGAAAAGGATACAGTTGGAATAATGTCAGCTTATGCATCCTATTATATGATATATGATTGTCGTGAAACCTATGTGGATGTGATGTTACTGAGCGACAGTGACTGAAATGGGGCATTTCTGGATGCGCAGCATGACTTTAGTGGGTGACGAGATTTCGCTGGCAAAGTTGCGGCTTTAGAATCTTGGGTTGGATCCAAACTCAAAACTCCAGAGTGGACTGTTACCTTGAAAATGTGAGTTTTTGTAACTTTATGATAATTCCAGTTTACATCCCCCCCTCTAAAAAAGGAACAAACAAACTAAATCTTTACCACACTGTACTGAATAAACATTACTTTAATATTCATAATATTCTCTCTAGGGATGGGAATTGATATTTTTTAGATACCTATGCCATTAACAGGCCTACTAATCAATCCGTGTGGGCAAATGTTGGCCTGTAGATCTGCAATGTCAACAATGTCAAACACACAGCATAGATAACTGCTTCTGCAAGTTGCTGATGTTTCCTCTCATGTAAGGTTGTGTAGTAGGCACATTTTGTTAAATATTAAGCCCCAATTCTGACGCTCCTGAACCCTGTCAGTGGAAGGAATTAATTAGGGAGTTCATTAGCGAAAAGACTCACAATATCAATTCTTTGATGGAGCTGTTAATGATTCTCAACTGGGATTGGTTTTCGATTCACATCCCTAATGCTCTGTATTCTCTAAACCAGTTTCCTATTCGTATTAGTAATGTTATTTGAATATATTGTGCCCTCAACAGGTTGTCCTGAATGACACTTACTGTGTTAACTTTTGATTTTCATTCAAAAGAATGTAAATTCTTCTACTATACTCTGCACAGTTTATTTACCTAAATCTGTTATGTTATGTTATTCTGTTGACCTTAATGCATGTGTTTTACCCTTGTACTGCTGCAGCACTGTAATTTCTCCTCTAGGGATCAATAAAGGATTAAATTATCTTATTTTAGGATTATCTTATCTTAAATCTGAATTCATCTTCTTTAGTCCTACCTTTAGTCCGTCCAGTACGGAGCAGTATTCTCCTGTCAGTCCTCTCTGAGGGTTTGTGCAGCACACTTGGAAAGCTTTGAGTGTTTACATCAGGTTTCTTGGCTTTGAGCACACGTGCCATCTGGACCTGCAGAGTTTCCATCACTGAGAGAGAAGAATGGCCTTTTCCATTTTGTCTTGGACTAGAGTCTTGTTTAATTATCATCCTTCAGTGTGATATTTAAAGGCAAATACTCTCTCACACTCTCAGAAGTGTTTTTGAGCCACACAGTCCGTCCTGTGTTTTTATGAACATTAGTAGCAAAACATTCAGGAGATTTAAAAGGTTAGTGCGTAGAATTTTTGCTCTAAATGTCTCAATCAATCAATCAATCAATCCTGTTATTCTGTTTCTTTTCATAAATCACTCACATTACCACAGATATTTCCAGCTGCTTTTAAGGACAGAGAAAGAAAAACAATCTTTATGTTTAAAGTTGTAGTGGGACATATCTTGTTGGCCCTAGCAGGCCATGGGAGCGCTGGATGTAATGTAAAGCTGGAGCTGGATATCTCATTGGTGTTATGGGCAGCTCTGATGGATGAGGATACCAGTTGCTTTTACTGTCACCTTCGCTTTCCCTGATTGGTCAGTTAGGAGCTAGATTTTCATCAGGAGGTTGGGGGATGGAGTAGCAGAATTTACTTGAAGCAGTAATGTGTAAGATTCCTGCTTTCAGCTCTGTAGTGGCCTCTGTGGTCCTTGAGTGCAACTGCACTGTCGTACACCAACGTGCAATTGTTGACATACAAAGGGAGTAGAAGTGAGCCGACAGGACGTCCCGAGAGACAAATGAACCATGTGGACTGATAAGGTACAGTCTGATCATGTTTCTATTTGAATATATCATCTTGTACTTACAAGTCCAACAACAACAGGACCAAATCGGACATCCCTCCTCATCTTTCAGCTCATCCCAACGGCCAATTTTTCACTCTTATCTGGGAATTTAGCTTGTTACTCTCCCACTTTCTTTTTTTCATCTCCTCCAATAAAACTTTTCTTTTCTTTGGGTTTTTCACTGCTTCTGCCATAATAACAGCTCTACTTTTAACTTTGTCCCCCATCTTCTTCTTTTAATTTCTTACAGACTTGACTCAGCTAAAGCGTATTGCTGCCCTCCACAGGACTTCAGTTCTGATTAGTCAGTGCATACTTTTAGCTTTCACCTCAGCTTCCGTTCTTTGAACTAATCAGAAAAGAGGGGTAATAACGTATGCCGTAAAGCAGTCAAAGCAGTAAAAATTTGTAGCTTTTTAGTGCGGAAGCGTTCCTACTATCCACATTGAGGTTGCATAGTGCCAGTGAAGGTGATACAGACCCCCTCAGACCATGACAGAGGTGTCATTCAACCTGTTTTAAGGTGATGTACCATCAGATTGACTCTAGAAATATTATATTAGGGTGGAAAATCTACACAATGCTGCTTTAAAAAAGGACACTAAAACATTTTTGTTTTCTTGCCTCCTGAGAACATGACAAGCAGGTAGACTTCTTTCTTTTGACTGTGTGTCCAGTAACAAAGAGAAGACAGACAAAGCTCGCCCAATGCTAGTTAGCTTCTGCTCAAGCACTGGGAGTCAGTTGGTTTAGTTAGTCTTCATCTGCCTACAATAATCAGATAGACTCTTCAGCAGCTCTAAATGGTCATGTGAGCTTGTTGTGAATTGTTTTTTCCCCATTCCATCATGTTATCTTCAACCATCATTCTATTATCTTCTTCTACTCTTAAACAGAGGCTTTGTTTTTTAGCGTCTGCAAACAAGTTGTTTTGTACATGTTGTGTACATTTCTTAATGGCTCACAAACGAGTTTAGAGTTTATCTGATGACTGTAGGCAAAGGCATGTTGACTTGCAGTCTTAGTGCTAAGCTAACTAGCAGCAGGCAAGCTCGTCTGTTTTTTTTTTTCTTGTTACTGCACTCACAGTCGCAAGTGACATTTAGCGAGTCAAGACACAAAACAACAGATATGTTGGAGTGTTCCTTTATGTGATTTCCTGCTACTCTTGTCATCATCACCTTTTGTAATCATTTTGTTGAGCAGTTTTTGATGTCTTTATTGTTTTCCTGAAGACTAATCTTAGGCCACAGATTAAGTTTTGACAAGTTCGAACACTTCTAAAAGTTGGAAAGTTGTTGTATAATATGAAACCGTCTGTCATTAAAATAACAGAGATGAGAACTTTTTAAAACCTTTCTGAAAACCAAAAGGAGCCTAAGAATTCAAACTAATGACCACTTTTGTTAAAATTCCTTTATGGTTATGAAGAAAGTCGAGATAAATCCAGATACCTTGTCATGTGAAAACTGAACTAAGTCTTAACATATTTGTAATGAAACTTCAGGCTTGATTTTGGAAAAACTGCCAATATTGTATTTATTAGTTCTTGGTGTGTCCTTAACCTCTACTCCTCCCCTCAAAATTTTTACATTTGTAGTTGTGACTGTCTGAATTTGTCCAGCATACTTCTATTCTCATTGTCTGATAGCTTGGAGTAGATTTATGCCTTTATTTTGTTTATTTTGTCTCAGATGTTATAACTTCTTTTTACCCATATCCAAGTCTGAATACTGCTGTGTTTAAGCTTGATGAAGGCATCTTCTTCCAGCTGAATGCTGCTATAAGCTCCAACTCACTAAATCTTCATTTTGTTTCTCTTTTTGTTGTCACCCCCGTGTAGATCCATCGATATTTGGTTTGGTTTAGTGTCCGTGTGCCTCTCATACAGTTCATCCAGTCCGACCAGCACATTGACCTCCCCTGGTATGGTCATGGGTTGGTAATCTGTGAGATCAGCAAAATGTAATCTTCTTTCGTCAACGACCCTCAGCAGTATTTGTACGGCTGAGTAAGAGTGTGTGTGGGAGGGAGGATGTGTGTTTACGGTCCTGGTTTAGTGGAAATCCCTTTTGTATTTTGTAACTTCAACACACACTAAGTCCAGGCTATTACTATATCATAATACTCCCAGTTATGAAATAATGGAGATTAAGGATATCATTGTTAATGTGCATAAATCCGAGCTATCGAGCCCCATCCCGCCCTCCTTTGGTCTCAAAATCATAACTAGACATCAGGGATGAACATTTTAGGAAAAGATTTAATTGTGATTTTCTGTTGCTATTTCAATCTGAGTCACAATGTTCTTCAAATTAAGCTTAAGTGCAATATTCACTATGTTTAAAGTAGGGCTGGGCGATATGAACTAGAAATAAAATCCCCGATTTTTTTCCACAATACTTGATTTACGATTTTAATCGATTTTTCCCTCCCTAAAAGAAATAAAACTCCCAGTGACATAAAAATGACACAAATCAAGTTTTGCCTTTATTTTGTCTAAATGTTTCCCTCTTAAATTCAAAGTCTGGGTCATAAAAGGTTGATTATGAAGTATAAACGTAGGCAGGTTTGTCTACATAAACACTAAAAGGCTGAGTTATTTTTGAAGTACTAGCATGAAACTCTCTGATGAATATTTCATCTACTTAAATAACAAATACAAGCCTATAAAAGTGCTTGTGCAAACCCTACAAGGCTGAACATCATGAAAATTGTAATTTTTTTCAAAAATTGCAACTTCTTACAATTGGACTGAGGCAAGAAAAAAAATCTCGATTTTTAATTTTTAAAATCTTCTGCAGAAAATAATTCGAATTAATCGATTTAAACGATTTTTGCCCAGCCCTAGTTTAAAGTATAGACAGCAGTAAGGAAATAAATGATTAAAAGCACATAACACATTATTAACCATCTAATATTGATGATAAGTATAATTATTGTTATTATTATTTAAGGGATACTCCAACTTCTGCTCTTAAACAGAGACTTTGTGTTGTTGACCTGCTCACCAGCATTTCCATAAATGCAAATTTCCTGCAAATTTATGTAATAGTATGCATCAGACAGTTGACACAACACTTTTTGGACTACCTTATCCAATTTGATCGCATTCCTGGACAGTGAGCTGTGTATACAGCTTACCTTTTTCGGTAAATCTGTGCATTGAGATGTATATTGTGCAAGTGATGCAATACAATACAATGTCTTGAAATGTGAGCCTCCCTTTTTTTTGGGTTTGTTCCTCATTGAAGTTTATGTTTATGAACAGAAAATTTCAGTTCATAAACATAAACTTCACAACAGATTCTGGATCAGTCAGGGGTGCAGCAAAAAAACTGCAGCTTCAGAGATCACATGATCACGTCTGTAATTACGATTTCGTTCTGAAAAACGAATCTTTAGCCCTACTTTGTACTAATCTGACATTAGGACTGGGAAATATATCGATTAAACTGAATGACTTGAACTTATTTCTGAAGAAGATTTAATTTGAAAAATAAAGATTTTTTTTCCCAATTCACTTTTACTCAAATCACAAGTTGTTGCAATATTTGAAATGTAAACACTGGAAATGTAGTTCCCATGATGGAAGGACCTCTCAGGTTTTGCACAAGCACATGTTTAGGCTTGTATTTATGTTTATAAATGAAACTAGAAAAGCACTCGGAGAGTGCAGACCTCCGCCAGCACCACAGTCCTCTCCGATATTGTGATTTTTACCATAAATGTTCGTCCTACTTTTATTTCATCTAAATATTTAGATTCATTGACCATGAAAACATACCATTAGCAATTGGTTTCATAATGATATCTATTTTAGTTCAATAGTTATTCACTAAAATTGCATTTTTCATCATGGCGGATCCAGACAGTGATCCAAATCAACACCAAAACTGAATCAGTTCTTCCTTTTCCCATGCTGAACATTTCCTGAAAATTTCCTCAAAATCCATCCATAACTTTTTGAGTTATTTTGTCCACAGACAGACAGACAAACAGACTCTCCCAAAAACATAACCTCCTTGGCAGAGGTACTAAGATTTTGATCAGGTGTTTCCATGTTAATATGCTGTGAAAATAGCTCATCTTTCAGTGTTTATGTTGTCAGGTGTCCGTCTCACTGTCACTGCTACATACTAACTATTGCTGGACTCAATCTCTTTTCTCCCTCTGTCTGTACATATCTGATATTTAATTTTTAACATACAGAGTTTCATGTTTTTATACCTCCCTTTGCACCTTGCAGAATTTCTATTCTGCTTTTATTATATTTTTCTACAATAACTTGCACCTTATCATCTACTTTTATTTATAGTGCACTTCAAAATTGCAAACTGTAGCCCATGCAATGAAATCTCGTTCTGTACACACCTGCTGCATACTGAATGACAAAGTCTGTCTAAGTCTAGGGATGGGAATCGAAAACCAATTCCAGTTGAGAATCGTTAACACCTCCATCAAAGTATCGATATCATGAGTCTTTTTGCTAATCAATTCTCTTATCAGTTCCTCCACTGACGGGGTTTAGAAGCATCAGAATTGTGGCTTGATTTTTTTAAAAAGGTTCCAATTGCACAACCTTAACTGAGTGGAAGCACCAGCAGCTTGCAGAAGCAGTTGTCTATGCGGTGACATGTGTTTGACATTGTTGCCACTGAAAATCTAAAGACCAACATTTGCCCACTCGGAAAATCTGCAGGAATCAATAAGGGAATCGTTAAAGAATTGGACTGATTAGCAGGATATTTAACAGCATCGGTATCGATAAAATCTTATCAATTCCCAAAACTAGGCCTCCCTACGTTCAGACTGTATAACTGATACTTAATGATAACATTTCGGCATCCATTTTTGCTATAAGAGCAAAAGTCTGTTTAGTTTTGGACATGTTTTGATAACATAGAGGCAAAACTTGATTAATGCTTTCATTACATCCCGGCTGGGCTATTGCAATGGAGTCCTGTCCAGGGTTCCTAGCAAAACCCTGGACAGGCTACAATATGTGCAAAACTCTGCTGCCAGGGTTCTTACTCGCACTAAACCCTGGCAGCACATCACCCCCCACTCTCATTCACCTCCACTGGCTCCCGGTCAAGTTCCGCATTTATTACAAGCTCCTCCTACTCACCTACAAGTCCCTTCATGCACTTGCCCCCCAGTACCTGGCTGATCTCCTCCACCATCACACGCCATCCAGGAGCCTGCGGTCATCTGACGTTGGTCTCCTCTCCATCCCGCGAACCAAGCTCAAAACTTTCGGTGACAGAGCCTTTAGTGTGGCTGCCCCCACCCTCTGGAACTCTCTCCCCACAGAAATCTGCAACTCTCCCACTCTGGACTGTTTCAAATCACTTCTCAAAACTCACCGGTTCTCCCTGGCCTTCCCTGTTTAAATGTGTAGCTCTTTATTTGTTTGTCCCCTCTACTTTGGAGAGCGACCTTGGGTTCCTTGAAAGGCGCTATATAAATTTAAGTTATTATTATTATTGTCATTTTTATGCCACTTGGATTTTTTTTAATTGATTCAAATTGGAAATCAAGTTTTGTGGGAGAGAGACTGTGATTCTATTTTTAAGTCATATTGCCCAGCCCTGCCTGATGTTTCTGAATAAGTTCTGTTGCTCAGCGAGTCAACAAGGAAGTCTGAACAAAGTGTGTTGACTGTTACATGGTGAAAATCCTGCAGCATATGTCCCTTTTCCACTAGCCCTACTCTACTCTACTCTACTCTACCCGGCTCTACTCTACTCGCCTTGGGCTGCTTTTATCGCTGTAAACAGCTGAGCGGCACTACAATGAGGTCATTTTGAGCGCGACACAACAATCTGTGGCTTTTTGTCACAAACTGAGTAAAAAAGGAAAACAGAAGAAGGCTGCAGGTGGCAAGAAGAAATACCCCTTGAGAAGCACAGGAGAGTTTTGGAAGCTATACAACAGAATGAGGCCGAGGAGCAATGAGCTGCAATGAAAAGACGTATGAGGGTAAGCTAATGGTAGCTACGGCTAGTATGCTAGGTCGTCGCGCTCATGACTCATCAATGACGACATTGTCTGACCAATCAGTGGCCGGCAGTCGGTGACATCATCTTTTGTATCGACTCGGCTCACTTGGAACCAGAGAGGAGTAGGTACTAAAACGTACCAGGCTAATGGAAACACGCTGCAAATCGAGTAGGGCCGAGTAGAGTAGGGCCAATAGAAAAAGGCTGTAATTTTTGATCCCTCCGCTCTGAGAGGTATTTATTAATCAGGATATTTCTTTATCTTATTTATGACTCAGTGATATGTTTCCTCTTTCCAACAGAGGTGAGCCATGGCTGAACCCAACGCCTCCCGTCCCCAGAGGAAGATGTCCACAGCTGGGGAGAGCGTGTACAAGGTGCTAGGGCTGGAGAAAGGAGCCTCAGCTGAGGACATCAAGAAAGCGTATCGGTGAGCAATCTGCACGTTCATTCATCTGAAATATTACCCCAGTTGTTCTGCCTCAGCTGCCCATTTACGGAGGATTAGTTTCTCCACAGTGGGCAGTGTAATTGTTTCTTACATAAATGTTTTCATCCATGGCGTTAATGTCTGTAATCCTGGTATTAATGATGGTGACACATTTTCTCTGGTAAATAGATAGATTACTAATGTGCTAACATCCACCTTAATCCATCCATGAGTGAGCAGAGAGAGACAGCAAAGCTTTTTTTAACCCTTAAGTTACCTTCCAAAGTTAGAGCCTTCACTACCTTTAAAAAAACTGAAAAATCATTTTAAAACTCAGATTTTTGTATCACATCAGGGCTGTGTTGTCCTTCTGTGGCTCATTATTTTCTAATCTGTGTATCCTTAGGTAGATAATGAAGACTTCTGTTTTTTATTGTTTTTTATGTGTTGTGTTTGCTTTTATTTATTTTACAGTGCTTCATATGCTTTATGCTTGAGGCACCCAAAAAATTACCACACACTTAAATCCCTCATGTACCAAAACAGTCCCTCTCATTAGAGTGTAATAAAAGGATATATCTCAGTATTTTTTTTTACTTTCACTGCATCAAACCTTTTCTACAACTCCAGACCTTACCATAGGTAGGTTTTTTTATTTTTATTTATGTTTTATGACTATTTTGTCACAATAACACCTGTTTTTTCAGTAGGAAAAAAATTAAATATGCAATATTTTGAATAAATAAGGTGCAAAGTGGAATATTAAGGATGTGGTTTTTACAGCCTTGACAAGGTCAATAATTGATAACAATATTGATTTTGATGAATTATTAGTTTTGAAGCATGAGAGTTCATAAAAAAAACCTCACTTAAATCCTGAGTGTACCAAAACGGTCCCTCTCATAACAGTTTCGTAAAATGCTAAATCATTTTTTTGCCTTTATTTTTACCTCATCAGATCTGTCCATCAACTCCAGACCTAACAAAAGATATAAATCTTTTTTATTATTATTTTATATTTCAAATGTTTTTATGCCCTTTTTGTCATTGTTTTTGATGCTTTCCACACATCCATACTTATGTATTTGTAGATTATAAAATAAGAATTTAGATTTTTTTCCTTTGACATAACCTTACCTTTCTTATAAGTTGAAACCCTGTTTGGAAGTACAAATACAGAAAATGACACTGCTTTCATGATAGACAGCCTGGTCAGGTTATTATTGGTTTTGAAGCATGAGAGTTTATTAAAAAAAAAACTCGCACTTAAATCCTGTGTGTACCAAAACGGTCCCTCTCATAACAGTTTTGTAAAATGGTAAATCATTTTTTTTGCCTTTATTTTTACCTCATCAGATCTGTCCATCAACTCCAGACCTAACTATAGATATGAAGCTTTTTTATTATTATTTTATATTTTAAATGTTTTTATGCCCTTTTTGTCTGTGTTTTTTATACTTTCCACACACCCATACTTATGTTTTTGAAGATTATAAAATGAAAAGTTAAATTTTTTTGTCTTTTTGACAACTTGGAACTATAAATACAGAAAATTGGCACTGTTTTCATGATGGACAGCCCTGTCAGGTTTTGTTGCAAGCTAATATTCTGTGAAACTAGTTCAGCTTTAAGTGTTAATGTAGACAAAACCTGCCTATATTTGAACTACATACTCAACATTTTAATACAGAATTCAAGAGGAAGATTCTGTTTGGTATGGGAATATAATTTGACAAGGCAAAACTGTCATTTTTGTTTCACTTCTTTTGGGGAAGAGAACCAATTAAAATCGTAAATTGAGTGTTGTGGAAAAATTCAGGGATTTTTATTTTTAGGCCATATCGTCCAGCTCTACCTTTGGGTTGTTTTAATTGACACATGATTTACATAAACGCAGCTCAACTGCCACATATTTTTCTCCTCTTCACATGAATTACATATTTTATTTGTCCTTGTCTCTTCTTCCAGGAAACTAGCACTGAAATACCACCCAGATAAAAACCCAGACAACCCGGAGGCAGCAGAGAAGTTCAAGGAGATCAACAACGCCAACTCCATTCTGAACGATGAGACCAAGAGGAAAATCTACGACGAGTATGGCTCCATGGGCCTTTACGTGTCCGAGCAGTTCGGAGAGGAGAGCGTCAAGTATTACTTCCTCATGTCCAAATGGTGGTTCAAGGTGAGTGCTGTGGTTTATTTTTAGTCTCATCACTTCTTTTGAGAGCAGGAGCTGCAGAAAGGTTAAAGTTAGGGCTGAATTTAACTTTCAAAGTGGTTGTGTTTGTAAAATTACTGCAGCCCAGAGCCTGTTGTTTGGTGGAAGTGGAGCATGATTTAGTTTTACTGTAAAACATTTGGTTTGCTCAAGATAACCAAAGTTTATTCACATCACAGTTATTCATTTACCTTGAGACAAGAATCTGTTTTGGGGCTTTTTTCTACTTTTATTTATATTTCCAGAAAATTAAATCACATCTAAAAACAACAACATAAAAGGGGGAGAGGAGGCGCTCTCGCTTAGTTTTTATGCAAGTTGTTAAATGTACCGAATTTTACAATTTTGATGCTTTAAATGGAATTGTTGCATATATACCCTTTTCTGCACCCCAGATGAATGCCTGTGTTGATTTTGACACCACCTTTTAATTTAGTTTTAGTCTTCTGCCTAAAATATCTTTTAGTTTTTGTCATTGTTCAGTCATCTAAATTGTGTTATTTTTAGTCTAGTTTTAGTTGATGACATTTCAACATTTTAGTTGACAAAATCTATACATTTAGTTGACTAAAATAAGTGAAAAGTGTAAGGTATTTTTTTTGTCTTTCTTTGAATTTCTGAAGTCACATTTTACACTTGGATAACGTGAAACATCAAATAACCCTTTATTGAATGCTAGTAAAGTTTGAATGTATAAATGAACAGAAACAAATTTTCCTTTTGAGTGAAATGCAGTCACCTTTATTTAGGCTACCTGGCAGAGCATCTCAGTTACAATACCAGAACTGACAACAAACAGTGAACCTGATCTACATGAATATATCAATTCATAAAGAGAGCAGCTCTGATTGGATCACACTACAACTTATCCCAACCTTTCCACACAACCAAAGTAGCTGTGATTGGATAAATCCCTAACTTGTCTCTACTTTCTACACGACCAAATTAGGTCTGATTGGATTAAGTCTGTCAAACATTTAAGTCAAGTTTTTATTTGTTGATAAAAATGTCAGTTAAACTCATTTTAGTGTCCTTGTGCAGTTGTTTTTATTAGTTACTGTCTTTTTTTGTCAGGGAATAAAAGGTTGTTGACTAAAACTATGACCAAAATAATTATTCAACAAAATTAACACTGCTGTATCAAGAGGCACTGAGTCATAGAAAGTGCACATGAATGTACACTGATATGTAAATGCACCACGCTTAATTTTTTCTAATAATATATGATATATTCATAATAACTTAGTTGGTCCATCACAGCAGAGCAGAAGTGTTGCCAGAAAGACTAATCAGGGTGTCTGTGTTCACTAACTTCATAAAACCTAAAAAACAGTATTTTGAAAAGACAAGTAATAACCAAGCTCTTTTCGGTTCTGTATACCTTGAGTAAGAGAAATAGATACTTATGTCATTATTCTTCATTACCGTATATCCATACACAAGTGGTTCCAGCATTTCTTGAATGCCGACATTTGTAAAAATCTCTTGTTTTTCTTGTGAATCCCTGCAGGGCATGGTCCTGTGCTGCACGCTGTTCACCTGCTGCTGCTGTTGCTGCTGCTGTTGTTTTTGTTGTGGGAAATGTAAACCACCAGACGACGATGAAAACTACCAATACGTCGACCCCGAAGATCTGGAGGCCCAAATCAAAGCAGAGCAGGACGGAGGTAAGGCCATCCCTCAGGCTAATTCTGATAGTTAATCTAAACAGCTGCTGACTTCTGTTTGGCATTGCTTCAACACTGATGCTGTTATTGTTTTATTTTCCTGTTTTTCTTTTAGAGAGATAACAATGTGTCACTTTTACACCTCAAGATACAGAAAACAATTTCAAACAGGGAAAATGAGTAGCCTGCTTTTAGCACTATGTAACTTAATCCTCTCATTGTTCTCTTGTGCCAAGTGTGTGAAGCTCTACAGGTTCTTACGCCATCCTTCAGTGAGAAGGGCATCAATTTGCCCAATTTGATACTGTTTAACACGATAGCAGAGGCTTACAGTTGGAAGTGTACCACCACCAACTAAAGCAGTTTTGACTGAATGCCCCTCTTAACTCATCCAACCTTACTGCGTGATCAAATTAGGTCTGATTGGATTAAGGGCGTTTTCACATTAGGTCCACTTGATTCGAACCGTGCTGCGGCGCGGTTTGCTATGGGTTCGCCCCCCTGCCCCTCCCCCGCTGGCTTGCATTCACACTTGCAACATTGAGCCGTGCCCGGACCCACTTGTGTATTTACTCAGTTTGAAACAGCAGGGGGCGATATGCACGTAACTGGTTACCAAACCTGCTACAGAGGAGAATGAAGCAGAGACTACCATGGTAACCATTTCCTACACCAGACAACCAATGTTTACGTTTCGCTCTTTTCTACATTTTCCTTCAAATGTGTTTTTTATCGTGTTTGAGACGGCATCAGCGACCTTCTGGACCCTCGTAAATCACTGTAATCCTCAACCAGAATAAATAAATCGACAAATTGAGTAAGCAAAAGATTCAACCGCGGGATTAAAAGGAAGTAATGCATCAAAAGTACATCGGTTCGGACCACTTTGTTTACCACCAGTGAAACCGCACCAAATGTCGGGAGATGGAGCGTATCGAGACCACCCCTTCATGGAGGTCATGGACCGGCTGATTTGGTGTGCACCAAAGTGCGGTGGTTGCATTCACATTGACACTAACGTACCAAACCCTGGGCCAAAACTTCTTTGGTGCGCACTAAATGTGGTTGGTGTGAAAACGCCCTTAACCTCAGTCAGACATTTAGTCCAGTTTTGTCGATGAAAATGTCAGTTAATGTAGTTTTAGGTTTTGTTCACGTACACTTGCTTTTATTAGTTACTGTCTTGTTTAGTCAGGAGAAAAAAGGTTGTTGATGGAAACTATGAAGAAAATAATCATTCAGCAAAATCCACACTGCTTCTGACAGTAATTATTTTAATCACTACATCCATGGGGGGATGTACTAGCAAATTTGTATTTCCTCTGCACCCTGATTGATGGTTATACACAAATTTTCAAGAAAGTTAAAGGACAGAATTAACAGTGTCTGGGTTGTTGTAGTTTTATTGGGATGGGGCACCCATGTTTTAATTTTATATTCAAGGTTCCTTCATTATTACCTCACAGGTAAGTTTGTTTTGCAGACTGAAGCGCTGATATTTTCCCTGTTTCTGCAGTGATGTGCTCTGGCTCTTAGTTCATATAATCAACTGTAGCCTGACTGACTTCATCTCCACTGACACAGCAGTTATGGAAGATTGGCGTTCCTAGACAAAGCTATAACCTGATGCTTTTAGTCGACCCATGAATGTAACAAGCTTTCACTCTGCAGGCTTCGTGTCTTCATGCTCCAATCCCACAGGTTTCACAGTAATCATAGGCCAGCCCACTTCTAATCCAGACCCAGAAAGCCCAAAGGGCCAGAGTCCTCCCATCCCCCTGCCCATGCCTATGCCTCCACCTGAGCCCCAGTCCCCGACCTCGGCCTCTGCAGCGGGGGAAGAAAACCCCGGAGAGACCTTACCGGAGTCGAAATGACTCGTAAGCGCCGCCTCGCCTGCTCCCTGTGTCACATCACCCATCTGCTTTGTCCCGTTGAGAGGTTGTCTTCATCTCAGTGCTGCTCTAACGTGTCCGTGGACTCGCTGTTTGTGCTTCATCATAACAAACCGCCTGTGCTGCCTAATCACCGCCATCATGCTTATTAACTTTAAACTCAGCTTGTCCTGTCACCTGCATGACTTTTAATGTTCATGTTGTCTGTATTTAATAATAATTATAATAGTAATAATAATAATGATAATTTGCTGCACTGTTTGTCTAATATTTCATCAGATAAGAAGCCGGTATGATTAAGTTAATCACTGTGCTTGTCAAAACTTTTTAGTCATCAAAGCAACTTAAATCATTATTGGATTTACAAATTCATCAAGAGAGTTTGACCAATAGGGATTACTAATATCTCTGCTTAACTGTCCTTAATGGGACTGGTTAAAAAAGTGTATTAATTTATTATAAAGTTGACTCACAGCTATTGTAGTGACCATTTGTTTCAAAAACTCAAAGAAAAATTGAAATATCAAACCAAACTTTAACCAAACTTAATGGATTGCTGATGCACCGAGGGGATGTGATTTACGCAGGCAAAAGAAGTCCAATGTCCAAAAGTTCTGCGATTTCCAATGGTTTATATTTATGGTGAACAAACTAACACAAGAACAAAGGAGATCACGGTCCTGCTGCCTCTCTTACGCTGGTAAAAAAAAACAGAGCCATACCCCGGTGCATGCTGACCAGTATATAATACATATTTATATATTCAACCCCAAAAATCTAACTTAAATTAATTATAAGAAAGGAAAATGTAGCAAAATCTAAAAACTCATACTTCGAATTACTTCCAAATTAAAATAAACCACTAAATATAAAAAGTAAACCAACAGCTGGAACAGCACTTTTAGTTTTGCTATGTTTTGTATGGCTGAGTGATATGGACTAAATTTCATATCTCGATATTCAAACCAGATATCCCTACCAATATGGGTCAGGTGAGAACCAAGCATTTTTCAGAAAAATAAAAACATCATAGAACAAAGGAATGTGGAAACTGCAGTTTTGTTTCTAAGAAATCTATATTGTTTATATCGTTGCTTTTTAGATATTAATATCTTGAATGTTCATATCTAGATATAGATACCATAACTATATATTATTCAGCCCTAATGTCTTGTATATATTGTTGTTGCTTGGATATCAGCGCATAGAAAGCTGGAGAATATGTCTTGTTTTTTAGTTAGTGTGATTAAAAATGGCATAAACTAGTTTCTGAAAGTTTCATTACCTTCCAAACTTCAACTGTTAGAAGAAATGGCTCCCAGTGTTTTAAAAATATCATCTGTTGCTCAAGCATCCACACTAACTTTGGTCCATCCAACACTTTTCCAGCCATCTGCATGTGTGCGCATTTTATTGATTAATGTCCCTTTGTTTTTGTTGAAGATTAATGTTTGTCTTAGCGGTCAATGTTGTTTCAGGTACTTTTATTTTTAAGTAATTATGCTTTAAGCTCAGAGAAATCTGCAGAAACCCAACTCTGATGTTTTGTATCTTTTCCAAGTGGACTTAAGAAAAAGGAAGGATATGTTCATAACTATGTAATGTGAATTTTGTCAAGTAGAGCAGTAATTACACCTTTGTTTCCTCTCTTAGGAAGGTGATGGCGTGGATGAGCCTCATCTGACAGAAGAAGGTTTGTATTGTGCCTGATTTTTGCATGTTTGTGTGAAGACTTTGTTATGATTGAAAGTGACCTCATACCTCATTGTCTTCACTAACAGTTTGATAAGAATTTATTACAACAGAAAAATTGTAACATCGCTGTTCTAGTTACTCTAATTTCTTTAGAAGTGACAGAAGTGCAGGTTTCTCTAATTCTCATCATACTCCTGTTAATGCTCTACAGCCTGGATGTAACAAAGCACATTGAATGCTGGCATTCATTTTCATTTCATAGAAACATGATTCAAATCAGTTTTATACATCATTTTGATCTGCAAGAGAAAATAAAGGAGCTAGATACTGACGTCCCAGGATCAACCAAATAGAAATACATAAGCAATAATTAAGGCGGTAAGCAGTGCAGTGTAAACTAAATAATAATGTGGATTACCACCGTAAACTTAATGAAACAGAGATGATGGGAGTGTGCTGTGATTTCCTGTAAGACTCCTACAATTTACTAAAGACTTAGGTTTTAGTTTGTGAGTAAAAACCTGATGGTGTAATCTCAGCATAACAGTGCTCATATCATCTTCCATCTCGTACCACGGACCAGTCTGTGACACCTAACAACTCCATGACAGGAAGTATAGCAGGTTTGATTTTTGTCCTCTCCACAGCAGATGATAACCAATGAGAGCACAGAGAGCTCTGCATTAACAAACTGAGGTGTTGGGGTTTAAAAAAACAGTTTGTCAGGCTCTGAAAATTAGTTTCCCAGCTGTTATGTTTGAAGAGGAGCTACCACCACAGACTGTAAGAGAGATATGTTGGAGAGAAACAGCAGATGCAACCCGCTGAGTAACTGCCTGCATTTACCAGCAAGCTAACATCAAATTAACGTAATGTTTGGAGGATTGTGCTCTGGTAGTTTGTCGTCCTTCTTCAAATGATGTCACATTGGTGGTTGAATGCAGTCAGTTCCAGTCGTGTAGTCTGTAAGGCCTTTCGGGCAAGTCAACCCGGATTTATGGTTCTGTGGTTTCCTAATCTGACATAGACCACGGTTACATGTTGTTTTTTAATTCCGAATTAATTATTCAGAAAAAATAATTTAGAATTACATATTTCTTCTTTGTGTTTACATGAAAATAATAATTCAAAATAAAGGTTTATGTGCAAAACATGTTTATTCACCTCTATTCAAGGCATGGCAGTTGGAAATGGTTCTGATTGGACAGGGGTGGACGTGACTTAGTGACGTATTTACGTCTACCAAAAGAAAAATTCCAGCTCAGTGTCTCCAATGTCTCCATCAGGGAAACCATGTCTATCTTGGAAGCTAAAGTTTTAAAAAGGTCCACATTTTAATGCTTGCATCCATCCACACTTTAATTACTTCCAAATCTTCTAAGGCTCTAACTAAATAAGCTGTATTAGCTTGCGTCCAACACTTGGTTTGGGCGGCCATCCTGTTTCCGCCAGCGTCCTGTGCCTCATCGCTGCAGGACAAGGGAACGAGCATACGCAGAACGACTTGAATTAACTAAAACCACTTAATTCGAAATTAAGTTTTATTTGGAATTATCATTTTCGCTCAGAATTAGGTGCTAATCTAGTCGTTATCGTTAATCTAGTCGGGAAATTAAAGTTCTAATGTAAATGTTATGGTAGTTAAAAAAATCAAGATGGCTGACCTCAACGTTGTCCAGCCCACTATGCGTTCTTTTCTTTCTGATGCTGATTCTGTGCTAAGTAATACACTATATTACCAAAAGCATTTGCTCACCTGCTGTGACTCACATATGAAGTTAAAGGATAAGTTTGGTGTCTACAGCTTTCACGTTGTTTATAGAATGAAGTAGAACAATATACTCATCCAGAAGGCTTTCCTGATGCAAACAGTGCTTCAGGAGATATTTAGATCCATAATCGAGCGCCGGACATCTGTATAATGGTAGCACACGGGGCATGTATAGCGCCGCTCCTAAAACTGCATTAATCGTCCAAAAACTCATTAGTTTCACCAATATTTCATCATGGTCGGCTCTCGCTACTCCTCCATTACAGTCCGTGTCGCCCCAGACATGATTTTTGTAACTCTGCCGACCTCTGAACTGAAGAAGAAGAATGTTTGCCTCCGCGCCTGTGCAGTACTCTCTGGAGCGCTGCCTCCGCGTCCTCCTTTCGATGAGCTCCTCATCTGTAAACTCTGGCTCGAAACTGTAAGGACACCCATCATATTCAAAGTTCTCCTCCACAGCATCCTCATCCGATAGATATTCGTCCATTTTGCACAAAACTGGAAGAAGAAAGTCGTTGTGTAGCCGGCTGTCTTCCCCTGAAACAATGAGCCGCACTGGGCATGTGCGGAGCAAGCGCTCTTCTTCTTAAGTTCAGAGGTCAGCACAGTCACACAACATGTCTGGAATGACACAGACTGTAATGGAGGAGTAGCCCGAGCCGACCATGATGGAATATTGGTGAAACTAATGAGTTTTTGGACGATTAATGCAGTTTTAGGAGCGGCGCTGTGTGCCCCGTGTGCTACCACTATATGGATGTCCGGCGCTCGATTATGGATCTAAATATCTCCTGAAGCACTGTTTGGATCAGGAAAGCCTTCCGGGTGAGTATATTGTTCTACTTCATTCTATAAACAATGTGAAAGCTGTAGACACCGAACTTATCCTTTAACTTCATATGTGAGTCACAGCAGGTGAGCAAATACTTTTGGTAATATAGTGTAGTTCTGAAGTTAACTGCAATCAGAGTGTTTTCACCACCGTAGGTTTGCACATCTAAAACAGTCAAATACGTGTGTTTAGCCGAATTAAAATGATTTTTCTGGACTGATTCCGATGTCCCTCTTCTCCCTCAGCCTGTCGTGCTCCTGTTGTAATTGGGCCACATTCGACTGCTGCCAGCAACACAGAGATCAACCAGCCCAAAGCCACCAGCCAACCTGGGCCATCGCCTCAATCCTGACCCCCCCTCATTACCTGATCCACCCTCTGGACTACATAACCTGTAAGGTGGGCCCTCATAGGCTCTCAGCCTCCCTCCATGGAACTCAATGGAGGAGAATTCATGAAGATAATACAGCATTAACTCTACATTTTTAAAGCCATCTTCCTTTGACTTCTCTCTCCTGTAAACTTGCTCTGTACTTCTGCCTCACCTGGGCTGGATGTGATCTCTCCACAGTTCGGGCAACCTGCCCGCACTGACCTCATTAATCTGTTCCTGTCATCCCATTACTAACAGCGAGGATGGGACTCTTGGCAGGAAGGCGGCAAAAGAGGGCAATATGAGGCCGATGAATATCGAGGAACAGCCCTCCAGTTACCTGCCATCCAGATCAGAACCGGATTATTTTCTTTGTCTTTGCTCGTCACCAACAGGAGTACTTTTTTTTTTATGATTCACCTTCCTTGAAAAGAGTAAACCTGCGACGCCTATTGTTAACATACTCGAGTGGAATTGAATGACCGTCTGTTACGCGTGTATTTCAAGAGACGCCAGCAGAACAACCATCTGGATGTTGTGGACCTCTGTTCCTCTGCTTCCTTCTTCTTTCTGCAAGATGCCCACCCGTCGACTTTGTTCATGAGCTCCTGCTGCCAAGTCACACGGACAAAAAAAGAAAAACTCTTTCATGGAAGAAAAACAGCAACATTTGTAGTGGGACAACGTTTAATATGGAAACCAGACTGCAAAGAAGAACATGCGCAGGAGAAGTGACTGCACTCATACAACCATTAAAACTTCGATGTTTAACGTCTGAGCCAAAACCTGTAGCTGCAAAGTCGAGGATAACCCCCTCCCCTCACACGCTGCCCCTCACCAGCATGCATTTACTTTCTCCCAGAATGCATGCCCCCTACTGTACAGCACTGCAATTACACTACGAACCCCATGCCACTAAACCTGCCTCACATAAGGACTATGCAGACTCTGGTCACTTATAAAAACACTAAATACAGACAAACTGTACCAGCCCATATGTCATGTGCCACCCTTTGCTAAAGAAATAAAAAACCCCAAGTTATTGTTCAACTAAAAAGTGAGTGACAGAAGCATTTAAGTGTTTACTAGAATATGATTTAATTTAACCGTTATTTCTGGCTTCCTTCTTGTTCTGCATCTAGAGTATTTGGGCAAAGACCGAAGCTTCATGTAGGAAACCAATTCATGATGACAACAATCGAGGCAGAGAGTGTTTGGAAAAGCTATTAGCTTCACCTGTATGATTTTTCAAATATCTTCAGTAGGGATGCACGATATTATTGGTTTGATATCAGTATTGGCCAATATCAGCCTAACAAGTTACGTATTGGTTTTGGCCGATATTGAAACTTTTGCAGATATTTACAGCCGATATATCAGCCACTCGTATCTGCCATATATCAGCTGAAATATCAACAAATTACACAAATGTATAATATTGATGCACCTTTTCATCACTGCATGGGTACATTTAAAAATCAAGAGAATCATTTTTGCAAGAGTTAAAAGCTGTTTTTCTTGTTTCACATCTGTTCCTCACAGAAATTTACTGCAACACAGAAGAAACAAGCCAATTTTTGTTAAATTCAGAGCTTGTGCACTTGGCCAGAAATAATCATATTGTGATAATGAATTAAAAACATAAACAAAATCCAGTATTATTATAACACTGTGCAGGAGTTTTGCTCTTTATTTCAGTCTGGGAGTCGTCATCACACTCACAGGGATTTTCCTGGTGTGTTATCTGCTCATCTCGGCTCGACTTGACTGTTTTCTATCACATTAAACACTTTGACAGCACCTTTATCAAAAGCAAATTACTACTAGCTGATATTTTACAGTCATATTGGTTTGTCAAAACTAGTGCCTGTTGTCACAGATACGCTCACCAGTGGTTTAAAGGGCTAGTTCGGGTTTTGAAGTGGAGTTGCTAAATGCTCATGGCACTAATAAATATGAGTGCCAATAGAGGAGCTTGTAAGCTTTTTTCCTAAAGAGAGATGTTCGAGGGCTAATGCTAACTGATACAAAGCAGTACATGGTGCCACCAAAAGCCTTGTAGTCAACCCACGTACAGGTTTAAGCTAAACAAAAGACTTCTCAATGATAAGCTCCAGTATGATTCTTTACATTTCCTCAACCTGAACTAACCCTTCAACTCCACACTCACTTTCAGGATGGCAACAAGTCACAATTTCACTCGTCTGCTGCACCGTCACCCCCTGCAGTAAAATCTCCAAATTTCTGCCCCAACTGCCCTGTCAGCTGTTTTAACAAATATTTGAAAAGTTCTGCATCCATATTCTGATCACCAAATTCTAATCTCTTCGTCGTTGTGCTATGACCAACATTTCCCGAAAACATCTTCAAAAGCTACAGAGAACTTTTTGAGTCATTTGCTCCCAGATGTTGCGTCTTGTAAAGTGTTTGTGTTGGTTAACAAAATATTTGCTGAAGATGAGGACATGATGTGTTCACTTGTGGTTTCATGAATGGACATTTAAGTTTTGGCTGAAACCTTGGGTAAATAATGTGACTTTGGGGTGAAATGTGTTTGTTTTGTCAGGATTATGAAACAATAACATCAACTGCAAACGTTTCCGAGTTTATTTTAAATGCTTCGCCTTTTGTTTGTTAGACTATTTTCACTGGTTTAGCAGTTTATTAAATTTTGTATTTTTTTGTTAATACAAATTAAAAAGTCTTAAAAAATATATCATCACATTGTGTTACTCGCTGCTCCCCTTGAGCCTTTTGTACGTCTCTGTAGGACAAACGATCTGTTGTAATAACAAAACACAAAACCCAATCTATATCAACATCGATGGCAAAAAGCCCGATCAGGGCACCTCTGAAATTTCTGGCAATTTGCAATTAAAAATGGCTTGCAAAGAATGCCTTAATCACTACTGCAAATAGGTTCTCTTTGTTCACTTAAAAGAGCTGTTCAAAAGACTCAACTCATTTGCAACTCCACATCCTTAGCGCAATCCTCATGGAAGTAGTTCAACAAAGCAAAGCCTCTGTTTAGGGGCAGAAAAAGATGATATGATGGTAGAAGAAGATAACTTAGCAATGTACGAGTCACAACAAGCACACAGGACCGTTTGGAGTTGCTGAAGAGTTTACCTGAGGCAGAGGCAGGCTAACACTTCCCACTGACTCCAAGTGTTTGAGCTTAGCTAGTGAGCGGTGGGCTAGTTTTATCGGTCTTTTCCTTGTTACTGCACGCAGAATGGTGTCTATCTGCCCATTATAATAATAATAATAATAATACATTTCATTTCAAGACGCCTTTCAAGACACCCAAGGACGCCGTACAAAACATAGATTAAAAGCATTTCAACAAAAGTTAAAAACAAGAAAATGGATAAAAGTTTAAAAGGAAAAGTGATTTAAAAGATAAGATGGATGGGGGACAGTCAGGTTGAGTAGGCCAGGCGGAATAGATGGGTTTTGAGGCGTGATTTGAAAACAGACAATGAGTCAATATCACGGATGTCCGGTGGGAGGGAGTTCCAGAGACGGGGAGCAGAGCTACTGAAGGCTCTGGATCCCATGGTGGACAAGCGGGCTGGGGGAAGAGACTGATAAAACTAGCCCACCGCTCACTAGCTAAGCTCAAACACTGGGAGTCAGTGGGAAGTGTTAGCCTGCCTCTGCCTCAGGTAAACTCTTCAGCAACTCCAAACAGTCCTGTGTGCTTGTTGTGACTCGTACATTGCTTATGGATTCAGGAAGGAGGCAAGACAAGAAAACTAAGAAAAGTTGTATCCTTTAAAGGCAGGTGGGAACAAGAATAAAAGAATAAAACAAAAAAACAGGAGAGTTTGAATCTCCGAGTCAACGAAGAGAGTTTTTTTTTACATTTTGAATTCCCTCATATTGTTGTGACCATGCAGAGCTCTGCAGGTCTGAGGTTTGATCCCCAATCACAACCCAAAAACAAAGTCGAGTCGATTTAAGCAGATAGCACATTATGGAAAACCCCTTTGTCTTCTTGTAAAAGCCCTTAAGGATCAATATGTAAATCAGCATTGTCTCTATCAGTACCATCACAGTTATGGCCCTCTTCCACTAGCACGCCTTGGCCCTACTCTACTTGGCCCTACTCGATTTGCAGCGTGTTTCCACTAGCCTGGTACCTCCTAAAACAAGCTAGTTTTAGTACCTACTCCACTCTGGTTCCAAGCGAGCTGAGTTGAGACTGAAAGATGACGTCACCGACTGCCGGCTACTGATTGGTCAGACAGTGTCGTCATCGATGAGTCATGACCTAGCATGCTAGCGGTAGCTACCATTAGCTTACCCTCATACGTCTTTTTCTTGCAGCTCGATTGCTCTCGTCCTCGGCTTCATTCTGTTGTATAGCTTCCAAAACTCTCCAGTGCTTCTCAAGGGGCATTTCTTCCTGCCACCTGCAGCCTTCTTCTGCTTTCCTTTTTTACTCGGTTTGTGACAAAAAGCCACAGATTGTTGTGTCACGCTCAAAATGATGTCATCGCAGAGCCGCTCAGCTGTTTACAGCAACACTGCACCCTGTTGGGCAGGCGACTGGGGCTAATGGAAAAGCAGCACAAGGCGAGTAGAGTAGAGCCGGATAGAGTCGAGTAGAGTAGAGTAGGACTAATGGAAAAGGGCCATTAGTGCTGTGAAATGGATTTTGGATTTTGGTCAGATTCAGATGCATCTAGGCTTGTTTTATGGGGAGACTTACAGATTTTTTCAATTTAATTCAATTTAAACTCCTAAGGTGTGAAAGCACCCCGAGTCAACATGTCATCTAACTCAACAGGTTCTACATACCACTCACTGGCAAAAATAAGACTTTCTGGTCTAATGAACCAAAATAAATTCAAGGCTTTCTAATTATCTGGAGGAACCTTGCATGATTCATTTTATTTTGTCATACCTATTAATTCAATACTTTTACCGTGGAGTGCAAACAACACTGTGATATAAATTTCAAGGCATATTACCCATCTCTAATATATCACTAAACATCAACATGAGAAAAGAAATTCAGTTTCAGTATTTCTGTAATACCAAGTACAGAAGATTGTCATTTCTCTAAACCATTAAGGAGTGCAGGAGCTTTCATTTTTTTGATAATCAAAAAATACATATAATATTGCTATCAAGAAAGCAAAGTTGGTAAAACAATAAAATAAAACCATTTGATATTCACAAGAGTTACATTTAAGCTTAAATTCCTGCCATGGTGTCAACTAGAGCGGAACGATTTTAGCAAGAGATCTTAATATGATTTTTCTGGCAGATATTGTGATTTCAAGTTTTCTTCAGTGCTATGTTTACAGTATATACAAGAGTAAGGAAAGCAATGATCAGAAGCACATAACACACTATTCATCATCTAATATTGGTGATAAATAATCTGTTGTCATTATTTCAGTGATACTCCAACTTCTACTCCAAAACAGAGGCTTTGTATTGTTGACCTGCTTACTAACACTTCAGTAAATGCAAATTGCCTTCAGGTTTGTAGTAAGTACATGTAAAACAGTAATGAAACAGATTCTGGGTCAGTCAGGAGCGCTGCTAAAGATTTCAGCTTTGGCGACATGATTGTGTCGTCTGAAAACGCAATTTTGATTTGAAAACAATAACTCTTTCAGCTCTAGTGTCAACCCTAATGTTAAACTGTGATTTTTGCCTTTTTTACATAACAGTTTCTAATTTTTCTGCAACAAAGAAAAATTAAAAGTGTGTTCTTGATTAAAAAAAGACATAACTTAATATTTTCTGTTTGTTAAGCTGAAGTTTTAAACACTATTGAAGCAATATTTCAGTTTAATGTTTCCTCTTACCTCCACAGTCTGTAGCACGGCGACAAATTAAGGCAGAAAAGTTAAAGGAACATTTTCAAACCTTTTTTTTCCCTTCTTAACATTTGAATTTTTCATAAACCAGCGCAGTTATACATCCACCACTTCATTTTGGCCGTGTCTTTGCGTTGCATGTTTACTTAACGAGCTCGTCTTCATTTTGTCGCCATTATTGAACAGACATTTCAAGTTCTTTAACATTTCAGGAAATGTGTGTTTCTGTCTGTCTTCTCAAATTGAACCACTGAAGTGTGCGGAGGCCATGAAGCACTGAAAAGCGTGATATTTATTATTTTTGTAATTATTTTATCATAACAGTACAATAACTGATTGAATTACTAATTGATTTTTGATTGAATTTGACGCATTCACATGACTTTAAACTATGCACGTTGATTTTTAAAATTTCATTTTAACGTGCGTTGTAGAAATACCATGAATTTAAGTGGATATTTCTAAACCCGGTCGTCTTGGGGTCTCAGAGGAGAAGCTCCAACTTAAAGCCATTTGTGTTTTCATGCTAACCTGTTAGCATTGTCTGTTACTGAAACAGTTATCTTGTTTTTAAAGGACAAATTATTTTTTTGTTCATGCAAGCTCTTGTTGTAATCATTAAAATAATTGGGGGGTTAACAAAACAACACATTTGATTAAGAAATATAATTTTGGTGAAATACAAATGCTCGTTTTATTGATGTCAATGAAGAGGTGTTTTTTTTTTGGCAGGGGGTCGTGTCACTCACTGAGGAGGATCTGTAAATGAACTTTAATGAAATAAAAAAGGGGATTTTATAACTTCTTGTCTGTTTGTTTCAGTTGTGTAATTTACGTTTTAATGGACACAGAACATTGTTTGTTCTCTGACTGATATCAGCCTCTGAGGCTGGTCTTTATTAGGGATGCAAGATATTATTGATTTGATATATGGCTGGAATATTTGGCAAATTACAAAAATGTACAATATGTATGCACCTTTTCATCACTGCATTTGCACATTTAAAAATCGAGTTTCATTTTTGCAAGAGTTATAAGTTGTTTTTCTTGTTTAGCATCTGTTCCCCGCAAAAAGATGCTGTAGCACTGGAAGAAACAAGTCAATTTTTTAACTTCAGAGCTTGTGCTCTTGACCAGAAATGTCAGTATTGGCAATAATGAAAACCAAAAATTGGCATATCGGATATCAACAATAATCCAACACTGTGCATCCCTAATCATTTCAGCTTAAGCCCTTAAAGCCTGTTGTATCATTATATTTGAGCCATACTTTTATCATACCTCTGATTAATCGATATGATCAACAAATAACTAAAAAAAACGTCTGAACACAATCGAATAATTTATAAAAATATCCTCAAGTGGATTATCAGTTGCCAGAAACACAGAATGTTTCAAATGAGATACAAAAATATTAATGTTAAATTTTATGGTAATTGTTTTTAATTTCAGTAAAAGCTTAGATAAACATTACTGCTACGTAAAAATCTGAATTTTCTGGCTATATTTAGTGTTTTTAGACTTTAAAGGACCCGGTGATAAACGTACAATCTGGTAAAACCAGCTGCTTTGCCCGGTTTTCATCTAATTGGTGAAGTGTGATATTGTCAGTTTTTTTAATACTTAGACTTTATTGGTCTTTGTTTTCTTATTGACAGACAGAAAATAAACATAAAAAAACAACTAACAACAAATCACAATGTATGAACATCACGACCAGTCCACATCAAACTCCCAGAATGCAGTTCAGTAAACATTTGCTGTGGCGAGCACATATGGGGTCCAAGAGACCACATCCCACAGCGGTCTTACCACTCCCCCAAAACATACAGAGTAAATGATTTATCTGAGTTTGAACTCAATTATGTTTTTTAATGTCGACAGCACAGTGTTTTTATTTCTTAGTCTTGAGAAAAGAATAGATACAGTATGTATTTGTGATAAAAAAAAATTATCAATGACTTTCAAAACTAGTAAGTTATTTACTTTGAGATCTCAAACAAATGACGAATATTTACTTATATTTCAGGAAAATAAAAACATAAAAATGTACTTTTCTTATGGCCTCTTGATATTTTAGAGTAGATTTTTTAAAACTGATTTATTTACATGCTGATGTGGGTATTTGGAGCTACTGATGTGCAAAATTTTTGGTACCCTTCTGTTAAAGAAAGAAAAACCTACTAAAATAACTTGAAACTGACAAAAGTAATAATAAATAAAATTTACTGAAAACTAACTAATGAAAATCAGACTTTGCTTTTGAATTGTGGTTCAACAGAATTATTTTAAAAAACAAAATAATGAAACTGGCTTGATCAAGCCAAAGAATGAACCAACATTAGTGATTATGATCTGATTCATTACTTTGAATTGAGTGATTCTAACAAAAACAAAGGGCCTTTTGCACTAACAGGTCAGGTATGTTAGCTTTTGTAGAACAGTTAAGATTACGTTGGGGCTTTTTGTGTCTTTTATGGCCTGTTTTTCATTTGAATGATGTGATAAATCACCTTTTTGTTCAGCAGTAACATACAGAATATTAAGCTGATGAATGTGTAACACACGTCAGGTCGTGTTGGTAAGCATGTCCGTGTGCGCTCGTATGTTCAGCCCGCTGTGCAGCAGCCCCTCCCCTCCCCGGATCTATAAATAGCTTTGTAATCCCATTAATAGCTTAGTCAACTTAGTCGGCTCCATTCTGTTGATTAGTAAATAGCTTGCGTGTTCGCTCACCAGGAACTGATCTCGCTGTTGTCTACTCCGTTGTCCAGAGACTGGCAGCGGTCAGAGGTCATGGACAGGAGGAGAGAGTGTCTGTGTCAGAGCAGGGAGCGGATTGAAAGGACTGTTGCTCATTTAAATCTGGTTTAGTCAAAGGGGATGGGTTCGATTCTCAACAATAACACGAGAGACTGTTTATCTATCATGTTACCTCAGTGTTTGTTTTCTCAACCAGTGGGCTCGACCCAACAGTGGTTGTGTTGGTTCAGTGTGCCGAGTAGTTAAAAGCTTAAGCACATAGTCTAATAAAGTAGTTCTTAAAATAATAATAATGATAATAATGAAATAAATTAATAAATACCAAACGTAAGCTGAACAAAGCCCAGTCCTTAAGGGAGATGCTTAATTCTACCACTCATTCACAGCTACTTATGTAAAAAATAGCTCTGTATTTAATTGGCTGAAGCTTTGCAAGAACAAATTCAAAACAAGTGTTATGGTCATAAAAAAGTTACAGTAAAAAATATATATTAAAAAAATAACAATAATTCCTAAGTTGCACCTAAAACTGAGCTAAAATGTCAAGGCACCACTGATACATATCCTCATGAGGGAGCCTTAATTTACATTTTAATATCTTATCAGTCTCACGTGTTTTTATTTTGCTTTTAATTGATGGCAGGTAAAAATCAGTCATATATTTAACTCGAATTATGAACTGTTTGGGATGCATTTCTTTGCCAATACACTAATATTTTAAAGCTTAAATTAGCCCTAACAGATATTATATATAAAAATGATGTCTTTTTTCTACACGACAATAAATGAAAATGTATTTTTCACACTAACAGTAAAATCATAATGCAAAAATGTTAAACTTAATCTCAACATAGAAGGCAAAAATATTGGTAGTATTTATTGGCATATCTGTTGCGAATGATTTTTAGATTTTTAAGGAAGTATCTGCCAATATCAACATCAGGCCAATAACACTGTACTTCCCTTTAAGATATCCAAGAGTTTATTTCCTATTTGGTAAAAGTTCTGGAAATTTATTAAACTGCTAAAGTCACAATTTTAAAATCAGATTAAACTTTTAAAACCATCAAAAGCCAAAGACGGTGTTTCCTTTATTCTTCTTTCTTTTTCGAAGATATAATGTTTTCAGTACTTTGTGGGAAAATGTGCCTATGGTCTGACTTTATTAATTTAGCCAGTTCTTTCAAAAATTCAAAGAATCTGTACATTAGAAAACTCCAGGACTTACAACCAATCAAACAGCAGAGGGCGTCCTTTCACCGAGTAAATCTGCTCCATGATGATGTTGAATGTTTTCTGTGAGGTATTTGTAATAAGGCACCAGCTTCATATCAGGATCCAGTTACTCACAGGCTCTCTCTGCATCTGTTTTATATGGTGCAGCTCCATCTGACTCACTGAGAAAAATATTTAAGTACATTAAAATACAGTTCTAGATTTCATTCAACAAATGACAACATTTTAACTATCTATTCAATAAAGTCCTCATCATAATTTCTGACGAACCAATTGGACACGGAGAGCCCCTTTAGTGATTCCAGTCAAGTAACTTTTGTGTTTACAGAGTTATATTTAACAGAATTTAGGGACTTTATCCCCTCAGTTTTGTTTCTTTACCAGTGACAATCACAACGAGAACCTACCTACACTCAAAAGTAAAAGACAAAACATTTTATTAAGGGCAGTATTTGGTGTTCTGGGAATGTTAATCACATCACCAAAGGCATTCACCAGTGACTTCTAATTACTTTGACAGTATAGTATCTCTTTTTTTTGCTAGTTGAAAATCTTTGTAAAGGTTGTACCATATCACTTAACACAAAACCTTCATTTCTGTCCAAAGAGGGAAAAAAAAAGAAAATTTCTTGAAGAAATGTATTTTTCCAGTAGCGAAGTTTCCCATACGATTCAGTGTAAACAGAAATAAGCTGAATATTTGCATTCAAGCTTTTGGGTAACAGTAAACTGTAAAAAGGTTGTTGCAAATACAGTAACTTACTGGCAACAAGATGCCAGTAAGTTACTGTAAAAGCCATTACAGTAGTTTAACTCTATTTTGATTTATAGCATCAGGCTGTATTTTCTGTAATAGTTTTACTTCTGTACTTTTTATTCAAGGTTTCATTACTGTCTTTCAATTTAGAGCATAATTACTGCATCATCAAAAACAGCATCCTTACAGTTTTTTTCATTTACAGTATTATTATATTTTAGTCTACAACTTTTTAAATGTATTCTAAATTACGGTGAACTTACTATATTTTAATTTACATTACTATATCTTTAACTATTTTACTAATAATTTATTAGGAAGATTAAAAAAAGAAATGTGCAAAAACATTTGTAATAAAATACTTTTACTCAAACTTTTGTTACACTCAAATAAATGAAACATTTACTAAAAATTCTTACCTGCTATTGGGATTTTTTCCAGGGAAAAAATTATTTTAATCTGTTACCATTTTCAGTACCTTAAAGCTATAGTGCGTGACTTCGGTCGCCCTCCAGCGGAATTCTGCGTTCTTACAACAATAAAGCCGGCGCTTCCATATGACGTACTCCCAGGCTGCTAACATTACAACATTACGTTCAATAGCACCATTTACAAGAAAATAATAAAGTACTTATATAATTATAAACCAAGTCACTTACTTATCCAACAGCAGCAAGGAAACATCTGTGTCTGCCCTCAGCCCAATTTCTGTCTTCAAGGCTCTCCACCGAGGAAAAGCCACGTCAATACAAATCCATGTTTGCCTTCTCCGTCGGTCACTTTCCTTCTTCGCTAGCAATCCTTCAGCCAAACGTCCAGGCTTTTTTTGTGGTAGGATCCACTTCTGGACTGTGTCTTGGCCATTTCTTTGACTTCTCTGCCATGTCGCTTCCTTGTTCTGCCTGCGCTCTGCTTGTTGCTACGAGACTCTCCGCTCGACCTCCCCCTCCCTTCTTGTTGTGACGTAAAATGCGTAATTCCTGCGCGCCAGTGCGGGAATGTTGCTGGTCGACAAGCAAAGCAAAAATTATATATAATGAAAAATACCGCGAGATGTTAGAGGAGCCGATCGACTTAATCTGCATTGTGTCATCTCCTCTAGTAGTGGCTTGGCTGAAACGGACATTCACGGACATGTAGAAGTTACACACTATAGTTTTAAAGTATAGACATTTTAAAGTTGGCGACTTTAGATTGTATGGTTAAATAGTGTTAATTTTACAAAAATCAATCTTTCCCCCCTATTATTTTGCCATTTACAGTAATTTACTGGATAGATTTGCAGCAGGTAGCTGTAGATATTACAGTAAAGTACTGTTACATTTACAAAAATAAGTTACAGTGTAGATAGAACTTCTGTCAGGTTGCCCAAATCTTTAAAGGATAAAGACTTTACAATAAGGTTAGAAATGGTGGTAAATCCTTTAAAAATAAGTATTATTTATGTGGTTAACTAACCTCTTAAATACACAAACAAATCAATTACATAACCACAAAAACCTTTGACTGCTGTTACAGATAAGAAAACTGCCAAATGGTTAGTGTTTACAGCTAACAGTGCAGCACAAAGTCAATGCTAATCATACCAAACATTTTCAGAACAAATGGTTGGAGTTGATATTTCTTTTTCCCGTGAAACATTTTGAGAGAAATGAGTATGATTTTAACAAAGCCAACAGACTTTTTTCATTTAATCTAATAACTCTAATTACTGAATTTATCAGAATATTCAGCTATACTCCTGGTATTGATCTCCAGTGCGCAGCTACCTGCAAGCTAATAACTGTGTGACACTGTACTAGCCATATATCAATCAAAAGAAGCATACCAAATAATGTGTTGCTGTTAGAAACATGTTAACATTTGTATTTTAATCCATATTTTCATCTACTCAAACCTGTAGCTAAATTATTGCTAACAAAAGATTGCTGCCCAGGCTGCTAATGTGGTTAGCTAGCCACCACAATCCTGCACTTAAGAGAGCAATCAGGTAAATGTTGATCAGTACTCCTCAGATTGCTTGGTATTTAAGAATAGTTCAACAACATATGTTTTGTTCATTGTGATATTCTTATCAAATGATTCTCACTTGAATGATTTTTTAAGCTTAAACTAATCACTATGTTAAGAGATATTATTTAGCTACAATGAAAATACAAAACAGTGTTTACTTCAGGGCAGTTACAATATTTCCATGCTGTTGTATTTAATGTCCTCTTAATCTGATTAAGTTGGTCTTCATGGCTGTGGTGTTGTTGTATGAATTATTGACATTTTCTCCTTTTAAATTAAAGTATTAAGCCACAAGCTTGAACAGTAGGTACTAGGCATGATGGGTGCATCACTTCACCTGCCTCTCTTCTTACCCTGATGCTCCCATCACTCTGGGACAGGGTCAGTCTGGACTCATCAGACCACATGACCTTCTTCCTCCACAGTCCAATCTTTCTGCTCTCTAGCAAACAGGAGCCTTTTTTTCTGCTTAGCCTTACTGATTAGTGGTTTTCTTCAGGCTACACAGCTGTTCAGTCCCAATCCCTTGAGTTCCCTTCACATTGTGTGTGTGGAAATGCTCTAACTGTCACTATTAAACACACCCCTGAGTTCCACTGTTGTTTTTCTTCGATTTGATTTGGCCAAACATTTAAGTGATTCGCTGATCATGATCATTCAGGACTTTTTTCTGACCACATTTCCTCCTGAAGATGGTGGTTTTCCACTATCCGTCCAGTTTTTAATAATGCGTTGGACAGTTCTGAAGCAAATTTTAGTGGTTTCTTCAATCTCCTTAAATGTTTTTCCTGCTTGATGCCACTGATTTGACCCTTCTTAAACAGACTAACACCTTTTCCACGACCACAGGATGTGTCTTTGACATGATTGTTTAAGAAATGAAAAGATGCTCATTGCATCAGCTGGAGTTAAATAACTTGTTTCCAGCATAAAGATAATCGCCCATACAGTAATTATCCAAAAGTAGGCTCGTATCTTTTTGCTTTGTAAAATCCTGATGGGGACTTGTTTTTTTGCCAGGCAGTGTTTATTTCAGGTGTTTATCTGAAAAGGTGGGTGGGGTTCTGGATCCCACATACTTTCAGCCTTGGGATCCAGGAAGTGCTAAATGCTAACTCACTCCAAGTTTTTGGACTCATTCCTGCACGTCTTTATTAAATGGAGAGTAAGATGAGAAACTGCTGCCAAAAGTTGTACATCCAGCTCAGTTTTTCATGACAGCTTGTGTTGTTGATCCTGTTTTGAGTTTGAGAGGAGAGACACGATGAGTTTTTTATATCAGAGTTGCAAATAACCTCCAACATGGCGTCTGAGGTTGTGTCATGTCACCAGCATCCCCTCTCGGGTACCAGGCTGCGTAAACACATTATCGTCTGGACCCTCCCGACACTCTTCCCACCATGACTTTGCTGTGGTGCTGTTGTGGAACGCAGTTTAAACAGTAACCCAAGCCAGAACAAACCCAGGAGCTAAAAATACCCACAAGTCAACAGTCCGGCTGCTGTGGGATTGAGACTGGGGACATGGGAGGGTCTTTACATGGGGGTTAGACAAGCTGGCGTGGGGCTGGAGCGATGGACAGCTGAGGACACTGACGCTGTTACAATAAAAAAAAGAGACGGGGAAAAAAAACAGATGAAACACCAGCAACAGGAAGAATACAGAGTTTAAGAGGAAAACTCCTGTCCATCTTTCTGCTTGTTTTCCTCCTCCATTTTCTTTTTCCCTTTTGACTAACTTGACCCAGAGGGGATGAACTTTGCTCTCGGCTTTAAGCCTCCATCAGCAGGCAGCTCTGGGCCTGGTGCAGGACGGGGAGCCACCATGGAGAACCTGGAGAAGCAGCTGATCTGCCCTGTTTGTCTGGAAATGTACTCCAAGCCGGTCGTCATCCTGCCCTGCCAGCACAACCTGTGCAGAAAGTGTGCCAACGACATCTTCCAGGTGAGAGCTTCTCTGCCTCATGGTTTGACTGTTGAACAGTTTATTTCTGCTTTTCATGCAGGATTGGTTGAACTTGAACATGATTTTGACCATCAGTGGCTCTTAAACGGTGACACAAGTGCAGGTGTGCTTTGAGACTTCCATGTTTTGCGAACACATAAACTCAACAACTTTTTACTTAGCAGGGTTCTCGTATTGTCTGGGTTGAGATGACATGGACTCTCAGTTTCATTCTGCCTTTTGTGTATGTGTTAAATGTTCTTTTATTTTAATTTTCTTGTGCTTTGCTGTCTTTATGTTGCTGCCTGTCAAAGCACTTTGTAAACCTCTGTAAGTGTTTGTAAGCAAATAAGTGTTGAATTTAATGTGAAGTAAGATTTTGTCATTCAGCAACTAAATATGCAGATGATTGTATGTTGTATTAGGCATTCGGTGATAGACCCTATCAGCCATATAGAAATATAAAAGCAATATCAAGGTGGTAAGCAGCAGTGTAAACAACAAATACATTTTAAAAAATACAAAATAAGGATATTTACGGTATGGCGATGATCTAAGGCTAACAAAAACTAAATGAAATAAGGATAAGTCTTTACAGCACTAGCATAAGTGCTATACACATATATTTTCTTATTATTATTATCATCATTATTATTATTACAACAATAAATGTTGAATTTAATTTGAAATAAGATTTTGTCATTAAATATCGAAATAGGCAGACAATTGTATGTTGTGTTAGGCATTTGCTGATAGATAAATTAATAGATTCAAAGGATTCAGGGAGTTTTATTTGCCATTCCAGTCTGCACTAACATGAGAAAAGAACTAAACGAGTAACTGAGGTCCCCATATCAGCCATATAGAAATACAAAAACAATAATAAGGTGGTAAGCTGCAGTGTCAACAATAAATAAATAAAAAAAACAAAATAAGGATATTTATAGTATTACGATAATCTAAGGCTAACAAAAACTAATAAAAATAAGGATAAGTCTTGACAGCACTGACTAAAATAAACTCTCAGAAAATGTAAGGATAATATTTACAATTTTAACATAATCTAAGGTAAAGTATACACCAAAGATATAGAATATTGAGATATAGAACTGACTGATAATATACTATAATATGCATTAAATGGTATGAATATGGTGTGCCTGGTTTTTCCTGAGCCAGGCCAATGTCCCAAAGCATACCTCCTTAAAAGTTGCAAGTTTCCTGCGGAAATTAATGAACAAGATGTTATCAACCCTGTAAACATGGATAATTTGATGTTTGATGTTTTACTTTAAACCTGAGCCCTTTAATGAATAAAAAGTACAACATATTAAGGAAGGATCTAAATGTCCTATTAACCTTTTAAAGCACAGAAAATCTTGCCCACTGCTAATTATCTTAGCTCAAACACTGGGAGCTAATGGGTAGTGTTAGCCTGCCTCTGCCTACAGTCATCAGTTAAACTCTTTAGCAACTCTAAACGGTCCCGTGTGCTTGTTGTGGCTCTTTTTTTTTACACCATTATTTTATCTTCTACTATCATCATATTTTCTTCTTCTGCTCATAAACAGGCTTTGTTTGACTCGAGATTGAGGCAAGACACAAAAGAAAAAAAGTTTTGCTTATTCCCTAACATTTCGGACATTATTATTAATACGTTTTCAGGGAAAATGTGGAAAACTACCCTGTCTTGTAATGTTGTCTAACTTTTTGAGTTACCGGGCACACGGACAGACAAACAAATGCCAACAAAAATATATCCTGTTTGGTACAGATCAGTAAAATGGATCCACGCTAAAGACATAATATATTAAATCAAACTAAATTCAAACCATTTTAATTCAGAGACAGCGATGTGAAGCTCAGACCTTTTCTTCTGTCAAATGGTCTTGCAAGTTTGTGATTTTTTTAGCCAAACCTCTGATTGCATGAAACTTATTTTCTTCTTTTATTCAAAATCAGCATGTTCAGAAAAATCACTTTGTCCAGGATGCGCTGATTAAGTTCTGATCTAAACCAAAAAGGATGTGTAAGCTCTCAAAGTGCTTTTTCACAACAGGTCATATTTACATGCTGATGGCAGAGGCTCATTTGTTTTTGGTTATGTCATTAACCTTCACATGACTCTGGTGCTGCAGTGGGAACATACTGGGTTAAGATTCATGCTGATGGACTCGCAAACATGTGACTGTTGGAAAGAACCATGTCTGACCCTCAGGTTATAAGTGGACGGACTCCACCGGATAATGCTCAACCTACTGTCCTCTTCTCTTTGTCAAAAGACATACATTTTAATTCCATTTAAAAATGTTTTTCAAAGGGGAAAGCCTTTCATACAGTGTTAATTAACAATCTTTTTTTCCCCGGATAAAATCTAGACAGTAACTAAAAGAACAGCTGCACATGGGCATAAACTTGATTAACTGACATTTTGCTCAACAAATAAAAGCTAGACTAAAATGTTTGATAGAGACTTAATCCAATCAGACCTAATTTGGTCATGTAGAAAGTAGAGACAAGTTAGGAATCTATCCAATCACAGCTACTTTGGTTGTGTGGAAAGGTTGGATGAGTTCAGCGGGACATCCAATCACAGCTGCCTTAGCTTGGTGGTGGTGGGATAAGTCGTGGAGCGATCCAATCAGAGCTGCTCTCTTTATGAATAGATATATTCATGTAGAGCAGGTTCACTGTTTGTTGTCAGTTCTGGTATTGTAACTGAGATGCTCTGCCAGGTAGCCTAAATAAAGGAGACTGCATTTCACACAAGAGTTAAATTTGTTTCTGTTCATTTAGACATTCAGACTTAACAAGCATTCAGTGAAGGGTTATTAGATGTTTTTTTTATCCAAGTACAAAACTTAACTTCAGATATTCAAGGAAACATAAAAAATGCCTTAAACTTTACACTTCATATTTTAGTCAACTAAATTTACAGTAAGAGCTGGGCAAAAATCGATTAAATCAATTAATTCGAATTATTTTCTGCAGAAGATTTTAGAAATTAAAAATTGAGATTTTTTTTCTTGCCTTAGTCCAATTGTAAATAGTTGCAATTTTTGAAAAAAATCTCAACTTTCATGATGGTCAGCACTTTTATAGGCTTATATTTGTTATTTAAGTAGATTAAATATTGATTAGAGAGTTTCATGCTAATACTGTTAAAATACCTCAGCCTCTTAGTGTTTATGTGCCTACGTTTATACTACATAATCAACCTTTTATGACCCAGACTTTGACTTTAAGAGGGAAACATTTAGACAACATAAAGGCAAAACTGGATTTGTTTCATTTTTATGTGAGTTTTGTTTCTTTTAGGGAGGGAAAAATCGATTAAAATCGTAAATCGAGTGTTGTGGAAAAAAATCGGGGATTTTATTTCTAGATCATATCGCCCAGCCCTATTTACAGGAGATTTGGTTGACCAAAATTTTGTGAAATGTCATCAATTAAAAATAGACAAAAGATAACACAATTTAGATGACTAAACCTAAAAGATATTTTAGGCAGAAGACTATCTAAAACAAAATTATGACTGCTTTTGTATCCAGGCCAAACATGTCCTTTTCTCCACATGGCACAGGAAGACAAGAGCAAATAAAAACCCTCCAAATGCTCCAAAATAGTGCCCGCGGGTTTTTATGACCCCTGTAGAGAAACAAGAAAAGCTCATGTGTTTTATATTTACATGAGCACTGAATCACCAAAAAGCTATACAATGTTCCTTATTCCAAACTCTCAAGTGAACTTTTATTTCACAAGACAAAGCAATAACCTGTACCTACCACACTGTGGAGGTGTTCAGTTATGGAGCAAGTATTTTTATTTACTGACAGTCTCTATCCCTGTCTAGATATAGATTGAGGCTTACAAATGTTTTGATGTCAAATACTTGTTGTTCATGATGATCTGTGTAATAATCAAATGTATTTTTTTTCTTGAGAAAATACAGTTTATGTGCCACTTTCTTTTCTTCTGTTCTGTTTCTGTGTTGGTGTGGTTTATCATTTTGGTGAAATGTTTGTTATTTGATGTTTGTTTGCTTACTTGTCTTTGACTACTTAGTTTTAATGTCTTTTTTTGCTGATTTTAATTGTATTTATTCTTCGATGAGGTTTGATAAGCCCACATTGGGTTCTACCTCACCTGCACCTGTGAGTTTATGTTTGTTACTGTTTTATTGACTTCTCTTTGGAATGTGTGCAAATAAATAAATAAATACAAATATGTAAGAGGTTTTCAAAGACAATGCTCAATCTTATTTATAAAAGCTGTTCTCCCAAAGACAAAAATCTTTTCACTGGTCCTTTCCTGGTCAAAAGTTCATCTAAACCTCAGATATTTACAAAAATCTCTACCTGTCACCCTCTAGAACAGGGGTGGGAAACTGGTGGCCCAGGGGCCACATGCGGCCCTTCACCTCACGTAATGTGGCCCACCAAACATTTCCAAATAATAAAAAAAAAACACTTTGAAAATATGAAGAAAACATAACTGCTAAACATGAGTAATCATGAGTGACTAGTACTAAATCGGAGTAAGTGACCTTTTACTAACCTTAAATTGCTGGTTCATGCTTTGATTTTTTCAAGTTAGCACTTACTTTGCTATGATTGTATCTTTAAATACCTTTTTATGAGGTTTTAAAATATGATAAGTAACAGTAAAAACAATATTTGGAAACAATGGTGAAGGTAATACATTTGTGCTTTAAAAACCGATAAATATTCAGTTTTATTGCATTAAAAAGAAGCTTGAATTGGCTTTAGTTGTGAGTCATGCTCATTAAATTGTGATTTGTGGAATTAAAATATATTAATGTTGGTATCATCCTTTTTTAAGTGTTATATTTGCTATTTTTGTGTATTTTTAGATTTTTTTTACATCCTTAAGAGTGTCTAAAAATGTTTAACAGTGCGGCCCTCAGACACTGAAGAAAAAAGTATGCGGCCCTCTAAGCAGTCAAAGTTGCCCACCCCTGCTCTAGAACAAGTGTAAAGGATGGCAGAAGAAAAAGACTGCTGCCTTAAAGTCAAAATCAAACGTAATAACTTAAACTTAACCACTCCAGGGGTGCTTGTTTGGCGGAGTGGTTAGCACCCCATGTACTTGCTTCTGCTGGTCCAGGTTCGAATCCAGCCTGTGACCAGTTTGCAGAGTGTCTTCCCCTACTCTCTCGCCCTCTTTCACAAGCCTATCCACTGTCTCTCTCCTATCAATAAAGGCACAAAATGCCCAAAAAATACATTTAAAACTAAAACCACTCCATATTTTTTATGTCATCTTTCTCCAGTCATCCAACCCCCTGTGGCAGTCCCGGGGACCCTCCAGCATCAGTGCGAGCGGCGGCCGGTTTCGTTGTCCATCGTGCCGCCATGAGGTGGTGCTGGACCGCCATGGAGTCTACGGTCTGCAGAGGAACCTGCTGGTGGAGAACATCATAGACCTTTACAGACAGCAGGAGTCATCCAGGTGAGCTATTCATAAAAACAGATAATACTGTTTCATAATTATGTCAACAATGCTTTATTCCAGTTGAAAATCATTAACAGCTCCATCAAAGAATCGATATCATGAGTCTTTTTGCTAAACAATTCCCTTATCAATTCCTTTCACTGACAGGGTTCAGAAGAGTCAGAATTGTTGTTTATTTTTAAAAAAAAAAAGGTGCCTACTGCACAACCTTAAGTGAGTGGAAACACCAGCAGCTTGCAGAAGCAGTTATCCATGCTGTGACGTGTGTTTGACATTGTTGACACTGAAAATCTACAGACCAACATTTGCCCACATGGTAAATCTGCAGGAATCAATAAGGAAATAGTTAAAGAATTGGATCGATCAGCAGGATTGTTAATAGCACTGGTATTGATAAAATCTTATCAATGCTCGTCCCTAATGTTCACTGGTTAACATAGTATACTAAACTCACAGGAAAATGAGGAAAACTTAAAACCTCTTAAGTGGGTCCAAATAATCCACATTCAGGCAACCAAAAGAGTTAAAAAAATTAAAAAGCCTTTATATACATGGGACTAGAAACATTGAAAATCACACCAATCAGAAGCACTCTGTCTCTTCTATAAACTCTTTACTTTTAAATAAAAAAAAAAAATCATAAAATGTAGTTTTGAAGAAACAATCATGACCAATTACAGCTCTGTTTTATTAGATATATTCCTGTTATTATGTCTTCATGACAGATTTTGTCAGTTTTTTATCATGAAAAACATTTTTTGATATTTTAAACAGACTGGTGGGCCGCATTAATGAGATAGGAAGACTGCATGTGGACCCTTAACCTCCAGTTGCCCCTCCCTGGTCTAGCAGTGTCCTGAGGAAGGTCTGAATATGTCTTCAGAATCACTAAACCCATAAATCATGAATTCATCTGTACAATAACTTAGAAATGAACTCTCAGTCTGCTTTATTTGTACTTAATAATGTGGAAACTCAATATATAATCAGTCGTTTACTGCTATATATCTGTATGAAGTTGGAGAAGGATATTATGGCATATTTTCCAAATGTCTCAGCAGATAATCTCTGACAATAAAGAGTGATGTCAGGCTTCATGCATGTGGTTGTGATAATAGACTGACCAACAGAGAGCAGCATTGCTTTACACAATTACCTGTGAGATTTTTGAAGGCAGCTTTACTGCAGGTTCAGGCTACAAGTTGTTAATCTTATATTCCTGAGACATCTAATTTAAGAAAAATACAGATATCATCAAAGTCATTGCTAAAAAAGTTAAATAAAGCTTTAAAACCAAAATGAATGGATCATTTTCTGACATGATTTTTTTGTTTGATAATGTCATTGGAAATTTCAACCCACTTTCTCTTTACTCTTTTATAACATGCAAGATTTTCAGAGTCTAAGATATTTTTCAGTTTTAAAAACTGTGATTGTTTGCATCAAACCTGTGGTTAGATGAGCTAACTTGTGATGTTAAACATTATACATCTCATGGATCGAGTACTTACATTACAGAAAAAAGGCACTTAAAAATACACATGAAACATTTGAAATCATGTCACGTTTCTTGTTTGGATATAACCAACCAGAATGCACCAAGACCAAGACTTTTGGGAGTCAAGACCAAGACGAGACCAAGACCATCAAAATCAATTTTAAAACCATAACAAGGTTGAACAGTTGAGGGGGGTGTCCTTCAGTCACGAACCTAGGAAGGTTGCAGTCATCACAGGGAGAAATAACACATGAACTGAAGGTTTTGGTTGTTTTACCAAGTGTTCCTCCTTATTCACATTAATGAAGTTGAAGAACAGCAGATCAGTGCTGGTCTTGATCTGTCTCTAGATGGAAAATCTGGAGTCCTGTCAGTCCGAGACCGAAACAAGACCAAGAAAAAATGCTCTTGATTCCAAGACAAAACCAAGATCTTCAGAATGTGGTCTAAAGACCGGTCTCAAGACGATATTACACTACAGAACAGACCACCTCTCCCAGTTACTGGTGGACTTAAGAAGCAGCAATAAGTAGAACTGATCCACACTGACCCAGACTACTCAGTTCATCCTCTCCTCTGGAGGTTTAAAAGGCATCCATTTGATTTATATTAGAGTAGAATAGAATAGAATAGAAAATGTTGTGATTGTAAAAACAAATAGAACAAAACTTTGTTCGTAGCAATCACAGTATGCAGCATTTTGCACTCAGACCTCCACCAAGGTAGCTCACATATTGCTCTTACATATATGATCAATAGCTCCATGATAAAGTTACCATCATAGTCCGATTCTGCAAGGAACAGATGTATAAGAAAAAACAGCATTTATCTTTTGCAAAAATGGAACCCTTGACTTTTAAATGTACCCATGCAGTGATGAGAAAGTGCATTATTGCTGTACATTTATTTAATTTGCAGATATATCAGCCGATATATGAGCGATGTGTGTGGCTGATAGTGGCTGTAAATATCCTCAAAAATTTCAATTCTGATACTTAAAAGTAGGGTCTGCAGGATTTTTCACTACTATTTGTAAAGACAACCTTCAAACGAAGCCCCTCCTCCTGAACTCCTCACAACCTGATGTGGATGCCCACCCTCTCCAGCAGTGAGCTACCTAAGATCAATACATATGTTGTAATGGAAGAACGATAATTTGCCAAGTTAGCACAAGCTAACCGCCTGTGTCCATAACCTACTTGTCCAACAGCATGACGGCTGACTCTGAGTTGCTTGTTATCCCAAAACAGTCCGCTTGGAAGCGGGTGAAAGCAACCCTATAGGTTCACTCTGGTTTTGGACCGAGCTTTGTCCGCTTGGCGTTTTGCTTCTGCCTGATTGTATCTTCTTGTCTTTGCTGTAGAGTCTGCCATCTTTGCGTAGTCTGCGTAGTGTTCTGTTAGAGCATTTTATAACACTCAAAGTCATTGCGCACTGGGTGTGCTGTGATTGGCGTATCCCTGCCTAATCTCCGCCCAAAGCATCTTGAGACAACCAACACATCAAAATACAGGCTGAGAAGGGGGGTGAGGTAAACAAAGACACCATCAAATCAAATCAAATCAAACTTTATTTATATGGCACTTTCATACTTACAAGCAACACAAAGTGCCTCACAGAGGCTAAAAACAACATAAAAACAGAAAACCGGGCTATCCCCCTCCCACAAATACAGAGACATATCCAGACACACACTCGCAGACATCAGCATATATACGGACACACACACCTGCACCCACACACACATACCCACACACATTCATACGAGCTGTCAAAAGAGAAAGAGAGAGAAACATGGCTGGGCACCGAGGACTGAGACAAGGAATAAGCTACCTTTGGGGGCTATCAACACTGAGGAGGGCTCGGCCAAGAGACACGAGGCCCCACACCACAGTGCAGGAGCCAATGGCCCATGAGGAGCGCAGCCGGAGACTCCCCCCCTCGCGCAGACACGAGGCCCCACACCACAGTACAGGGGCCTCCGGCCATGCAGACGGAGCTGTCCCCAGGCAGCGGCCCCAGAAGTGGACCAGGAGCAGTTCCCAGTGTGGAGAGCCCCCATGAGGAAGCACTGGAGCTAGAAACCATCATACTAAAACAATAATAAAAATATAAGAAGAGAGATAAAACAACCTAAAATCGATAACTGAAATAACGTAAAAAACTAAGAATTAAATATGATGAGAAGTTTGACTAAAAGAATAAATAAGTTATTAAGTAATAGAAGAATAAAAAATAAGGAATAAATAAGTTGATTAAATCAATTAAAAGCTTGATTAAAAAGGTGGGTTTTTAGCCTCTTTTTAAAAGTATCAACAGACTCTGCAGCCCTGAGATTCTCTGGCAGGCTGTTACACAAACGGGGTCCATAATAACTAAAAGCCACCTCCCCATGTATCTTAGTTCTAACTTTTGGTATGGTTAAAAGGCCAGTGCCAGAGGACCTCAGGGTCCACGAGGGCTGATACGGTAAAAACAGGTCAGATAAATAAGAAGGCCCGAGGCCGTTAAGACATTTATAAGCCAGTAAAAGAACCTTAAAATTGATCCTGAAACACACGGGGAGCCAATGCAGCAATTTTATGTTCCCGCCCTCTGGTCCTCGTCAGCACTCGTGTGGCAGAATTCTGTAATAATTGGAGGTTGGATATTGTCTTTTTGGGAAGACCAGAAAGCAGGGCATTGCAATCTAAACGAGAAGAGATAAAAGCATGCATTAACACCTCTGTGCTGGGCTGAGAAAGAAACACATCACACTTCAATAGAGACCCACAGGAGATGATTGAGTAGGATTTTTCAGAAAAAGTTGATATTTTGTTTTTAAGGAAAATCCTGCAGACCCTACCTTTAACTTTTTTGGCTGATATTGGTCGATATGGGTATCAAACTGACAACATCGTGCATCCCTAATGGGATGTTTATGGGCAGTTTGCTTGGATAAGATTTATCATCTTTGGTTACAATTAGCAACTTTTAAGGGGGCCATATAACAGCACTGATATTGTCTGATATTTGTGCATCCCTCTCTAAAATCTTGTCAGTAGTTTGCAGCCAGTTTTATTGCTATTTAGTCCTCTAAATAAAGCTGTTAAATACATTATGTTGTCTGAATTCTGTTGTGGGAAGCTTCTTCCGTCCATCTGCCTCTGTTTTAAAGGTCTAAACACTTACTACATCTGATATTTAAGCCTTTTTCAGGGCAGATTTATCACCTTTCACTCTGAAATAGAATCTGAGTGAGTCACATGTTAAAGAAGGAAGACTTCGGTGTTCAGTGGAGGCAGAGGGAAAGGACTCCCCTCATTGCCTGTGTGGGCTAAAATCATAAAATAGATGCTCCCAAATGTTTTATAACTTGTATGTTCTTGAGGATTTCTTCTCTCTTAATCATCAGAGACACCTACGTCAGAGGACAAAGGACATTGTATTGCATAAATGATTGCTTTAGTTGCCTTTCAGGATATCCATGTCAGTGCCAATACCTCCTCTGTCCAGGCTGCCCACATGCACCACTGTGGCTCCCATGCGAGGTCCTTTAAGGCAAACATGGTGGGCTGATTTCTGCCTCTGTAATAATTGATTGTTTAGCACAGAAAGGACGAAAATGGTTGCACATTTGCAGGGACAAATAAAGTCAGAAAATGGTCAAAACATTAAAACAATCCAACCACTAATGACTGTGCATGTTTACTAATGAAGCTAATGTGATGCTAATGTGATTCATGACACCTTTCTTAATATCAAGTGGTCAAAAAAACAACAGTCACAGCCGTACCTCTTCAATCAGTCACTGACGTCATGAGCGGCAGAGATGAATCAAACCGTTTTAACAATGCAGACAGTGTTGCCAGGTCTCGTGTCTAGCTGGTGCCTGAAAATCAAATCGAATTTTGATTAAGTCGCCTCAAGAGTGCATTTAAAGTACATTGAAAGAGCATTGAAATGATTGATTTAAGCAAAAAACACTGAACCTCATATTTACTGAAACCCAAAAACCTTAACGTTTGTTTTATTTTGTCTGTGGCGGATGGATGACCTTGCAGGTAAAAGTGGTTTTGTTACAATGTAGCAGAAGTTTGGTGTAATCTCTTCTAGCTTTCCAGGCGTTATAAGATATTTGTCTGGTCCTCACGGGTGAATAAATAAATGATAATAATTTTGGACAGAGGTGTCCACTTGGTAAGAGTGCTTGAATATCTGAGGTGTTGTGCTTTATGATCAGTGGATAACTATTCACTGTTTCACTTAATAATATTGGCTATCAGAAAAAAAATATTTAAATTATTTTATGGGATTTAATTTACATTAAACCTCAAGGAACCACCTATAAAGGGGAAATGATAGTCAATTTATTAAGTTAGTCTCATTAAGGTTACTGACTATTAATTTGGAACCTTGATCTATTATTAACTTAATAAAAATAACCAAAGTTACCTCATGAATTGTCAGTCAAAGTTAAAGGATTTGGTAGTTCTGCAGAGAAGAGGTTGGCAAGATTCATTCTTATGCAACATTAACAGGCCAGCAACTGACTTTGTGTTCAGAATCATTTATTGACAAACAAACATGAAAACATACAATGCCTAACCTAAGAAAATCCTACGTCTAAGTGTGTGTGAGTGTATCTGTGTGTGGGTGTGTAACAGACAAAGGCAAGATGGCCGCCTCTAATGACGTCTTAACGCCGCATGGCTCAAAGGTATTTACAACCAGGACCACATGGGGAGTGGTGGAGGTTAGAAATGGTCTCTTTGATGCCTCTTTATGAAATGGCAATGTTAAAATACGCAGAAGTTAGCTAAAGCTTAAAGCCTACAGAACATATTTAATAAAGCAATGCCCTGATTGTAAAACTGAATAGTCCTGTGCTGAGCCGGGCTATGCTAAAGTCTGTAAGGCCCTGTTATATTATCAAATCCATGGGAGGAAAAGGTGTCCTGTTAGGTTCTGCTCTGCAAAGTTCAGTGCTGCAAGTTTGGTGGCTTCCCAGTGGGTCCCAGGCCAGTCTCTCCCTTCAGCTCCTGGCTCTGAAGTCCACTGGTTGCTCCTTTGTCCTTTGAGTTAGCAGCTTGATGCGAACTCTATGGTGTTGTTTCTTGTTTTGATCAGGAACTCCTGTTCCTTAAGCAGGCTCTTATGTCGCCTATGGTGCTACAGTCTGCGTGGAGCATGACTGTGGAGAAAGTCTTGAGTTGTATTCCTGAGAAGAGACTGGAGAGGTTCTGTGTCTCTTCTACAGGCTGAGAGAGAGCTTCACTCCATGATTCAGAAAGAGAGACTGAGCAAGACTGCAAAGCAGTGCAGGGTCTTATTGTCCTTATCAGAGGGTTCATACCAATGTGTGAAACCTGGGGGGTGAGGTGATTAGTCAACACATGGATCCCAACAGAGGTAATCCTTGAAAAGTCGTATTAAGTCTTGAACTTTTAAATTTAAGGCCATAAAAGTCTCAAAAATGTGTTTTACTCAACAGAGGTTTCAAATTTTAGGTGGCACTGTTACGGTCAGCTGCATGGTGGCACAGCATGATGGTGTGTGAAGGTTGCTGGTTCGATCCCTTGTTGGTCAGAAACTTTCTGTGTGGAGCTCACCATGCATGTGTGGGTTTCTCTGGTTGGTTATTGACTCTAAATTGTCCTTAGGTGTGAGTGTAAACATAAATTATTGTCCATCTCTCTAATTAGCCCCACGATTGCCTTCTGACCAGTTCAGGGTGATCAGACTCACTGATTGTTTTTTCTTTTATAATAATAAATATAATGATAAGAAATTTCAAAAGCAATCTGAAAATGCATCCCTAGACCAATAAACGAAGACTTTATACCCAAAACACAAGAACACAACCCTTAATACATACTTCTGCCAGCTCGGGTTCAAATCCAGCCTGTGGCCAGTTTGCAGTGTCTTCCCCTGCTCTCTCTCAGCCCCCTTCATAAGCCTGTTAAGGTCTACTGTCAATAAAGGCACAAAATGCCCAAAGAAATAGATAAACAAATAAATAAATCATATCTCTGCCATTCTTAAACAGATTCTCTTCCAATTTCACAGGATAATTTGGGGTCCATGTCTCTATCATCAAGGTAAATTTCATCTGGATCTGATTCAGATCAATGTCACAAAAAATGTAAATTTATAATGGGAAATTCCATTGATGACATTAAATAATTTATATAAAATCTAAATATTAAGTGATGGTCCCAAAAGTTGTTGTGTTCATACAGTATAATAACCTCCGTTTATGTGCTGAGTTTTGTCTGGTTCCTGGCACTATTCTGGATCTGGTGATCCAGAACTGTATCTTTTACAGAGATTGGGGAAAACCACTGCCAGAACTGAGCTGCTTGGTGGAGGTTTGTATTCTCTAAGTGCTTTTCTAGTTTTTAACGCCTGATGATTGAGAAGAACAGGCACAAAGCTTTTGTTTCAAAAGTAAAGATCCTCATTCAGGTTTGTGCCAATGACAGAAAGTGTGAGTTTTATATTTCAAGATTTAAAACATCAACTTTATGTGTTTGTTTTCATATAGTTGTTACAGTTATTGACATTGTCTGATATTTTTTTGGTGTTCAAGTTCAGTAAAATCAGAAAAGACACATATGTCCCTTTCTGGATCCAAAGGTTTATGTTGTTATGTATATTCCGTCAATCAAAAACTTCTTATAAGGATTTTATAACATTTGAGCCACACTGATCCCCATTGGACACAAACTTTGTGAGCTGCCATGTAAAATATAAATAGACATACAGTGGATCTAACACAGATGAACCCATCACAGCCTAATATGATAAAAATAAAGGTCATCATAAATATACATTTTTACGATACCAGACATGTCACCTGATCAGTCAGAGAAGTTGTAAATTGTTATATATTGTTTTTCACTGCATTTCAAGTGTTAAACATGTTAATTGTATTTGTTTGTTTTGCTGTTGATTTGGTAAATAACCTTGTTAACCATAAAACTGTTAGTCTTTGCCAAGACTTGCAAATGAGAATTTTAATTTTAATGTGATTTTTCTTTTACTGGTGAAGTAAAGATTCAATTGAAAATCAGAATAAAATATATGAAACATTAGTGGTGTGTACTGGCAGGATTCTGGCATGATGTATATAATGAAAAATGGTTGATGATACAATAAATCTCAACATAAACAGTATTATAATAGAAATATACATGACAAAATAGTTTTTTTTTAAGCAAATTGTTTCTTTTTGCATTTTTTATGGCATCAAGGTATCATAATATTATATACTTAAAGAAATCCATGTCTAATTGGTGCTATTATAGAAATCACAGTTCCTGCAACATTTATAAACTTAATTGTGTGTCCTTGTGACAGAGATAATATCCATAAATGTTTGAGAGAAACAAAGAGGCAAATATGCTGCCAGCTCGAGGCTTGATGCTGAACCAACATACAAAACAAATGCTCTGAGATATCAGTGCTGCATTGTACTGCAAAACATTGTTAGTTATAATATAATTTTAGAAATAAAAATGTCAAAGTGACATCCCTTCAGTGAATGACTCTTTATAGAAGTCTGTGAACAAAAACTCAAAATTAAACCCAAGCTGCTGAAAGCTGATTAACCTGCAGAGACTCTGGAAGTTTGATAATTGATGTGAAAATTCTCCGTCCTCCAGACTCGTGAATCTGAAGCCGGAGCCACAGCAGCTTCAGCAGCTGATGTGTGACGACCATGAAGAAGAGAAGATCAACATCTACTGCCTGTCCTGTCAGACGCCGACCTGCTCCATGTGCAAAGTGTTTGGGAAACACAAAGACTGCGACGTGGCTCCGCTCAGCAACGTCTACCTGACACAGAAGGTAAAGCAGCATTTCATAAAAGCTGGGACGCTGCATTAAATAAATATAAATAAAAAGAGAGTGGTGATAGGATGAAAATAGCACAAACACTGGATGTCAAAATTCAAACAAAGATAAAAAATTGTTTCAAGAGAAATGTTTACCTGTTTGGAATTTCACCCCAGAACCACCTTCTTTTTTATCAAAGTTGGGACACTGACAGTTTACACTGACCCACCTTGGTATTGTTTCTGATCATGTCCATCCCTGACTTTAAAGCTGCACTGTGTAAGATTCCAGCTTTCAGCTCTTTAGTGCCCTCCGTGGCCGTTAAGTGTAACTGCACTGTCGTACACCAATGTGTGTTTGTTGACATACAGAGGGAGGAGAAGCGAGCCGACAGAACAACCCAAGAGACAAATAAACCATGAGGACTGATAAGGTTCAGTCTGATCATAGTTTTCTTCAGATAAGTCATCATGTTCTTACAAGTCCAACAATAACAGGGCTAAATCGGCATCAGTCGGACATTCCTCCTCGTCTTTCAGCTCAGCAAGTATGCCGAGCCAATGTTTATCCCTGTCAAGGTATTTAGCTTGCTACTCTTTCCGCTTGGATAAACGTTTCTTTTCTTTGAGTTTTTTGCTGCTTCCGCCATGATAACAATTCTACATTTAGCTTTCTTCTTCTTCTTCGTCAGAGGGGCCTTACAGCCACCTACTGTGCCGGAGTGTGAGCCAGAGGTCCCTGTTTCCATTAGGACAATAAGTGCATATTTACTTTAGACTCAATTCTGTTCATTAAATCTGTTTTAAAAACTACTTTATATTCTCCTTTTCCCAATGTTTAGCTTTCACCTTAAGAGGGAAGTGACCATAAAGCAGTCAAAGCAGTAAAATGTGTAATTTTTTTAGTGTGGAGTGTTCCTACCATCCACACAGAAGTTGCAAAGTGCCAGTGAAGGTGATAAAGACCCCCTCAGACCATGACAGAGGAGTCATTAAACCTGTTTTAAGGTGATGTTCCATCACAATGACTCAGGAAATATTATATTAGGGTGGAAAAACGACATAGTGTTGGTTAAGAAAATTCTTTAATGTGACACAAACTATTGATCTGACCTAAAGTGTCTTTATTACCTCCAGCAAGGAGTTTTTTTCTTTTCTGGTGGATGCTTGTTTTTTTGTTTTTTTTGCAAGATTATGCAAAAGCCACTGGGTGGAAGTTGCGGAAATTTTCAGGAGATGTTGGTTATGAACTAAATAAAATGATTAGATTTTGGTGATGATCTATCCAGATAACCGCAATTAGTGAACAACAGTTTTTACTCAATAACTGTCAAACTGATAATGATATCAACATAATTCTAAGTGCTAGGTGTGGGTTTTCAGGGTTAAGAAATCTTATTATGATGGTAACTTTATCGTGGAACTACTGCGTACTGATGTAACAGCAATATGTGAAGTACCTTGTAGTGCTGAAATATATGTCGTTATCATATCTATATCTAGATATGAACATTCAAGATTTCCCCTGCGCTCGCCCTGCATGTACAGCTCTGGAAGTCACAACAAATTTCATTTTTACGATTGCCCTTGAATGCCCCGCTTGGTTTTCACCGAAACGGTCATATCGCATTATATTGATACCGAGATATCTGGCATGATATCAAGATATGAAATTTTGTCAATATAATATATATAAATATAATATATAGCCCCATGTAACTTCAACTTCAGCTTCACTTTATTGTCCCCTAAGGGAAATTTGTTTTGCAGGCAGGTAAAAAAACACGAAACATAAAAACGCAGTCATACAAATCTAGATAAAACACAACATAGAAGGTCACAACATAGAAAGAGTCACTCAGTACAAATATCTTGGTATCTGGCTGGATCAACAATTCACATTCAAACCTCACATCCGTGTTACAAAATTAAGACAAAAACTGGGCTATTTATACAGACGCAAAACAAACTTCCCTATTTCATGCAGAAAAATTACTGAAGCCACCTTCCTGTCAGTTTTAGATTATGGAGATGTGATCTACAGTCACGCCACAGCGAGCTCACTTAAACCATGGATTCAGTTTACCACTCTGCCATAAGACTCATTACTACTGACAGCTTTTCAACCCATCACTGCATCCTGTATAACAAAGTGGGCTGGCCTTCTTTGTCAGTGTCAGTTAGAAGAGACAGGCATTGGTCCCTTTTCATCTATAAAGCTCTTTATGGACATCTGCCAGAGTATCTAACCTCTCTGTTAAATATGACCACAAACCACTACCAAACTGGCTAATGCTTGATGTTCCAAGAGTCCACAGCAAGATTGGAAAAACATCTTTCAGCTTTTGTGCAGCCCACAGCTGGAACACTTTACTCAAACACTAAAACTCAGTTCACTTATTAGCAAAGGACAGTTAAAAAATATGATAAAGAACCATTATGTTTACCTCCGCCCTCGAGGTTATGTTTTCGGGAGAGTTTATTTGTCTGTCTGTCCGTCCATCCGTCTGTCTGTGAACAAAATAACTCAAAAAGTAATGAATGGATTTTGATGACATTTTCAGGAAATGTTCAGCATGGGAAAAGGAAGAACTGATTTGATTTTGGTGTTGATCCGGATAAGCGTCTGGCCACCATGATGAAAAATGTGATTTTTGTGAATAACTACTGAACTAAAATAGATATCATTATGAATCCAGTTGCTAATGGTATGTTTTCATGGTCAAGGAATCTAAATATTTACATGAAATAAAGGTAGGACTAATATTTATGGTCAAAATGACAATATGGGTGAGGACTGTGGCACTGGTGGAGGTCTGTGCTCTCCGAGTGCTTTTCTAGTCATGTCTGTAACTGTTTTTGAATTTTACTCCACTGTTGTTTCTTTATTGTCTTGCAATTACTGTTTTTATGTACTCTCGACGCCACTGGAAATGTGAGCACGCTCTCAATGGCATTTTGAGATTACATAAAGAAATGAATGAATGAATGAACAACATACAAATCGAGCTAAAATACTGAGACGGATAAAACACAAGAACATGAGGGACAACTGAGCAGAACCATCACTGCAATGTTTCCACATGACTCATGACTGTTACTGTTGAAAATTTTAGCTAAGTTGTGTCACGGCTTTTGATATAAATGAATGTTTTATCCTGTTGGATTTTGCCTTTGGCATCTGAATGTCCTGCCAGAGGGTAACACTTCAAACTCAGCATGGAGAGGATGCACAGGATACTGTATGATGTCCCGGGCCTTGGAGTTCCCCCTCTTGCAGAAGGTTGTTGGCAGGTCAGGCAGTGTGACCCTCTTTTTGTCTCCTAATGAGAGGCTGCCAAACCAGGAGATGATGGCAAAAGTCAAGACATAAGCCTCCAAAGGCTGCTGGAATGAGGCCTTAACATAAAACAAGAACTTCATAGCATCCAAATATAGTAAATTAAATTATGAATAACTCAATTGCTCTTAATCATTACAGTAATCTCACAGTAAGTCAGTGTTTAACAGGTCGTTTCTCAAGAGTAGCAGCATAATGCCCTCTCAGGCCACAGAGGAAATATCTGTCAAGCCTTTAAGACTTTTCATGACCTGAACCAGCAGAGCCAACGGGCACTCAGACCAGACTGCTGGGCTCACAAAGTCACACGGAGACCAAGCGCAGCAGTTTTGTCATGCCGACAGCGGCAGCAGCGTCGTCGCCGTCGCAGGCTTGTTATTGAGCAGTTGGCTTTGTTGACATTTCAGCGGCGGCCTCTCCATCTCTCTCACTCTGACTCTGATTCACTCATCTGAAATTTAGATGAGGGCCAGGAAAAGTTATTTACCCTCCGTCGCTGTGCAAAGGTTAACCCTGAGGATGAGAGCTGGTTTATATTTGGTTGGTTTATATGAAGAAGTGTTTGTTACGCTCATAACACCTGAAATGACACTCTAACTGTACGGCGGCCGTGACAAACTAGGACTAAAGTGTGTGATGTCAGAGGATGCTGTAAAAAGATTCATGCTGCTGAATCATCTCTTTGTACTTTCGGTGATAAAGGATCACTCATCTCTCATTTGGTCGAGGACGTCAGATTGAGGATACATCCAAAATTCTCTCTGCTCTGCTGTTGTTTGTTTTATTTGTTAAATCTATTGAGTAAGTGCTGAATCACAATCAGAATTAGCTTTACTGGACAGGTATGTTAAGGAATTTGAATTTACTCTCTAAGTACAGATCAGATACACACAGAGTGAATATACATATACAAACAGAACAGCAGCATAAAAACAATAGGCAGGAATCAAACTTTTGAATTAAAATTAAGTAATGGAAAAGGCTTCTCCTTTGTTTTCATCATTCCACATTCCATTCCCATTATTATTCCAGCTGTTAAAGTAGATATTAGCATGATCTCTCTATACATGGTTGATACATCTATAGTAACTATTTTTATCACCACATAGGCAGGAGGTCCCTCTTGAAAATGGGATGTCAAATCTCAAGGGTCTAACCTCTAAAAAATCAGACAACAGGTCTATGGTTCATGGATCTGTCCCTAACTTTAGTTCTTACTTTAGTCCACTTGTCCCCTCTTACCTCCCTTCTTTTGCCCTCACACCCATCACAGCATCGTGTGGATTTGGTCATCATGAGACTGGGATCCACATTCAAGATTTCCTGCTGCTTAACAGAAGGTTTTTTCTTGAGCCATGATAGAGGGATTCATGATTGGCTATATGGATTCATATTGGGTGTTGGATGGATATATTTTATATGTATATATGTATCTATGCATATATGTGTATCCATAAAATGAAGAGCTTTATGCTCTATTGTAAAGTGTCTTGAGATAACACTTGTTATGAATTGGCGCTATACAAATAAAGATTGATTGATTGATTGATTCACCTCTCAACTCAACTTTAACACTTAGGGACTTTTGACTACTGTTTGCTCATGTATGGTAAAATATTAGTCATGTAACCAGCCTTTTTAAGGTTAGTGAGTAGTTTATAAAAACTTGAAAGCACTCAGAGAGCACAGATCAGTTCACAGTAATCAGATTGTAACCAAACTCAGTCAAGTTAAGCATGGCCTGTTTGACTTCACAGCTAAATATGATCCTCAGTAATATCTGAACTTAACAATTAAAGAGCCAGTATCTGTTTTTTTATGACCTTTAGTGTGTTTTTCATGCACCATCAACAAAACACATGGTTATTCCTGCGAACAGCTCTCACACATTAGTTTGACCTTGACAAACAGTCATGGACGACCAGCTGTTGTGATCCAGCTCTACTCAATGAGCTCTATCCTGCTTCAACCAGCAACAGAAATGACATTTCACATAAATGTATACTTTTAGACCAGTTAAACCCATTTTAGTGGCAGTTCAGCTAGATGCTGCTATATTAATCAACAACATTCTGCTCCAGATAATATTTCCTCTTTAGGGGTGAGTATTGGCAAGAACCTCACAATACATATTGGAATATTCCTCTCTCTTAGTTGTTCCACAGAGCAGAACAAAAACATTTGGTGACGCTGCTTTTAGCTGTTACGCTCCAAAACTGCGGAACAAACTCCCAGAGGCTCTGAGACAAGCTGAAAACAGAGACATTTTTAAACGCAGTCTAAAAACTCACCTCTTCAGCCTGGCTTTTATGTAGAACTTTTACTATTTTAATGACTATTATAGTTATTTATTTCTGAGTAGCAATTCTTATTATTTTAGTGTGTTTTATTATTTGATATTTTATTCCATTTTTACAATTTGCTTTTATATTTTGATATAGTTCTTATGTTTTTACATTTAATTATTTTAGGGTTAATTTTAATCTTTTAACATACTTTTATTTATTTTAAATATATTTTTAGTGTTTTGTTTAGATGTCTCTTAGTTTTATTCTTTACTCCTTTAGATGTTTGTTGGTTTTATTGCTTTGCTTTTTCTTGTAGTTATACATTTTATCATTTTAAATCGAGCTGCTGTGGTGTGCATTAGTCTCTGCATCCTCTTGACATCCTACCAACTATTCATTGCAATTATAGTGACATTCTACTTGGTAGATGGACCTTATTGTTTATTTGCTAAGTGGTAAAATGAAAGTTATTGTCATCATTTATGTATGTGTGTGTATATATATGCACATATGTACGTGTCTGTGTGTATATATATATATATATATACATATAGATATACATGTGTTTGTGTATTTATGTGTATGTATGTATGTACATACATCCTTTGTCAATCGTTTGTTTTGATGTAAAGCACTTTGAGCTGCAACTGGATTTGTATGAACTGTGCTATATAAATAAAGTTTGATTGATTGATTGATATCACGATACTTGGGTCACGATATGGTAATATCACGCTATATCACAACATCACAATATTTTGGTACATTGCAATATTCTACAGTTAACTATAAGAAAAAGCTAAAGATGGTGTAAATGGGATTGACACAATATTACTCAAAACTGAAAGTACTAATCCAGTCAAAACTATTTGATTGAGAACAACTTTTCCATTTTATTGTTTTTGAAATATGTCAAATGCAGTGTTGTCTCTTTAACAATGTATTGAAAGCATCCAAACCTGCAGTGCAGCTAAAACAGTAATTGAACACATGAGGAACAAAGTGCTTTGAGTTACTGACAGCACAACAGTCAGTAAAAAAAATCACGAATTTCTCTTGTCACTGTCTGAACCGAATAGTTTACATGAAAAAAAACTACCTGTGCATACATTTTTTAAAGTTTTTATTTCTAACTCTGATAAAAAGTGTTATTTTTATGAAAATATTGATATTAAGATTTCAAATGTCAATATTATATCAGAGGTCAAAATATTACGATATATTGCTATATCAGATTTTTTCACACCTCTATTCTTAGTTATCCTCTATTAATTTCAATGCTAGATCGAGCTCTCTGTCCATGGTTGTATTAATTCTATATCCATATTAACTATATTTACATCCATAAAGACAAGAGGACCTTCTTGAAAATGGGATGCTAGATCTCAAGGGGTTTACCTTTAAAGGAACAGTCCAACATTTTTGTTGTTTTAGTGTCTTACCTCACTCTCAAGTCCATGACAAGCAGATAGACACCATTTTTTGACTGTGCATCTAAGAAGTAAGATAAAGCTAGCCCACCACTAGTTAGCTAACCTCAATCACTGGGAGTCAATGGGTAGCACTAGCCTGCCTCTGCCTACAGTCATCAGATAAACTCTTCAGCATCTCTAAACATCCTGTGTGCTTGTTGTGACTCAATTTTTTAACCTTTTATGTTACATAACATTCTGCTTTCATCATATCTTCTTTCACTCCTGAACAGAGGCTTTGCTTTGTTGACCTTTTTTTGTGGTTTTCTACGAGATCTTACATTTATGAATGAGTCGAGTCTTTTCAACAGCTCGACTGCAGTTATTGATAACATCATAAAAACAGTACATTTTGGTAGATTAGACAATAAGATGAATGCCTGACGGCTGTTACTGTTATGTGAAGCACCACAAAGCTAATGTTGCTTACCTATCCAGCAGAAAGACGGCGACATCCGCGTCCGTTTTCAGGTATTTCAATTGGCGGAGTTCCCTCCACCGTTGGCAAACAACACCAATGTTGACCCGAGTCTTCACTCTTTCATGGTCATAGCCCTTCTTTTTTACTTTTCACTCCTCTGACCTTTTTCTTTTGGGCTGTTTTTAAGCCATTGCTGCTGCACCTATTGTATCTCTCTCCTAGGCTAACTGTGCACGCTACGCAACCTACTACTCCCCCTCCCCCCTCTGTCTGATCTGCGCATGAGTATGATCGCCCCCTGGATGTGGGGGGGTGTACCCTGTTTTGATAACTCGGCCCAAGCCACAGTATTTACCTGCTGAAATTCAGAGCCAAGGCTGTGTATTGAAACCGGCCTTTTTTTTTCAACATGCTGTCAGTGGTGACATCTTGTGGATGGAGAGGAGAAATACAGGGATTTTGACAAATGGTGCATTAGATGAGAAGATTAGAAGATCGCTGACTACACCTTTAACCTCTGTTTACCTCTTCTGCTGCGACAGTGGCATATAAATCTGCATAAAAGAGTTGATTTCGATGAATCACTCCCAGCTAAACAGAAACTTAAACCATCAGTGAGTAAATGCGTGAATGCTCAAGTCCATTTACCAGTCATTGAATAAACAGTTAATTTCTGACTGTAATCTTGGTCACTTAGTTTACGTCATCACTGTGATCTTTTGGATGTTTGCAGGCAGAGCTGAGTGACGGCATCGCAGCCTTGGTAGCTAATAATGACAATATTGAGACGCTCATCAGTCAGATGGAGGAAACCTGCATCACCTTACAGGTAAGTCACACATCCATGATGTTCGTACAAGAGAGCAGTGTTTATTTTGTTGACTGATTATTCTTGAACAAACGAGAGAATAACTAATAAACAACAAAAACTAAATCTGAACTAACTGACATTTTCATCAACAAACTAAACTAGACTAAAATGTTTGACAGAGACTTAATCCAATCAGACTTATTTGTTCATGTAGAAAGTAGGAACAAGTTAGGAATCTATCCAATCACAGCTACTTTAGTTGTGTTAAAGGTTGGATGAGTTCAGAGGGACATCCAATCACAGCTGTGTTAGCTTGGTGGTGGTGGGATAAGTTGTGGAGCGATCCAATCAGAGCTGCTCTCTTTATGAATTGATATATTCATGTAGAGCAGGTTCATTGTTTGTTGTCAGTTCTGGTGTTGTAACTGAGATGCTCTGCCAGGTAGCCTAAATGAAAGTGACTGCATTTCACACAAAAGTTCAATTTGTTTCTGTTCATTTTACCATATTATTTATCTTAATTTTATTTGATTTTTTGTATATATTTTATTTATTTACATATTTGCTTATCTTACCCTCTAGTATTTTTCTAGTATTTTTATATCATTTTAGTTTTAGCTCCTGTGTTTCCTCATTTTTTTAATTCAAAATAGCGTTTCCTCAGTCCTCTAATTTAGTTTTCTGTCAGAATTTTCTTTAATGTCTTTGTGTGTTTGAGTAAGTGAGTGTGTATGTTGAATGTGGATTGGGTGAGGGGGGGTTGCAAGGGTTTTATGTTTTTATTTTATGCAAGTATGCAATTTTCTGCTTTTAATTTCACTTATTGATATTTTATTTTATCTTCTGTCCCATATAAAGCACTTTGTTTAACAAAGTCCTGTATGAAAAGTGCTATACAAATAAAGTTTGACTGGTTGATTGATTGATATACATCAAACTTTACTAGCATTCAATAAAGGGTTATTAGATGTTTCATTTTATCCAAGTGTAAAAGATGACTGCAGAAATTCAAGGAAACATAAAAAATGCTTTACACTGTACACGTCATGTTTCAGTCGACTAAATTTACAGTAGATTTGTCAACTAAAATGTTTTGAAATTTCATCAACTTACACTAGACTGAAATTAAAACAATTTGGATTCCTAAATTATGTCTGAAAATAAAAGATATTTCAGGCAAAAGGCTATAGTAATTATAAGTACTGTAAAAATTAACACTGCAAGGGAAGACATTTTACAACAGTTTAATGAATAAACGGTCAGTAGTGCCATGTAGATGCTCAGTGGAGTTTTTTTTAACTTTATTTTTATTGCAAAACTGGCAAAACTCATAAAACTTACGTTTAGATTTTTTTTTACACTTTCTTTTACAATTTCCAGCTGCATCCAAGCGATTTAGTGACATGTTTAATGGAATATGCATCGAGTAAGTAATTAAGTTAATCAATTATTTAATATATTATTTTTATTCCTAAACTGGCAACACTCATAAAACTTACATTTTGACATTTTTTTTTGCGCTTTCTTTTCCATTTTTCAGCTGCATCCAGGTGATTTAGTGCAATGTTTAATGGAATATACATAGAGTAAGTAATTAAATTAATCAATTATTTAACTTTTTTTTAATTGCAAAAGTGGTAACACTCATAAAACGTACATTTCGAGAATTTTTTTACACTTTTTTTTACAATTTCCAGCAGCATCCAGGCGATTTAGTGACATGTTTAATGGAATATACATTAGTAAAACAATAATAATAAAGAAGAAAAAATGTAATGATAATATATAAAAAGGGATAATAGGGAGTCAGGAATCAGGATATATATGATAGGAGGGAAGGGAAAGAGGAGAAAAAAGGGAGATCCACAAAGGTGTTTGTGTAGTGTTCTGATATAGACTACAATCTTCCAGAATGCGGAGGTGTGGGTGGTCTTATTGGAGAATTATGGCCATAACTGGGCTCCACCTTTTGATGAAAATGTCAGTTTGGTGGTTGCTGTTAACAATATATGGAGTAAATATATTCCAGTCCTTCCCTCTATGCCAGCCCTATTTAATTAGCAGCCCGAGGGCCACATGCAGCCCAAGCGCAACCTAGAGTGGCCAGAAATCAAGGTGATTGGGACTTTGGTCCAGTGAGAAAACAGAAAAAACTTTTACAAACACTGTCAAGGTCTTACAAAAATTCCAAAACTTTTACAGACATTGAATGCAACACGTTCTGAAAGGTTGCTTTTAAGCGAGTTAGTTTTAATGCACTTTCAAATGTGACCAAAAGTTAGTTTAATGACTGCTCTTTATTGAGTTTATGCAATTTTGGATATGGCAATAAATTAATAAACATCCATTGTGTTTGTTATCTATTTGTGTTTCTTTTACGTGGTTAAATTTGCTCACTGTCTGCCAAAAATGTCTGGCCCAGGTCATGTCCGGTGTCTGAATATCTGGCCCGACTGAACTTCTAATTGAATAGCCCTGCTCTATGCCATTAGGTATGGCCCCAGTAGAGCCACCCTAGGATGCTCAGTGGAGTTTTTATAAAACTATGACTTCAGACTTTTCTGTGTTTCTCAGGAAAACAGCAAGAGAACAAGAGAGAAGATGGACAGCAGCTTCGACCATCTGGTGGCCATATTGGAGGAGCGTAAACAGGATCTGGTGGGGCTGATCACCAAGGAGCAGGACAACAAACTCAAACACGTACGATCGCTGATTCGTCAGCACGGCGATGACCTGGAGGCTGCTGTGACGCTGGTGGAGTCGGCCATTCAGCTGATGGAGGAGCCGCACATGCCTTTGTTCATACAGGTGGGTCACGCTTCAGATCAGGTGGAGACTGTAGGACATTTAAGAACAATATAATAATGTTTTTAATGAGTAGGTTTAGAAACAGAGGTTTTCTTACACTCACACTTTTGTTCCTTCCACCAAGGAGGTTTTGTTTTTGCAAGTTTTTGTTTGTTTGTTTGTTATATTGTTTGCACATTACACAAAAAATACTTGACATATTTAACTGAAATTTTCAGGAGATATTGGTAAAGGCCCAACTTGGAAATTAGATTTTTGTGGTGATACGTACATTTGTCTGGATGCCAAAAATCCCTTAAGTTAGCATTTGGCTGGATTTTAAAAAATGATGTCTCTGCCTTTTATTAACAGATTTGCTTCCAATTTCACATAATAATATGGGGTCCATGTAGGCCTGGGCAAAAAATTGATAAGATTTAAAAAATCGAGCTGGCAAGTCAAATCATAATGAAATCCTTAACGACGAGCCTTGACTCAACTTGCAATGGGAAATCCCACTGACGATATTCAATAATTCATATAAAATCAGAATATTTAGTGATGTTCCCAAAGCTTGTTGTGTTTATACAGGAGAACAACGTCTATGTATATGCTGAGTTTGGATCTGGTGATCCAGATAGTATCTTTTTCAGAGGTTGTGGAAAAGTCACTGCTTGAACTGAGCTGCTTGGCGGAGGTCTGTGCTCTCTGAGTGCTTTTCTAGTTTAAATGTGGCCTGTGAGTCTTTTACCCCATGTCATTCTACTCTCCCCAGTTATCACCTGTACCACTGTCCTTTTATCCAAATAAAGTCATTTAAAGTGAAAATGTCAGTAAGAATATGATTATTTGCACACTGGATGTGTAGCAGAAGTGCTGGGACATTCATCCTCTGCGCAGCTCATCATCTGGTGGACAAAGTATTAAACTCCATTATGAATGAAAGTATAGATACAACTGTTCGAATGCAAGTGAAAGTTGTACAGTCAATTTTTTTACTTAAACAACCTATTGAATGCATTGACCTGCTGATAGAATATAGGATAAAAAGCTTGTAAAATATGTTAGAAAGTCTGTAGAAATATTAAAACACAATTGAATCGACAAAAGGACGACCATTGCTGTTTTCATTTTTTGAATTTAACCTCCCAACCCAAAACAGCATGGCAGAGTTCTGACAGCTCTGGGTATGTGTGTGACTTACCTCAACATGCTTTCTCAGGACGGATGGCGAGCCTTTAGAGGCAGTGATGGAGTTTATGGTAGCAAACAAAGCAAAAATTTTAAATGATTTGAATCATTCTTCATTTCGACAATCTCAAACATGGATTTCAGATATATCCATGGTTGTTCTGGTGTGGAATCTTCTTCTGTATCTGCCGTAGCCATCATTACTGCCAAAGCAAACTGTTATCTGAGCAATTTAGCTTACCTGCCCAATCTGAGTAGCGCAGGTTCTGGTACGACATCACTAGTGTAGTGTTACTCAAGACCGCTGTTGGTCTCGAGACTGGTCTTGAGACCACAGTTTGAAGGTCTTGGTCTTGTCTCGGACTCAAGAGCATTTTTACTTGGTCTTGTCTCGGTCTCTGACTGGCCGGACTCAGGATTTTCCATCAAGACCGATCAAGACCAGCACTGATCTGCTGTTCTTCAACATCATTAATGTTAAAAGGGAGGAACACTTGGTAAAACAACATAAAGCTTCAGTTCATGTGTTATTTCCCCTGTGATGACTGCAACTTTCCCGTTGTTGTGACTGAGTGACACCCCCCATAACTGTTCAACCTTGTCATGGTTTTGAAAATTGATATTGATGGTCCTGTCCCGGTCACGGCTTGTCTCGGTCTTGGTCTTGACTTGGTCTCGACTCCCAAAAGTCTTGGTCTTGTCTTTGCCCCAGTGCATTCTGGTCTCGGGCAAGTCTTGGTCTCGGATAGTGTAGTCTTGAGCAAAACACCAGACATCACCACTTCAGATCGCATTTTAGAAAAGAAAACACATTTCTGCTGCTGGCTTTAAAGTTTTACTTAAAAGTAATGAGACCCTTAATAGAAATGTGGTGAAGTTAAAAGAATATTTGTCTTTCAAATGTACTTAAGTACAGTACTCAAGTAAATCTAATTTGTTTACTGTCCACCCTTGGCTGAGAGAAAATAAAAGTTGCAAGTCTTAACACGACTGAAAAACATTATTATGCTAACAATTGTATTTTCAATGGTTCCTACCCAATGTGGCGTCCTGGGTGAGATTTTATTTGGTGCTCCTTCCATCTGCAATTTACATAAGCTTACAAAAGAAATGGGACAGCATCTTTAATTTCTAAGAAAACAGCAACATATTTTTTTGTTGAATATAACTTTATGAAAGATAAGCTCCTTGAGATGTGGTATCTCATTTGAAAGAAGGACCTCATATATTTATGGATGTAAAGATAGTTATTATGGCTGTATAACTAATACAACCATGATAGAGAGATCAGTCTAGTGTTAACATTAATATCTGTAATGACATAATCTGGAGAGGAATGTTGTTGGTTAATATAGCAGCATCCAGCTGCCATTAAAATGGGTTTAACTGGTCTGAAAGTATGAATTTATGTTAAATATGTAATTTCTGTTGATTGTTAATAGAGCACACGTAGACCACAGCAGCAGCAGGTTAGTCACAGCCACACTATTATGTGCTGTTTGCAGGAACTACCACGTGTTTGGTTTAGCTGATCTCTCTTAAGCTAACAGTTTTTTTAACCTCCTGATCAGGAGATGAGCAGCAGGAAGTCTCTGTGTCAGGGACTAACCCCCCAGAGACCAGCTGAGTCTGTGAACCTGCATGCTTAAAAACTCCGACGGGATCTTCAGTCCAGCACATGATTTATTCACACAGCTGGAGAGCAGCTGGTCTCTGCTGTTTACTTTATCGATCCAACAATTGATCATGAGCTCAAACGTGCTCTGACGGAGCGAACATGCAGAGACGCATTTCTTTAGGTCATAATCTCATGGCTGTTAATTAGCGTGACCTGAAACAGAGGACGGACCACAGACCAGACTGTCCTTCAGTATGCAGAGGGATGTTATTATTCAGCAGTCTTTCTGTTTTTTAACTCCATGTAGGTGCAAAGATAAAAAATCAAATCTGCCATGGACTTCTTTCTAAACCCCAAAAAATAGACGTCTATGAGGACTCATTCTGTTTTCATCAGCTGAGTAATTAGAAAGCACTCAGAGAGCACAAACCTCTGCTGAGGTAGCCCTCATATTGCTGTAACATCTATAAGCAATAGTTCCCATAAAGTTACAATCATGATAAGATACATGACCCTGAAAACCCACAACTAGAACTCAGAATCATGTCGATATCATTAATGGTTTGACAGTTATTGAGAAAAAATGATCATTTGCTAATGGAAGTTATCTGGATCACCACCAAAAGAAGTTTCAGCAAAATCTGTCCAGTAGTTTTCACGTAGTCTTGCTAACAGCCAAGCAAACAAACATGCTAGCAAAAAACACGACCTCTTTGGCAGAGGAATAAGGTCAGGACTAGAATATGTACAAGTTGTACAAGATAATAGCCAAGAAACAAAGTGCACAGCGTATGAACAGTTGTAGGATGCCTTCTCGCACAACTCAGACTTTATTCAAACTCAGTCACCTTAAACCTAGCCTGTTAGCATCATAGCTAAAGACAGTCCTTAGTAACATCTGAACTTAACAATCAAATAGCCTACATCTGTTTTTTTTTGTTTTATATGCCCTTTAGTGTGTTTAACATGCACCATCAACGAAATCAAACACATAGTGCTTTCTGCAAACATCACACATAGGCTACATTACAAAAACAAATGTTCACTATATTGGGCTTTCAATTGAAGCATCTCTTGCTGCTTGTCTGGGATATTTTTGTGATAGAGTTGTTTTTCTAAATCTTTTACTTTTTGTTTAATTGTGTTCAATTGTTCATGATGTTTTTTTTTAATTTATATTTAGTGTAACTTATTATTTCCCCTCTTACACATGCTTTAAAAGCTTCACATTTTATTGATGCACTAGTTTGATTAGTATTTATGGAGAAGTAATCGTCTATTTTCTGGTCAAGAAAATTCACAAACTTAGGGTATTGGAGCCACTTAGAATGAAAGCGAAATCTGGGTGGAGAGGAGAATGCCTTTGGAAGTTCTATAGTCATTGATAGAGTTGAGTACTGAATTCGGTACTTTAAGAGGTACCGACCGAATTCTGTAGGTACTACCGAGTGTCGATTCACGTAAAATCAAACGGTGCCATGTTTAGGTACCTAAACGCATCCTTGTGACTGTGAGGGAGTGGAAGAAGCACCTGGTGACGCGCAAAATTTTCCTTAAAGCTGAAAAGTGCCCAATTTTTGATAGCCTCAGATCTACGACCACAAAGGATTCATTCGGCACTGTTAGCACGCCTGTGTCCAATGGCGACTAGTCGTCTGCAGCCAGAAACACAGGAAAAGAAATGGCTTTAACATTTGGTGATGGCAGCAAATGCGACAAGGAGGATACCTGGTCCAGGTAAATAAGCCTCGTGTTTAAGATGGTATTAGCTTGGCATCTTAATGTGCGTCAGTTATCATTATCAGGTCGGTTCCTCGTACTTTGTAACGTTAATGTAAATGCTTTTTTTATTTACAGCTCTGTCGGACCCATTGTTAAACTGCCCTAAAGTTAAAGTGAGGGCTGCAGTTAATTTATTAAGCTGTGGTTCATTTTAGTTACTGGTTTTCATGTTGAAGACATTTTTGGAACAACTACAGTGTTACAATACAAACAGTTGAATGTTGTTTTGATATATATGTCTGTCAAATTTTATAGATTGAGAAATACATTTACTTTGAAAAATTTGAGATCTTAATATTAAACAAATTAATATTTATTATCCCATAAACAAATGCAAAAGTACCGAAAATTGGTACCGTTGAATACCAATACCAATTCCCAGGTACCGGGCATCGGTATGGTATCGGTTCAAATGTGAAAGGTACCCATCCCTAGTCTTTGAGATTGGTGGGTGGTCTGAAAGTAATATACCATCATACCAGCACTTCTTAATTTTTGACAGTAGCGTGTTTGAGATTAGTAGATAATCTATCCTCGAGTATGTTTTATATGTGTTCGAGAAACATGAGTACTCTCTTTTATCAGGGTTAAGCCACCTCCAAGTATCTATAAGATTAAGTTCAATCATAAAATTCTTGATAATTTTACGTGTCTGTATGTGAGATATATCAGTACCGGTCGAACGATCTATTGTTGGGTCCAAAACACAATTGAAATCGCCACCAATTATGTAGTGACCTGAATATGAAGATGGGGACAAAAATACATTTTCAAATAAGGCAAGGTCATCTTTGTTTGGTGCATGTATATTTATTAGGCTGACCAGAATAGAATTTATGGTCTCACTGATAACATACCTTCCTGCTGGATCTATGAAGCAAAAACAAATGTTATCAAAATCTAATCATTTTTAAGTCGGGCCGTTACCAACATCTTCTGTAAATTTCAGCAAAACCTGTGCAGTAGTTTTTGTGTAATCTTGATAACAAACAAACAAACAAACAAACAAGTGCTGGCAAAAACATCACCCCTTCAGTGGAGGTAGCAAAAGTGTAAGTTTCGTAGTTCACATCAGAGTTTATTATCATCAATGATCCGAGAACTCAGTAAGAATCCCACTGACTTTAGTCAAGAATACAGCAGGATGCATCCTGGTTGGCCTAACATGTCATCACTGCACCTCTCTGTTTACGAGCAGTAAACTCTTAGGGCTCTGATTTCGTGGCGCAGCGCAGGGGGCGCAAGCCTGGTGCACCCCGCGCAGTGTTAATTTCGTGCGGCGCACCGCCGTGCGCTGCCAGCTTGACAATTTGGTAGACCGTCTGCGCAGAGGTGGGTGTGACGGCGCACCAAGGGGAGGTGATGGCGCACCAGGGGGAGGTGTCGGCAGATTCATGTTGGCGCAGTGACAATTTCGTGCCAAAAACAGTGCAGAAAGTGCGCTGAAAGCTCGCCAGCTGCAACCTGGTCTAACCTCGGCGCAGGGCGGAGCGCACCCTCCGCAGCTGTAATTTGGTGACAAGCGCACATGTGCGCACGCCTCAGAGGCAGGTTTCCAAAGTGTCAGGCACATTTTAATGCAATAAACAATCACAGCAATCACTATTTAATGTCCCCGTCTAAACCAGCATATACATTTGTATCTATATTAACCTTCCCGTCACATCTGATGTCGGATTAAAGCCGTTTGTCATAATGGAAACTTAACCTGACGGCAGCTGGAAGTTTGATGCACATCTTACAAGTCAACAATAAACAGCCTTAACATCTGATACTGAGTAAATATCTGGCTTCTCTCATTTCATTAAATTCAAAGAGGGAGAAAAAAGATGAAGAAAAAAGAAAGAAAATAAATGTATGTCACTCAGGATTTACCTGTGAATTCCAATATTCCTCTATTTTAGTCTTTATTTTTAACGTGCTCTAAAAAGATGGAGAGCTTTATTGCAAGGAGGATGAGGAGGAGACACCGGGAGAGTATACAGTTTATCACTAAAGGCTCTGCTATTTGGCGATGACAAACCAGGAGTGCAGGTGGACCACAAGCATTATGAATGGATAAGCCAGCATGTGTGAAACTGTCTCTTATTTTTTTTTACTATTAATGACAAAGGAACAGATTACATCTGTCCCGGGAGCTGGCCCACACGGTGACGCGCCCCGCTGTCCATTCTCATGCTGAAGGGACAGCGTCTCCACTGCTGGGTCTTTCCAGCACACTGTTTCCGCGGTGGCGGGGATAATTCAGACCAATCAGACGCTGCGCCTCAGCCGCAGCGCATTTAAAGGCGAGGAAAGGCGCTCATTTGATTGGTGAAGACAGCGATCGGCTGTGATAATCCCACTCACGTCTATTCTCCTCCTACTCTGACATTTGCGCGGAGAGGCAGAGACATGGGCGTGGACGCGCAACCTCTGCGCCCCTGTGCGCCATGAGTGCGCCTCTCTTGGCACTGCAGGAAACTTGCAAAGTGCGCTGGTCACACCCAGTCCACGCAGCGAAGGCCGGCGCAGGCAGGTGCGCCTGCGCTTGCGCCTGGTCTACGAAATTAGAGCCCCTAGAGACACCAATAAAATATTGTGCTTGATTTAACAACGTAGGACATTAAAATGGAGTTGGAAAGAATTAAAAATTAAAAATACATTTTGAATAGGCAGTGGAGTCGACAGAAGAAAAACAAATGAAATATATTAAATGTAAGGAAATAAAAGGAAAGTAGTAATAATAAGATCAATCGATCAATCTTTATTTGTTTAACACCAGTTCAAAACAAATGTCATCTCAAGACATTTTACAATAGAGTAGGCTGAAGACAAACTCTTTATTTTGTAGATACACATACAAGCATATATACAAATACATTTATTTGTAGATACACATCCATCCACATCATATTTAATACAACAGATCCAAATGGTGGACTTCCTGTTGATTTTTCTTTTTTTGGAACATTCTTTTTCTCGGTTTGAACAATATACAACATAAAAGACAAAACTAAACATAAATGAACACACAAAAAGGCCTATTTACAAACTGGCAAGCATTTTCACAAAGTCAAGATCACAGTAAACAATCCATCCATGTTCACAGACAGCGGGAGCTCTTAGAGACACCAGTAAAATATTGTGTTTTATTAAACAATGTAGGACAGTAAAGTGGAATTTGAAAGAATTAAATATTGTAATAATAATAAGAAAATTGATTCAGTGGGAATAATACATTTTGAATAGGCAGTATAGTCGACAGGAGAAAAACAAATGAAAAAAATAAAATAAAAAAATAAAACGAAAGTAGTAAGAATAAGATCAATCAATCAATCTTTATACGTATAACACCAGTTCATAATGAGTGTCATCTCAAGACACATTCCAATAGAGCAGGTTGGAGACAAACTTTTCATTTTGTTGATTCATATTCATGCATTTAAAGCTGTGGTCTACGATTTGAAACCGCAGTCTGCCCCCCCTTCCCTCACCTCTCCCCTCCGTGTTCCAAGATCCCGCCCCCAGCTCGTGTCGCCTCGCCTCTTATCAAGCCCCCTCGGACAGAGCTACGAGCGACTAGCACAATATATCAGCAGCAAACTCAATCAAAAACAGCTCAGCTCAACTGAAAGTATCAAACACGACAGACATCCCCCTTGTAACACACAGCAGTAGCCATTTCAATTGGACCGGCAGCAATGCGGGTCTGGCGCCGCCAGAGCGGAGCCGAGTGTGGGGGAGGATTTATCTTTCTCAGCCTGTCCTCCCCAGCTCAGCTTACAGTGCAAACAATTAGCGGCTAACAGGCTAACCTGCTCCCCTGCAAGTTATTAGCCCGTACAGGCACAAACTAACCAGAGTAATTCAGCAGACATCTCCCACTGTAGTAAACAAAGCCATTACCTGATCAACCAGGGGCGAAACGGCCGAAGGTCTGAAGGTCTGACGGCTGGCTGAGGCTATTCGTTAGCCGTTAGCCGTTAGCCCGCTAACAGGCCTCAACCCGCGGGCAGAGCTCCGTTGGGCCCCGCGGGAGAGGGAGGCGGCTTCGGTCTCGGCGCTAGGCTTTTCCGGCTCCATGATAGTTCAGTAGCTAACGCTGCTAGCTGCTCATCGGAGGTAGAGGGGAGGAGACGGGACCATGACGACTACGCATCGCATGACGATGCGAGGAGAGAGACAGGGGATTGGATGGACTCACGGACCAATTAATAGTCGCAGGTTCTTAGGATTGATTGGTCAGCTAGTATGCAGCTTTTCAGCGGATATACTGAATGGATTTTTTTCATTCTTTTTGGTCTTTATACTGTGTAGATAGGACCATAGGACCATAACAGCCTTATAAACGGTGTTATTAATATGTACAAAGCTTCCAAATCGTAGACCATAGCTTTAACAGATACATTTAAATATGTATATTTGAAGAGTTCTTTTCCAAAATGCAATAAAAGCCAAAATTTAAAAAATATATATTACTCAGTGCTATTCTTTTGTATACTGATTGTACGACCTGCCCTATCAGTATTAATGCCAGAAAGCTATACATCCCTGTTTAAACTGTATTTCAAAGTTCAGTTCCCCAGCCAACCCAATGGTGGGTCTGGGTAAATAATGTCATTTTTCTAAATGAAAATGGATTTATAGCGTTTTGGAAAAGAGCTCTTCATTTGTAGATACACATCCATCCATCCAGGCAGAGACAAAGGAACTTAATATACGTAAGAATTTATGATAGAGATAAACCCATGTACACCCAGATCATAAATATGTCCCTATCATTTTCTGAATATAGATTAAATTAATCCCTCTTTATTTGAATATCACCAGTTTTAGTAAATATAAATTTATTAAAGTTAAGCCTCTTGAGATGTGGAATCTCATTTTCAAAAGGGTCCTTGTGTCTACATGGTTGTAAAGATAGTTACTATGAATGTAGAATTAATAAAACCATGGACAGAGAGATCAATCTAGCATTAAAATTAACATCAATGAAGAATTTAAGATAAGTTTCCTGTTGATTTAACAGCATAAGAGTCAAACCAGATTCCAGCTGTAGCTGATAATTAAATAACAGTACTGTTAAAGGTTTTCTCTCACCTTTACTTCTCCACATCCACATCCACAGATCAGGCTTCATCTGACTCCTTAAAAACCGTCCATGTCCCAGAACTGAGGCTGCTGATCTGACTCTGAACCCTCGTCATCAAAATCTCATTTCCAGAACCAAACCTGCATGTTTTTTTTTCATCCCTCTTGACCCTCGATGTCCCTCAGAGCAGAATCAAATCAACTCACAAACTTTGCAGTGAAATATTTCTACTTTAAATGAAGGGATTTCTCATCAGGATTGAACTTTTACATACGAGGCTGCAGGAACTTGAGTGAGATGGTGGGAGTTTAAATGTAATGATGGAGCGTTTTCTCTCAGTCTAATGTTTGAGAGCGGTTGTGACATAAATGTGCACATCTGTCTGTGGAGCGTGGACGCAACGCCTGACTCACCCTCTGACTGCAGCGCTCCACTTAATTTATCTGAATTTAAAAATTACATCACATTTCACATCCTGGAAACTAATTTCAGTTTTCACTTCACTGGATTACTCCCACTGAATTAAAGAGCGGAGACACGATGACGGAGACAAACAGGAGGGGTTGCATCACAAAAGTGGAAGTTTGGTAACTTTTTTTAGAGTTTTCAGCAAAATTCTGATTTCTTAGTGCGTCATTACACTCTTCACTTTATCCGCTGCCCTTGACTCTGCATTTTAAACAGGAAATGTATCAGATAAGGCAGAAGAAGACCCCCAATGAGCTGTTTTCACAAATGTATGGGTCTTCTCTGTTTGTGTTATCAGTTCCACTCTTTATGGTTTTGGTTCTTTCCTTTGTTTTCCATTTCAGCGTAGACTTTGACATATTAATGTGCTCATATCAGCAGGGGAGTAAAGGCAGTGATGGAGGCTGGCTCTCAGTTTGTGGCTTATTTAAAACTAAAAGGAGACAAGTATTGGTTCAGGTGTAGCTGCACACAGCAAAACAACAAAGCAGAGGAGAATTCAGGAGGTCAGACTGCTTTACTGCTGATCTTCTAAAGCAGCCATTCTCAACCTTGGGGTCCCGCGAGATGATTTCTGGGGGTCGCCAAATCATTTAGGAAAAATATAAATGCGCAAAATAATGTAGCATCCGACCGGACGTTAAAGGACAACAAGTGATTGGTCTCAAACAGGCATTTTATTACTCAAAATCAATTTCTGATTTGTATATCCGACATACGTTTTATCGATCGGGTGTTGTTTCAGCACCGCGGACAGCGAATTTTCATTGCGTTCGGGGGGGAGGGGGGTCGCGGACAGTACTGAACGTTAAATTGGGGGCCGCGACTTTGAAAGATTGAGAACCACTGCTCTAAAGATTATACAACAACTAAATCAGAGTTTTTATGTCAGTGAGTGATCAACAGCTGCACGCATCAGTTTTTAAAATGAGTGCTTCCATTTTTAGACTCTTTAAAACCCTTTAAAAAAAATAAAATGGTACATCAAATGATTTAATACTAACTGGACACCAGGTACTTTCATGAATAAATACTTGCTTTGCATTTTAGATAAAATATTAGTTAAACATACAAACAAAATAATTGCAATTACATTAAAATACAAATAGAGACATGAATACAGCTTCACGTTTTGCAGCAGAGAGGCAGAATTAATGAATTACATGCATATTCAAGCAGAAATGTAAAGGAGGATTGTTTTGGAGAATCTATTTGAGTCTAATATTTAAAAGGTACATTTTAAAACCAAAAACCAAAACACAAAAGCAAATCATGAAATTAAAAATAATTTTAATATATATTTATATTTACAAAAACAAAAATACAAACTGTTAAACACTTTTACACAATTTGAAACAAATCAGCATTTTGAAAAACGAAATCAGTGACACTTAAAAAAACTTAAAAACCCAGGACAGTTAATAATTCAGGAAACATACAAACCAGGAAACACTTTTGTGAATTCTGAAAAAAATGTAAAATTTAAGAAACAAAATGAACACTTTAGGAAAAACCTTTAGACTTTAAAGAAATAAACATACCAGAAAAAAAATGTCGAAAACACTTAAACTTTTTTTTTTTAAATCATATGTTTTAAAGCAGCACTACGGAAGATCTCCGCTTGACCGGAGAGAGAACTCAACTACCCATGAGTTCTAGCGCGCTCATACTGCCGTAAGGATACAGATCTGCCCGTCACGTGTGTTCGTTTTTTTGGCGAATCACAGAAGCCAGGACTTCGCTCAAAAGGATTCTGTCTTTGGCGGCTGTTTGCAGGATGGATAGCGACGAGGTAATGTATTTATTTTTGACTAAATGACGATGTTAAAAATCGCTAAGTTCAACTTGGTTTTATTACCGTGAAGTCGCCCCCGTCCTGTTGAAGTGATAAAGTGAATAAAAGTAAAGACAATGACGAGCTGGCGATATCACACACTTGAAATAGGTCTAAACAAAACTACATACTGGTATGTTCTGGATTTGTTGTGCTGTACTTTTTTCCTGTCAAGTTTTTTGAGGAACTTCGTCATAAATTAGTCGGCCAACATACCTGATAGTAGTCGGACATCCCTCCTCGTCTTTTATTTCACGCCAGCGAGTGAACGCGGAACCGATGATTATTCTGGTCCGAGCATTTAGTTTGTTTTTCTCTCACTTTCTTTGTTTTGTATCCTCAGACAAAACTTTTCTCTTCCTAACGTTGTTGCCTCCGCCATGGTTACAGCTCCGCGATTGGCTTTCGCTGAGACATCCGTGTTTTAAACGAATCGGGAATCAGGGGAAGTGACGTATGCCATAAAGCAGTCCAAACGTGTAGTTTTTTAGTGTGGCAGGGTTCCCACCATCCACCTCGAAGTTACATAGCGCCAGTTAAAGGGATACAGACCACGACAGAGGTGTCATTGAACTCATTGTAAAGTGGTGGACCATCACAATGAATATCTAAGGATTATAATATGTTTGAAAAACTACCTAGTGTTGGTTTAAAAAAAATAAAATAACACACAAGAAAACAAGTGTACTTTATAAGAAACACATTCATAAATCTTTGAGGATTTTACACTTTGGCAAACAAAATTACATTTCAGAAATCATATGAGAAAAACAGTAAAATCTTTACGTTTCCTGAAAGAAGTAAACAATTGAGAAAACTAAAGCCCCATCCACACGAAGACAAATTGTTAACAGTTTCAAAAACGATCGTCATAAAGACGAAGGCGTCTCAGAAAATGTGTGCGTCTACATGAATGTACTTGATACGCATGAAAATGCTGTAAAACGGAAACAAGCGGAAAAAAAAAAAAAAGTGGGCATGTGCACTTGCGGCAAAAGTTGTAAACAGAGATTGTGATAAAGTGATCATAAAGTGCTGTGATGTGTCCTCGATAATTGTTTGTTCAACTCGGTGGTGATTGAGAAGAAGGAGATTTTGCTGCAACAGGGATAGTAGGGTCACTAGCTTCATTAGCACATATGCTACACCGTAGGCCACCATTGTTGTTGTTGTTGTTGCCACGTGTGTTGCATGCGTGTCAATGAAGATATGAAACTATGACGTAAGCGTTTCTGAAACGTTGCGGAGTGCCAGTAATCGCGGAGCTGTGTATACGGCACTTCAAAATCTTTCCACTCTGGAACCTGGTTTCAAAAATGATCGTTTACAGACCCCCAAAACGCCGTCTTCGTATGGATGATACGCAGATTCTGTAAAAAAACGTATGCGTTAAGACCTCGGTTTGTCTTCATGTGGATGGGGCCTAAATGACATCTTAACATTCAAAGTTACATTAGCAAAACAGTTTTTGCAGCTGACAACAAATGAACATCTTGATTGTAAAATCTCAATTTGTTGAAGTGTTTCCCATTTTGGAATGTTAATTTGTCTGGTTGTTAAATTTTTTTCTATATTATTTTTCCAGTTTTTCAAAATGTTAATACATTTTAAGATAATAAGTGTGTCACATTTGATCATTTTGTTTTGCACCAAACATAACATCAGACAGTTTTAAGATCCAGTTTTCATTTTGTCCTACTCGTCCATGAACAGTCTCGTTGAGTCTTGAATTATCTCCAAATGTCTTCGTCAGCACTTTTCCTCTGAGATCTCAGAGAAGGTGTTTGTGTGTGAATTTATGTTTGTTGTGGAGGATCAGCCATATGTGTGTGTTAAATATTAAAGTCACAGTCTGCACAGAAACAGAAGTTAATGAAGGTAAAGTCAGTCGTTACACACCGGAGGTCCTTCATGCAGCTGTCAGTTTGTTTAAATCATGTTTTTATTTCTCACATTGACGTGTTTGACAAACAGAACAGAAGTGAAGTGTGACTAACTCTGTCTCTGAACTTTGTCTCTTTCTTTCTCTTTGTCTTTCCTCACCGTCTGCAGGGGGCAAAGGCTGTCCTGGAGAAGTAAGTGAAATTGTTTGAGAGGATTGTGCATGAAATGATACGGTCAAATTTTATTAAATTAATGTCATGGTATGTTTCACATTTGTGAATAAGCTGAATTTAACCTTCATGTGTGATCAGAAAAACAGACTCAGCTCATCCAGTCTGAAAGTAACACATGAAAAATGCCAGAAATGATCACATTTGATTTATTTTTTTTATTTCCATTGCTTCAACTTCAAATCTGTTTCTAAATAAAACAAAAAATTATGTTTATAAGCACAGACTTTCATGTCAGTTTAAATAAACTGTTACCAAAAAAATCCCCCCAAAAATATTCAAAGTAATTATTAAAATATTTTTAATCAACTAGTCCGTGGCGTATGAGCAGTTAACAGAAATCGTATTTTCTGTTTTGTTTTTTACATGTCGATATTCATTGTGATGGTCCACCACTTTACAATGAGTTCAATGAAACCTCTGGAGTGGTCTGTATCCCTTTAACTGGCGCTATGTAACTTCGAGGTGGATGGTAGGAACCCTGCCACACTAAAAAACTACACGTTTGGACTGCTTTTCGGCATACGTCACTTCCCCCCGATTCCCGATTCGTTTAAAACACAATGGAAGTCTCGGCGAAAGCCAGTCGCGGAGCTGTAACCATGGCAGAGGCAACAACATAGGAAGAGAAAAGTTTTGTCGTGGGATACAAAACAAAGAAAGCGAGAGAAAAACAAACTGAATGCTCGGACCAGAATAATCATCGGTTCGGCGTTCACTCGCTGGTGTGAAATAAAAGACGAGGAGGGATGTCCGACTACTGTCAGGTATCAGGTATACTAATTTATGACGAAGTTCCTCAAAAAACTTGACAGGAAAAAAGTACAGCACAACAAATCCAGAACGTACCAGTATGTAGTTTTGTTTAGACCTATTTCAAGTGTGTGATAACGCCAGCTCGTCGTTGTCTTTACTTTTATTCACTTTATCGCTTCAATAGGACGGGGGCGACTTCACGGTAATAAAACCAAGTTGAACTTAGCGATTTTCAACATCGTCATTTAGTCAAAAATATATACATTACTTCGTCACTATTCATCCTGCAAACAGCCGCTGAAGACAGAAGAATACTTTTAGCGAAGTCCTGGCTTCTGTGATTCGCCTACAAAACAAATGCACGTGACCGGCAGATCTGTATTCTTACGACAGTATGCGCGCTAGAGCTCATGGGTAGTTGAGTTCTCGCTCCGGTCAAGCGGAGGTCTTCCGTAGTGCTGCTTTAAATAAAACTGGAAAACAAACAAATAAATAAAAAATGAATTTAGCCCATCAAGTCCCAAAAGTGAACACACCAAAACAGTATTTGGACAATCATTTTATTTCAATGTGACATTTTATGTTTAATTTCAGTGAGTAAAATACTTTCCCCAACTTCAGTTCTGTTTAAGTTACAAAAAGATTTTTTTCATCAAGCCTCAACCTTCAAAATAGTGATTTTTATGTCATTCCCCTAATTTCTCTATAAAAAGTTTTTGTTTGTTTTTTGTTTTTACAATTAAGAATAATATAGAGACATCTTTTTGTGTACTAACTTGATCTAGAGTCCTTGCAAATCAGATATTAAATGTTAGTGGAGACTTGTGTGGTGTTAGCTTAAAGATAATTTCCTTTTTTTATGATCAGTGAAGAAACTGCATGTTTTTCTTTTGGATATTAATATCAATCAATCAATCAATCAATCTTTATTTGTATGGCATCAATTCATAACAAGTGTTATCTCAAGACACTTTACAATAGAGCATAAAGCTCTTTATTTTATGGATACATATAAATGCATAGACACATATATACATATAAAATACACCTATACATATGTATATACAAACATCCAACACCCAACATGAATCCATATAGCCAATCATGAATCCCTCCATCATGGCGGCAAGAAAAAACCTTCTGTTAAGCAGCAGGAAATCTTGAATGTGGATCCCAGTCTCATGATGAACAGCAGATCCACACGATGCTGTGATATGAGGGCGTGAACTCATCTGCTCAAACTAGCAAAACTTAAAGATTTAAAGACTGGCCTCCAAATTGAAAACTTCTTATTTGACATCACAGTTCTTTCATACTGATCCTAAACCACTGCAATAATGGGTTTAAATGTGGCCAATTTTGTCCCTAATGGGTTAAATGTAATTATTTTGATTTAACCTATCATTAGAGGTTTATTATGAAAGATAAATTCATAATTTGAAAAACTGCACAATTCTGCCAATCTGCCACTTCAGATGGACACTTTAATATATTTTACTAGTCCATTTGGGAAAGAGCCCATAGAAAGTCTTTGGGAATGGACAGGGCCTTTCGGAAGCATATTCATCAGGTGATTGGTCGATTGTTCTGTCAGTCACAGTCATTACAGGCCAACCAGGAGACAAGGTACATGAGTGCCTCTGTGTGGATATAAAAGTGGAAAACCTGTGCCACCATCCTATACACCCCTGGTCTACTTCCTTTCCTCTCTGTTTCCTCAGGAATATTTGTATGATACTGGAAGGACAAACCTTTTATATTTTCCCCCCTTAACAGAAGAATTTACACTGTCACCAAAAAAAGGTCACACTCTCTAATATATTGTTGGACCGCCTTTAGCTTTGATCACAGCACACATTCACTGAGGCATTGTTTTGATAAGCTTCTACAATGTCACAGATTTGTCCCAGATCACAGCACTGCCCCCACAGGCTTGGACAGTAGGCACTAGGTATGATGGGTGCATCACTTCACCTGCCTCTCTTCTGACCCTGATGCTCCCATCACTCTGGAACAGGGTCAATCTTTACACTCCCTTGCGAACTGAAGCCTTTTTTCTGGTTAGCCTTTCTGATTAGTGGTTTTCTTAAGGCTACACAGCTGTTCAGTCCCAGTCCCTTGAGTTCCCGTCACATTGTGTGTGTGGAAATGCTCTTACTTTCACTATTAAACACACCCCTGAGTTCTACTGTTGTTTTTCTTTGATTTGATTTGGCCAAACCTTTAAGTGATCGCTGATCACCATCATTCAGGATTTTATTATGACCACATTTCTTCCTTGAAGACGATGGTTCCCCACTATCTTTCCAGTTTTTAATAATGCGTTGGGCAGTTCTTCCCCCAATTTCAGTAGTTTCTTCAATCCCCTTATGATACGCACCTGCCCAGGGGGAAGGCACGTAACAAATTTACAGGGAAAAAGGGGAAAAATCCCTCTCGGTCTCCAAAATACAAACAAGACAATTATCAAAATTTCACAATTTATTTACAAACCAAAAATCAAGCCAAAGGCAAAAGGTATGTACAATAAACAAACTAAAAGGCAGAGATATTAACAAAAAGAAAACAGGTACAAAAACAAAAGGCAGCAAAGGCTGGCACGCAAAACAAGGATTTACCCAAAACAATGAACAAGCTACCTAATTCAAAAACAAACAAAAACTACGATTAAACAGATACTAAATTTACAATAAGGGCTGGAGGCTGACAGTGACTTAATGCTGCTGCTGTCAGAAAAGACGCCAACTTCAATCTGCTTCCTGCGGCTTTATGTTTTCTATACTTGATGCCAATGATTTGACCCTTCTTAAACAGACAAACATCTTCTCATGACCACAGGATGTGTTTTTGACATGGTTATTTAAGAAATGAAAGCTGCTCATTGCATCAGCTGGGGTTAAGTAAGTTGTTTCCAGCTGAAAGATTATCACCTATGCAGTAATTATCCAATAGGAGGCTTGTACCTGTTTGCTCAGCTGAATCTAGATGGTGACTTTCTTTTTGGCCAGGCAGTGCACTTTGCTTGTTTGCTTTCTTGTTCTACGCCTCCCCTAAAGTCCTCTTGTGCTCCACCGGGGCGGCTCGCCTCACACATCACGTGACCAACCTGTCGCACAGAGATCAATAATCCAAACAAATCCACTGCTTGGCCACATGAGAACAAGAAAAAGATCAACATGGTGTGTTTGTTTGGCCAAACCACATCAATATTGTCCATTATTCTCAAAAGCCTGAAATAACTCCTGACACTGAGGGTCTTCTAATTAAATATTTACTGTGGAATTTATCAGTACAACACAACAGGCTGAGCAGAGTTCAGAGTACTATGCTGCACAAAGTTATTCTCTCAACTTTGATTAGTCAGTATTTCATAATGTTGGTAAATTTTAAATATTGTTTAAAGAAAATGAACTAAAAGGTGATTCTCTAAGGCAGTGTCTTTGTATTTGTGTCTTGAGGAAACTCTAACAGGATGGCTACTACCTTTTCTTTTACGTTTAAAAGTGTATTTTGTTTGCATTTTTACCTCTGCCAGGGAGTTATGTTATTGCCGCCGTCTGTTTGTTTTTTGTTAGTTTGTTAGTTTGTTTGCTTGTTTCTCTGTTAGCAACATAACTTAAAATGTTTTGGACCAATTCCAATGAAATTGTCAGGAAATGTCCGGATTGGGACAAGGAACAAATGATTAGATATTGGGAGTGATCCAGATCACCGTCTGGCGGAGGTCTGCGCTCTCAGAGTGCTTTTCTAGTTCCTTATTTAAAGGGACTGTGAGGAGTTTCTAAGTAATAACAAAAAAGTCTCCCTTTTAGATATATGCCTGATCGAAATACACACTTTAAGATGAGTTTTATAGCGTCAAAATAGTTTATCTATAAATGCTATTCCTTAGCTTCGTGGTCGGGTCAGACAGGACTGGACTGGCCTGGATACTCAACTTCTGGAACGAGACAATTAAAACAAGAGCAAATTTATATTATTTGGACACGTCTTAGAGCATCGGACTGTAAGTAGTGATATATAGCCAGCTACAACTACGATACTAAGTTTTCCAAAAATGGCATGTTGTCACACATCAAAAACTACCGCTACGTAACTGAAAGAGATACATTACCTCGTCACTTTGCATCCTGTAAGTTGTTGAAAAAACGAAGTTGTAAAGGAATGCAGAGTTCTGAGGAAGGTCCGAGCTGCATTTACCATAATAAACACAGGCTTTGGCTTGGGTCACGTCTTTTGGTGCGTTCCAGTTGTAGTCAGGAGTCAGAATTTCCAAGTTCCGAGTAGGAAACTGCAACTGGAACGTCCCCCAAAGTCGGAATTTCCTACTGGGAACGCGGTGAAACCTCGCCACCCCCCAAGTTGACAATCGAAGATGGATGCCCCCAGTGTGAACAGTTATTTAGCTCCTGTAATAATCAATTTATTTGCACTTCTGACTGGGGTGTGTAGCTCTAGATCAGCTGTATACATAGTATTGTTAGACTTATATTTACAAAAATTCTGCCATAGTGGTAATCACATTCTTCATGTGATATTTGAGAACAACAACGCAGGCATGCTAACAACAGCTAACAATAGCCTGGTAGATCGGCATGTTTTTTTCCGACTTCAACTGGAACGCCGATAAGTCAGAGATGATGTCACTCCCAGTTCCGAGGTTACTGGAACGCAGCATTACGACAGTCGCCACGCGTGCTCATGGGTAGCAGAGTCTTTATATCGCCGGTCATAGATTCTCCTCATAGCACCTTTAAAACAGGCAGGGATCTTTTTCCCACTAACCTCTGCACAAAGTCAGTCCTGAAATCAACACAGTGAAATGTTTTCTCACCGTAACAAAGAAACAATATTTGATTTCACTTTATTTCAAGGAGAGATACATTAATGTACAGAAGTATAAAACTAGTTTTAATAAAATCACAGGTTTTAATGTTAGGAATTGTAACTTCCACACTGATTCCTGTTTTGCATTTGTGTGTCTGTGTTTTGTCAGGATGGCAGGAACAGCCCGAGCCTCAAACATGGAGCGTCCCGAGCCCGGCTTTGAGAATATGAGCCGCTTCAACATCAACATCGACAACCTGGCTGTCATGCTGATGGACATCAACTTCTGCCCAGGTATGACTAGATGTTTGTCAAAATATGAAGAGTTTTAGTGAAAGAATAAAAGCTAAAGCTGAGGAGAACTAAGAAGGAGCAGGGAGAATTAAAAACATAACAGCTGTATGAATGTTTATGAAACCATATTTTATTTTTCATCATCTTAAAGAACCCTTTTCGTACAAAGTTATATGAGCTTAAACCGACCTCTTGCTCTCTTCCTTTTTCCTCAGGTGAAGGAGACGATGGAGACGAGGATCCCGAAGAAGGTGAAGAGGACTCAGATCATGACTTGAAATTTTAAAGCAAAGGTAGCTCTTGTTGTCTGTGAGTTGGTATTGATTCAGAGATGTGGACAGACGATGGATGATGTTTGCTTTTGTTCTGAAGCTCTCTGTGGACATCTATTGATTTTTTTGACAGTGGTTTTGATCGGCAGAGGGTTTGTGGTGTGTTTGATTTTGGTTTAGGAAAATCGTCAGGCTCTTCTCATTAATTATTCAGCCTCCTGTCTTGGAGGAGGTTTTAGCCAAAGTCTGGTCATGTCTATATATTCAAAGAGCCCAGATACTGCCTTCAGTTTACCTAAAACTAATATGTATTAGACAAACATTTGTGGACCAGTGTTTCATTTAAAGCAGCACTGATCTCTTGACCTCAGTAAACAAAGAGTTTCCACTCCGAGTGGACATTAACAGCACTGAATCATCTGAGGAGAGCTGTGTGGAAGTAGTTTTGGTTCTACACCGTTGATAGCAAACTTAAAATGAAAGACCAGGCTGTGTGTTATGTCAAGTGTAGTTTAGTCAGTTGTCCTGCAGCTGCGCTTCGTCAAGGGGGTATAAGAGAGACTCTGTCCCTTACTACGGGTAGGGGGGGGTATCGGATGTCTTCAATTATTTGGATGCATGTTCAAAAACCGTTCGAGTTTCATTTTTAGGAAAAGTCACAGCCTTACCATCTACTGGACTGGCATGTACACTACAGCATTTTCATTTGTTTCTAGTGTCTCCGTCTGAAGGCAGATCGAGTTTGGAAAAGCCTTTGCAATTTAGGTGACAGTGTCTCCGTGTAAACAGGGCGTTAGTCAAGTAGATCCAACTGCACTGCAAGGATGAGGAAGAAGCAGTTTCAGGCAGCTACTGTCGATGGAAAGAGGGGTGATGCTGCAGACTTTCTGTCTTGTGTAAAGAAGCACTATAAAAGTATTACTGAAGTATTTACATGAAGAAACATGAAAAACACACTGAAAGGCAAATCAATCTTTAACCCTTTAACTCCCAGCTAAACTGTTTGGCAGAGATCATTAGATTCAAGAATATTTAATGTGTTACATCAACATAACATGTCATTGGTTGTTTCTGCCAATGTTTTATGATACAGAAAAAACTGCAAACAAACCAAAAGAACTGATTTTATTGTGGGATTTAAAGGTTTAAAAAGCTAAAAGCGACTATTATTTTTACCATCATTATTCCAAATACTTAACCATTGACTGATGTGATGATATGTATGTACATATAAAGTCTGTTATTCATCAAAACAATTTTTGTTTGACAAACTCAATATCATCTATTTTAAGTTATTTTTGAATATTTTACAGACATTTCTGCCTTTTCTGATCGGGTTTGTCCCAAATATTTGTGCATTTATATGTCATCAAGCAATCAACTGTTGACTTTTAAAATCTGTTTTTAGGTTTGCTTGTGTTTTTTTTTCTGTTCCCTGAAATGTAAGTGGAATCAATCAATTAATTAATCAATCTTTATTTGTATAGCGCCAATTCATAACAAGTGTTATCTCAAGACTCTTTACAGAAGAGCATAAAGCTCTTCATTTTATGGATACACATATATGCATAGATACATACATACATATAAAAATACACATATACATATATATACAAATATATACATCCAACACTCAACATGAATCCATCAGTGGCGGCTGCTGGTCAGTCAAGGAGGGGAAGCTCATTTTTTTCTGGCCTACATCATAAATTTGTTTATTATTTAAACCTAAATTCTACCCTCCTTTCCTTTTCAAGAAAATGATCTGTGACCCTGTCCTACCATCAAGGTGTCTTTTCCAGGGATTTTACCAGTGTTCTCTCAATGGCCAGCAGAGTAAGACTGCTTAAACGGCCTTGGCCCATTGTGTTGCGGGTGTAAGACTTGAGCCACTTTAAACAGGAGAAGCTCCTCTCCAGAACAACTGAATGTAAAACTTAGAAGATGCTCCGGGGGAGGGTTATGCTTCGAGATCGCTGATTGGCTCATTTCACTGTCAATCAAAAAGGGATTTGGCCTCAGACAGATCATCCAATCATCATGCAGAAGCTCAGCGTCCAGGCCAGCCCACTGCCTCAAAGACCCCCAGAGATGCTGAGTGTCCGATGGGCGGGACAAAGCCCAGCGTTTATCCAATGACCGTCCAGTTTCCACAGTGGAACAACCCACTCTACGCTTCCCCATCGAAGTCAGAAGACGCTCAGCGTCTGACTGTGTTAAAGCGCTGAGACGCTGCGGGGATGAATGAGAGGGAAGTCGCACCAGTTACCTGTGATAAGTAGCTGATTCTGAACAAAAGATGAAGGTATTCTAGTGCATATTTAGCCAATGAAATGTACACACAGCAGAACATATCACCACTTTTTTGGGGGACATTTTGGGGGAAGCTGAGCTTCCCTTGCAGCCTTAGAGAAATCGCCACTGGGATCCATATAGCCAATCATGAATCCCTCCATCATGGCTCAAGAAAAAGCCTTCTGTTAAGCAGCAGGAAATCTTGAATGTGGATCCCAGTCTCATGATGAACAGCAAATCCACACGATGCTGTGATGGGTGAGAGGGTGAAGGAAGGGAGGTAAGAGGAGACAAGTGGACTAAAGTAAGAACTAAAGTTAGGGACAGATCCATGAACCATAGATCTGTCTTCTGATTTATTAGAGGTTAGCCTCCAAAACAATGATTTGATTTGTTCTGTTTCTCAAAACATTAAACATCCCTGACTTTATTGATAATCTCTGCCAAACAGTTGAGCTGGTAGTTAAAGGGTTAAAAGGCCGTCTATGGGCTCTTTAAATGAAACAAACTCTCCCACAGCAGGATGCCCTGCCAAAACATTTTTTAAACTTCCTTCTAGATAAAGAAGTCCTCACATTAATGCCACATATTCACAGCATTAAAACATCAGTCCTGCAGATAGAAATGTTTCTAAATATTCAGAGGCGAGGGCTGCAGTGACAGCTCTGGAGCTGAAGTGGTGCAAATGTGTCAGCGCCTGTTCCTGCATGTTCTTGTTGCTCTGCTGATGAACTGTTATGTTTGTAGATGTGCAGTCTGAAGTCAGCGGCAGCAGCTGCAGCATCTTGGCGTGTATTGTTGAGGACATGTGTAAAAATCATCCCTAACAAGAGCACTTACGTAAAGAGCAAAGGATTCCCCTCACCCACTCAGGAAGGGGACGGCAGCAGAGTGTTCATGCTGACTCAGTCAAAGACAACAACAACAACAGCACCGTCCTCCTCCTCCGCGGAGCTGTTATGTATCTGTGCAGAGAGCGGGGACATTGGGCCGAGCAGCTTGAGACTCACTGGTGATTGTTTAGGGCGTGGGACGATGACTCTGATCTCATGATATTTTGTCTTTTGTTCTTTTACTCGAGGTCCTCGCTGCAGTCCCGTGGAAAATGCAAAAAAGGGACAAAAATAGAGGTTTGTCATAATCCTCCGGAAGAAATCCACTCAGTGTTGGAGGGAATTCAACCTCGATGGAGACAAAATAACAACAACAACACGGGAGAAAAACATGGAAACAATCCCTTTCATACAGTTACATCTGTGTATCCTTCTGCAGGAGAAGGAAGATTAAAAGTCGATATATTCTAAAGAAAGTGTGCTAGATGACTCTGGAAATGTCAGGTTCACTGTCTCAGCAAAATGTACAAGCTGATTATTTTAATTTGTTACCATTCATGTTTTTATCTCTATTGATCAAATGTTCTTTCTTTAAAAGTTATTTTTGAACCTTATGAAACTCTAAAAATTCAATGTGATAAGGCCTAAAGCTTACACCTCATGTACAAAGAGAAGATTTGTCTGGAAAAATGATCAAAATATACATTACGTTTTTGTATACTTCCTGTAAAAGTGATTTTACTCTGATAACTTACTGTCCACCCTGTTCATGACAATATTGTTTAATCTTACTTTTTCTTAAAATTGTCAGTGCTACTTTTAATTCATATCACAATGTTTTAAACAGAAAATAAATAAAAAATGAATTATTTTCTATTATACACTCCTGATCAAAATCTTAAGACCAGTTGAAAAATTGCTAGAATTGAGCTTTTGCACATTTGGACCTTAATGAGGTTTTAAATAGAGCTACAATATGTTAAAGCAAGAAGGGGGAGTGTGACAAAAAGATCTTTGAAAAAGTAATTTATTGAAAACAAGTAAACTGAAATAGGCTCTTTATCACCTGATCAAAAGTTTAAGACCATCGCTCAAAAAATGACAAAAAAATTCTCCAAACCAGAACAAAAATGTTTCTCAGTAGGACTCAGTAATGAGTAGCTCCACCGTTCTTGTTAACCACTTCAAAAATTCCTTTGGGCATGCTTGATGAGAGTGTTTCCAGGAAGCTTTTGGGAACATTGCTCCAAGTGGTGAAGATGGCTTCATGAAGGGCATCAACTGTCTGAAGCTGATGGCCATTTTTATAAAGTTCCCTTGCCATCCATCCCTTAATGTTCTCTATGGGATTTAAATCAGGGGAACATGCGGGATGGTCCAAAAGAGTGATGTTATTCTCCCTGAAGAAGTCCTTTGTCAAGCGAGCATTGTGAACTGCAGCGTTGTCCTGTTGAAAAACCCAGCTGTTACCACACAGACGAGGGCCCTCAGTCTTGAGGGATGGCCGCTGCAACATCTGCACGTAACCAGCCGCCGTTTGACGGCCCTGCACCACCTGAAGCTCCAGTGTTCACTGAATGAAAAAGCACCCAGATCATGATGGACCCCCCTCCACTGTGCCGGGTAACATCTCAGGTGGGATCTCCTTGTCATGCCAGTAACGTTGAAGCCATCTGGACAGTCAAGGTTACATTTTTTCTCATCAGAGAATAAAACTTTTTTCCACCTTTCAATGTCCCATGTTTGATGCTCCCTGGCAAAGTCTAAACGGGCAGTTTTGTGGCGTTGAAGGAAACGAGGCCTTTGAATTCATTTTTGGTTTTTGAAACCCTTTTCCTGCAGATGCCGTCTGATGGTTATTGCACTGCAGTCGGCACCAGTCAGGGCCTTAATTTGGGTCAAGGACCGCCCTGTGTCTTGACAGACAGCCAATCGGATCCTCCGGCTCAGTGCAGGTGTAATTTTTTTGGGTCTACCACTTGACTTTTTTGTTCCATAATGCTCAGGATCTTTCAAAACATTTCGAATGACTATCTTCCTGCGTCCAACCTCAGCAGCAATGGCACGCCGCGAGAGGCCTTGCATATGCAGCTCCACGATCTGACCAAGTTCAAGAAGAGAAAGCTTCTTAGCTTTAGCCATCAGGAGAGCATGGCCGTGTGAATGCCTGACAGAAAATGAACATTTTGAGCAGATTTTGGCTTTAATAGCCTGTGGTCTTAAACTTTTGATCAGCTGATAAACAGCCTATTTCAGTTTACTTGTTGTTTTCAATAAATTACTTTTTCAAAGTGCTTTTTGTCACACTCCCCCTTCTTGCTTTTGCATATTGTAGCTCTTTTTAAAACATTAAGATCCAAAAGTGCAAAAAGTAAATTCTAGCAATTTTTCAACTGGTCTTAAGATTTTGATCAGGAGTGTACAAGCTGTTTCCATGAATACTTAAAGACATTAGGAGCGACCTGAAGAGAAATCATGCTTATGTATTTTTCTTATAAAAAGAAAATGAAACACAAATCCTTCATATTTTAAGGATTGTTTTAGCTCACTGTCACATCTTGATTTTTTTGTTGATAATTTGTTTTATTTTTGTAGTTTTATTGATTTTTTTGATAAAAGTTTTCTCTGATGTTTTTCTTTTTTCCATTGTCACTGTGTCATGTTTTGTGTGAAGCACGTTGAGTTGCCTTGTTGCTGAAAGGTGGTATACAAATAAAGTAGGCTTGCCTAAGAATCGCATTAAACTGTAATGTAAGATCATTTCATAGAGTATTGTTAAAAAACTTGTAACAAGAGGGGTTCCAAGAGCACAAACCTCCGCCAAGGCATTTCCAACACTGAAAGGTTTCAAGTTTTGAAAAGTCACGTTAGCATGTTTTCTGACCAGAGGGTAAAATGTCTATAACTAATTTCTTAGGTGAAATATGACAAAACCTTCTACACCAGAGTGTTCTCCTGCATGTAAAGGTCCCAAAAAGTCAAGTTTGAGCAAATTTTTTGGGGGGTCCAAAATGGGAAAAAAAAAAACCATATGTTAGTGTGTGTTTTTTTCAAGATCTAGCTGAGGGAAAATGCCTTAAATACCAATTTTTCAGGTGAAATATGACCAAATCTTCTGCACCAAACTGTTGTCCTGCCTTTAAAAGTCCCAAAATGTCAAGTATGAGCAAATTTTTTGGGGGGTCTGAAATGGGAAAAAAAGTCATATGTTAGCACATGTTTTTTTTTCAAAATCTGACCTAAGGGGAAAATGCTGAGAACTCATTTTTAAGGTGAAATCAACAAAAACTTATGCACCAGAGTCTGCTTCTGCTTGTAAAGGTACGAATTAGTCAAATTGGGCATATTTTTCGCGCATCCGAAATAGGTAAAAAAGTCACAAGTTAGCGTGTTGTTTTTTTCAAAATCTAATCTGAGACAGAAATGCCTAGAACTCATTTGGTAGATGATATATTACCAAACTTTTTGCTCCAGAGTGACCTCCTGCCCTAAATGGGTCAAAAGTTGAGTTTCAGCAAAAAAAAAAACTGTGTCTTAAATGGGAAAAAAGTCATATATGAGCATTGTCGATTTATGCAGAATCTGACATGAGGCAAAATGCCTACAAGTCACTTTTTTAGGTGAAATATTACCAAACTTTTACTCCAGAGTGTTTTCCTGTCCTTCATGGGTCAAAAAAGTTAAGTTTCCGCAATTTTTTTCGGAGTCTGAAATGGGAAAAAAGTCATATGAAAATCTGACCTGAGGGAATATTGCCTATAACTCTTTTTTTTAAGGTGAAATACGACCAAATCTTCTGCACCAGATGTTGTCCTGCCTTTAAAAGTCCCAAAATGTCACTTATGAGCATTTTTTTCTCATGGTCCAAAAATGGGAAAAAAGTCATATGTTAGCATGTCGTTTCTTTCAAGATCAAGCTGAGGGGAAAATGCCGACAAGTCAAACCTTTTTCTCCAGAGTGTTTTCCTGTCCTTGATGGGTGAAAAAAGTTAAGTTTCAGCATTTTTTTCAGGGTCCAAAATGGGGAAAAAGTCATATGTTAGCATGTCGGGTTTTTTTTTCATGTTTGGACCTGAGCGAAAAACATATATAACTCATTCCTCAGATGTAAATGACCAAACCTTCAGCACCAGCATGTTCTCCTGCCTTTAAAGGTTCAAAAAGTCAAGTTTAAACATAATTTTTGTTTGGGGTCCAAAATGGGAAAGACGTCATATGTTAGCATGTCGTTTTTTTTCTAAATCTGACCTGAGGGAAAATGCCTATAACTTATTTTTATGGTGAAATATGACCAAACCTTCAGCACTACAGTGTTCTTTTGCCTGTTAAGGTTGCAAAATGGCACATTTTTGCACATTTTTTTCAGGGTCCGAAATGGGGGAATAGTCATATGTTAGCATGTCGTTTTTTTTTTCACGTTTGGACCTGAGAGAAAAACATATGTACAGTAACTCATTCCTCAGATGTAAATGACCAAACCTTCTGCACCGGCATGTTCTCCTGCCTTTAAAGGTACCAAGAAGTCAAGTTTAAACATAATTTTTGTTTGGAGTCCAAAATGGGAAAGACGTCATATCTTAGCATGTCGTTTTTTTCTCAATCTGAGCAGAGAGAAAAATGCCTTTAACTTATTTTTATGGTGAAATATGACCAAACCTGCGGCACTATAGTGTCCTCCTGCCTGTAAAGGTCTCAAAATGTCAAATTTTTGCATAATTTTTTCAGGGTCCGAAAGGGGGAAAAAGTCATATGTTAGCATGTCGTTTTTTTTTTTTCATGTTTGGACCTGAGGGAAAAACATATATAACTAATTTCTCAGATGTAAATGACCAAACCTTCTGCACCAGCATGTCCTCCTGCCTTTAAAGGTCCCAAAAAGTCAAGTTTAAACATAATTTTTGTTTGGGGTCCAAAATGGGAAAGACGTCATATGTTAGCATGTCGTTTTTTTTCTAAATCTGACCTGAGGGAAAATGCCTATATCTCATTTTTAGGATGAAAATGACCAAACCTTCTGCACCTACATGTTCTTTTGCCTGTTAAGGTTGCAAAATGGCACATTTTGCACATTTTTTCAGGGTCGAAATGGGGAAAAAAGTCATATGTTAGCATGTCGTTTTTTTTCACGTTTGGACCTGAGAGAAAAACATATGTACAGTAACTCATTCCTCAGATGAAATATGACCAAACCTTCAGCAATACAGTGTTCTCCTGCCTTTAAAGGTACCAAAAAGTCAAGTTTAAACATAATTTTTGTTTGGAGTCCAAAATGGGAAAGACGTCATATGTTAGCATGTCGTTTTTTTCTCAATCTGAGCAGAGAGGAAAATGCCTTTAACTTATTTTTATGGTGAAATATGACCAAACCTGCGGCACTATAGTGTCCTCCTGCCTGTAAAGGTCTAAAAATGTCAAATTTTTGCATAATTTTTTGGGGGTCCGAAATGGGGAAAAGTCATATGTTAGCATGTCGGGGTTTTTTTCATGTTTGGACCTGAGGGAAAAACATATATAACTAATTTCTCAGATGTAAATGACCAAACCTTCTGCACCAGCATGTTCTCCTGCCTTTAAAGGTACCAAAAGTCAAGTTTAAACATAATTTTTGTTTGGGGTCCAAAATGGGAAGAAGTCATATGTTAGCATGTCGTTTTTTTCTAAATCTGAGCTGAGAGAAAAATGCCTATAACTTATTTTTATGGTGAAATATGACCAAACCTTTTACTCCCGAGTGTTTTCCTGTCCTTAATGACTCAAAAAGTTAATTTTTGCATAATTTTTTGGGGGTCCGAAATGGGGAAAAGTCATATGTTAGCATGTCGGGGTTTTTTTCATGTTTGGACCTGAGGGAAAAACATATGTGCAGTAACTCATTTCTCAGATGTAAATGACCAAACCTTCTGCACCAGCATGTTCTCCTGCCTTTAAAGGTCCCAAAAAGTCAAGTTCAAACATAATTTTTGTTTGGGGACCAAAATGGGAAAGACGTCATATGTTAGCATGTCGTTTTTTTCAAAATCTGACCTGAGGGAAAATGCCTATATCTCTGTTTTTATGGTGAAATATGACCAAACCTTCAGCAATACAGTGTTCTTTTGCCTGTTAAGGTTGCAAAATGGCAAATTTTTGCACATTTTTTTCAGGGCCTGAAATGGGAAAAAAGTCATATGTTAGCATGAGTTTTTTTTAATTTTTCTAAATCTGACCTGACGCAAAATGCCTACAAGTCATTTTTTTGGGTGAAATATTACCAGACCTTTTACTCCCGAGTGTTTTCCTGTCCTTAATGGCTCAAAAAAGTTAAGTTTCCACAATTTTTTCAGGGTCCAAAACGGGGAAAAAGTCATATGTTAGCATGTCATTTTTTTTTTCACGTTTGGACCTGAGGGAAAAACATATGTACAGTAACTCATTCCTCAGATGTAAATGACCAAACCTTCTGCACCAGCATGTTCTCCTGCCTTTAAAGGTCCCAAAAAGTCAAGTTTGAACGTAATTTTTGTTTGGGGTCCAAAATGGGAAAGACGTCATATGTTAGCATGTCGTTTTTTTTCTAAATCTGACCTGAGGGAAAATGCCTATATCTCATTTTTATGGTGAAATATGACCAAACCTTCTGCACTACAGTGTTCTTTTGCCTGTTAAGGTTGCAAAATGGCAAATTTTTCCACATTTTTTTCAGGGTCCGAAATGGGAAAAAAATTAATATGTTAGCAAGTGTTTTTTTTTTTTTTTCCAAATCTGACCTGACGCAAAATGCCTACAAGTCATTTTTTTGGGTGAAATATTACCAGACCTTTTACTCCAGAGTGTTTTCCTGTCCTTAATGGCTCAAAAAAGTTAAGTTTCCACAATTTTTTCAGGGTCCAAAACGGGGAAAAAGTCATATGTTAGCATGTCGTTTTTTTTTTTTCATGTTTGGACCTGAGGGAAAAACATATATAACTAATTTCTCAGATGTAAATGACCAAACCTTCTGCACCAGCATGTTCTCCTGCCTTTAAAGGTCCCAAAAAGTCAAGTTTAAACATAATTTTTGTTTGGGGTCCAAAATGGGAAAGACGTCATATGTTAGCATGTCGTTTTTTTTCTAAATCTGACCTGAGGGAAAATGCCTATATCTCATTTTTATGGTGAAATATGACCAAACCTTCTGCACTACAGTGTTCTTTTGCCTGTTAAGGTTGCAAAATGGCACATTTTTGCACATTTTTTTCAGGGTCCGAAATGGGGAAAAAGTCATATGTTAGCATGTCGTTTTTTTTTTCACGTTTGGACCTGAGAGAAAAACATATGTACAGTAACTCATTCCTCAGATGTAAATGACCAAACCTTCTGCACCGGCATGTTCTCCTGCCTTTAAAGGTACCAAAAAGTCAAGTTTAAACATAATTTTTGTTTGGAGTCCAAAATGGGAAAGACGTCATATGTTAGCATGTCGTTTTTTTCTCAATCTGAGCAGAGAGAAAAATGCCTTTAACTTATTTTTATGGTGAAATATGACCAAACCTGCGGCACTATAGTGTCCTCCTGCCTGTAAAGGTCTCAAAATGTCAAATTTTTGCATAATTTTTTCAGGGTCCGAAAGGGGGAAAAAGTCATATGTTAGCATGTCGTTTTTTTTTTTTCATGTTTGGACCTGAGGGAAAAACATATTTAACTAATTTCTCAGATGTAAATGACCAAACCTTCAGCACCAGCATGTTCTCCTGCCTTTAAAGGTCCCAAAAAGTCAAGTTTAAACATAATTTTTGTTTGGGGTCCAAAATGGGAAAGACGTCATATGTTAGCATGTCGTTTTTTTCTATATCTGACCTGAGAGAAAAATGCCTGTAACTTATTTTTATGGTGTAATATGACCAAACCTTTTACTCCCGAGTGTTTTCCTGTCCTTAATGACTCAAAAAAGTTAAGTTTCCGCAATTTTTTAGGGGTCCAAAATGGGGAAAAAGTCATATGTTAGCATGTCGGGTTTTTTTCATGTTTGGACCTGAGGGAAAAACATATATAACTCATTCCTCAGATGTAAATGACCAAACCTTCAGCACCAGCATGTTCTCCTGCCTTTAAAGGTCCCAAAAAGTCAAGTTTAAACATAATTTTTGTTTGGGGTCCAAAATGGGGAAAAAGTCATATGTTAGCATGTCGTTTTTTTTTCTAAATCTGACCTGAGGGAAAATGCCTATATCTCATTTTTATGGTGAAATATGACCAAACCTTCAGCACTACAGTGTTCTTTTGCCTGTTAAGGTTGCAAAATGGCAAATTTTTCCACATTTTTTTCAGGGTCCGAAATGGGAAAAAAATTAATATGTTAGCAAGTGTTTTTTTTTTTTTTTTCCAAATCTGACCTGACGCAAAATGCCTACAAGTCATTTTTTTAGGTGAAATATTACCAGACCTTTTACTCCAGAGTGTTTTCCTGTCCTTAATGGCTCAAAAAAGTTAAGTTTCCACAATTTTATCAGGGTCCAAAACGGGGAAAAAGTCATATGTTAGCATGTCATTTTTTTTTTCACGTTTGGACCTGAGGGAAAAACATATGTACAGTAACTAATTCCTCAGATGTAAATGACCAAACCTTCTGCACCAGCATGTTCTCCTGCCTTTAAAGGTCCCAAAAAGTCAAGTTTAAACATAATTTTTGTTTGGGGTCCAAAATGGGGAAAAAGTCATATGTTAGCATGTCGTTTTTTTTCTAAATCTGACCTGAGGGAAAATGCCTATATCTCATTTTTATGGTGAAATATGACCAAACCTTCAGCACTACAGTGTTCTTTTGCCTGTTAAGGTTGCAAAATGGCAAATTTTTCCACATTTTTTTCAGGGTCCGAAATGGGAAAAAAATTAATATGTTAGCAAGTGTTTTTTTTTTTTTTTTCCAAATCTGACCTGACGCAAAATGCCTACAAGTCATTTTTTTAGGTGAAATATTACCAGACCTTTTACTCCAGAGTGTTTTCCTGTCCTTAATGGCTCAAAAAAGTTAAGTTTCCACAATTTTATCAGGGTCCAAAACGGGGAAAAAGTCATATGTTAGCATGTCATTTTTTTTTTCACGTTTGGACCTGAGGGAAAAACATATGTACAGTAACTCATTCCTCAGACGTAAATGACCAAACCTTCTGCACCAGCATGTTCTCCTGCCTTTAAAGGTCCCAAAAGTCAAGTTTAAACATAATTTTTGTTTGGGGTCCAAAATGGGAAAGACGTCATATGTTAGCATGTCGTTTTTTTCTAAATCTGAGCTGAGAGAAAAATGCCTATAACTTATTTTTATGGTGAAATATGACCAAACCTTCTGCACCAGCATGTTCTGCTGCCTGTAAAGGTCTCAAAATGTCAAATTTTTGCATAAGTTTTTGGGGGGTCCGAAATGGAAAAAAGTCATATGTTAGCATGTCGGTTTTTTTTTCATGTTTGGATCTGAGGGAAAAACATGTGTACAGTAACTCATTCCTCAGATGTAAATGACCAAACCTTCAAGTCAAGTTTAAACATAATTTTTGTTTGGGGTCCAAAATGGGAAGAAGGTCATATGTTAGCATGTCGTTTTTTTCTAAATCTGACCTGAGGGAAAATGCCTATATCTCATTTTTATGGTGAAATATTACATAACCTTCTGCACTACAGTGTTCTTTTGCCTGTTAAGGTTGCAAAATGGCAAATTTTTGTACGTTTTTTTCAGGGTCTGAAATGGGAAAAAATTAATAGCCTATGTTAGCATGTTTTTTTTTTTTTTTTCTAAATCTGACCTGAGAGAAAAATGCCTGTAACTTATTTTTATGGTGTAATATGACCAAACCTTTTACTCCCGAGTGTTTTCCTGTCCTTAATGACTCAAAAAAGTTAAGTTTCCGCAATTTTTTAGGGGTCCAAAATGGGGAAAAAGTCATATGTTAGCATGTCGGGTTTTTTTCATGTTTGGACCTGAGGGAAAAACATATTTAACTCATTCCTCAGATGTAAATGACCAAACCTTCAGCACCAGCATGTTCCCCTGCCTTTAAAGGTCTCAAAAAGTCAAGTTTAAACATAATTTTTGTTTGGGGTCCAAAATGGGAAGAAGGTCATATGTTAGCATGTTGTTTTTTTCTAAATCTGACCTGAGGGAAAATGCCTATATCTCATTTTTATGGTGAAATATTACAACACCTTCTGCACTACAGTGTTCTTTTGCCTGTTAAGGTTGCAAAATGGCAAAATTTTGTACGTTTTTTTCAGGGTCTGAAATGGGAAAAAATTAATAGCCTATGTTAGCATGTTTTTTTTTTTTTTTTCTAAATCTGACTTGACGCAAAATGCCTACAATTTATTTTTTTAGGTGAAATATTACCAGACCTTTTACTCCAGAGTGTTTTCCTGTCCTTAATGGCTCAAAAAAGTTTAGTTTCCGCAATTTTTTCAGGGTCCAAAATGGGGAAAAAGTCATATGTTAGCATGTCGGGTTTTTTTTCATGTTTGGATCTGAGGGAAAAACATATCTAACTAATTTCTCAGATGTAAATGACCAAACCTTCAGCACCAGCATGTTCTCCTGCCTTTAAAGGTACCAAAAAGTCAAGTTTGAACATAATTTTTGTTTGGGGTCCAAAATGGGAAAGACGTCATATGTTAGCATGTCGTTTTTTTCTAAATCTGAGCTGAGAGAAAAATGCCTATAACTTATTTTTATGGTGAAATATGACCAAACCTGCGGCGCTATAGTGTCCTCCTGCCCGTAAAGGTCTCAAAATGTCATTTTTGCATAATTTTTTGAGGGGTCCGAAATGGGGAAAAAGTCATATGTTAGCATGTCATTTTTTTAAGATCAAGCTGAGGGAAAAATGTCTACAAGTCATTTTTTCAGTGAAATTCAACAAGAACTTCTGCTCCAGAGTGTTTTCCTGCCTGTAAAGGTACCAAAAAATCAATTTTGAGCATATTGTTTTTCAGAGTCCGAAATGGGAATAGTCATATGTTAGCATGTCGTTTTTTTCAAAATCTGACCAAAGGCAAAAATGCTTATAACTCTGTTTTCAGGTGAAATCTGACCAAACCTTCTGCACCAGGGTGTTTTACTGCCTGTAAAGGTCCCAGTAAGTCAAAATTGAGCACAATCTTTTTCGAGGTCCAGAATCGAAAAAGTCATATGTTAGCATGTGGATTTCTTTAAAGATTTGACCTGAGGGGAAATTGGCTGTTCTTCATTTCTTAGATCAAATATGATTAAACCTTTAGAGTGTTGACCTTTTGGGACTTTTACTATCAGGAAAACACTGTAGTGCAGAAGGTTTGGTCATGTTCGACTAAGAAATTAGTAAAAAAACTTTTTTCCCTCAGGTCAGATCTTGAAAAAAAAATACACATGCTAACATAAGACATTTTTTCCATTTCAGATCCCAAAAAAAATGTGCTCAAATCTGCTTGTAAAGGTCCCAAAAAGTCAAGTTTGAGCATATTTTTTCAAGGTCCTAAATGGTATGTTAGCATGTATTTTTTTTTCAAGATCTGGCCTGATGGGAAAACACCTCTAACTCTTTTTTCAGGACATATACCTGAACCTTCTGCCCTCGAGTGTTTTCAGGTTCATAAAGGTTCCAAAAAGTTGTGACACTTTAGAGCACATTTTTTAACAATTGGACCACATGGAGGGGTCGACCTGTACACACTTTGGATCAGGAGTTAACTCATGTTTGGTGATCATCTTCTGAAGCAACATGAATTTTGTTCACTTTGGAGTAAATATTTTCAATCCTTTCAACTCAATCTCTGTTTTCACCAAAATACATGTTTCATGGAAATATCTACTTTCTGTGTTTTCATTTTCAATGTTTAAAATCTTTTCAGAGAAGAGAAAACACCAAACAGCCTCACACACAGTTATACTTCATGAAGGAAGAAAACAAACAGAAACTCAGCACAATCAAAGATTCTTGAGCAAGACTTTTTTTTTAACTTCAGTCTTTTTTATTACAAAATATAAATGGCCAAAAAGCTTTTTTTTCTTCTTTTGCTAAATCAAAGACAGTTGGTTCATGAGTGTTCACAGTAAAATAAATCATGAGTGTTCACAGTAAAATAAATCATGAGTGTTCACAGTAAAATAAATCATGTGTTCACAGTAAAATAAAGCTTTTTTTCAGACATTTTTGTAGGTCAGCATGCTACAGTAGATACAGTACAGGTGTGAGTGCTCCTGGTTGAACAGCAGAACAGAACAGATGAACGACCAGAGGCTGAGATGTTAAAGATGAGCATGTTAGACAAATGAAAGTGTTGTTATTCCACCAACATCAGTACGATGTGAAGTTTGATCTGCTCGAAGTGATTTAGAAGAAGACAGAAGAGTAAAGGTTGGATAATCTTCATCTTTTAGCCCCTCTGTACGTCTACCTGTAAAGAGATTTAATTTAATTACAGAAGTTCAGTTCAGTTTTGCTTTCTCGCTTTAAGGCCGTCTCCTAATTTTGACCACTTGTTAAAATGTCAGGACACATTTGGACCAAGCTTTGTGTTTTGTTGTTGTTCACTTCCTTATAAGAATATGTTTTTAGATTATTTCTATCATCCTGTGATAATCCTTCAGTGTTAAAGTCTGGAAGTTTGTTGTACTTTCTTTGCTTGTTCAGGCATAACCTGGATTAACTGGATACTTTAACCCTATAAAGCCAAATGTATCATATTTCATACATACTTTTATAAAACCTCTGTCTACTCAATATGATCAACAAATTACAAAAAAACATCTGCACATCTTTTCTGGCTATAAGCTATGGTCTTGGAAGGGTTAAGTGACTGTGTGTGACTTAATAACACATTGTTTGTTTGTTAATGTTCCAATAAATTAATTGATGATAAAATAGAAGAATCGTGGACTTGGTAACTACCCTTGACGACTTTTTAACTTTATTTGGTTGTTAAAATTCGTCCGGAGCACAAGTTAAAGCTGCCTCTGGAGCCAAGTGCTCTTTTTTCTAATTTAAAGATACATTTTGCCTTATTGATGGTGGAGAATCATTGGAGAGATCAGGGGAATACACAGGTGCCACAGGAGGGAACCAAAGCATCTCCAATAAGTGGCAAGTGCATGAAAGGGGTGGGAACAAAAATAAATTCTAGATGAGAATTGATACCAGTTAGCTTACATCAGTCTTAATGCTCACAGTTCCCTTATCAATTCTTTCCACTTTGTTCTGCATGGCTTGCAAATCAAAGATGTCTCTCAGGAGAGGTGATACAAAGCAGAAATGACAAAGAAGTCAAAGATGTGATCGTGGCAGAGGTGGTTAAAACTGTGGCTCAGTCTTACACAAACTTATTCTACCTGCACAACGCCCAGTGTTTGTGATTTCAGAGGGTGAAAACAACCGTAACTTACAGAAGTATTCCTCTCTGCAGCACAGAGTTAAACATTAATTTCTAAAACATAAACTCCTCCTGAATTAGTAAGGGAAACAATAAGAAAATTAGTATCAATAAACTTCCATAAATCAACTCCAATCCCTAATAATGTTCCAATAATTAGAAATACACGCTTAAGATTTGGTAAGGTTTGTAGGGATGCACAGTATTATCAGAATGAACCTGGTATGATCAGAAAACAGTTTAAAAAGTTACATATCAGAATCTGCAGATGTTGAAATTCTAAAATAATATTTTGGCCTCACATTTCAGCCATTAGTCTCCCTTGTTCTGGTTCTTCTTCTTAACATCTGTGAATGTCTACATTCATAGATTAATCGTTTTCTCTATTATCTACTCCAAAGAGCTTTGTTTGTTTGTTTGTTTGTCCATCTATATATGAGCAACATAAGTCAAAATGTTAAGGTTATATTGGTCATGGCACAAGGAGGGTGTGGATCTAGGAATTATTTCAGTGATTTGTTAACATTGTGTGAAATTTCAACATATTCTTTAACAACTCATAGAATGTCAGATTGCTCTGGTGCCCGGTCAGAGAACGAAATGTTCTGCTTCTTTCAAATCTATTTGGCACAACTTGTGCCAACAAGTACCGCACAAGTAAGCTGTCACAATGTGAGGCAGGCATCAATTTTAGTTAAGTGAAGACTGTGTACTTTCAATCAAACTCAAATGAGTTCAGAAATATTAGCATAATGGAGATCAGCAGAAATCCAATACTGTGCATCCCTAGTTTGACTGTAATCAAGCAAAATTCAACATGTTTCTGATACTCAGTTTAGCCTGATTATTTATTTCAGAGGATTTTCTGACATATTTTCCCATCATTCAGAGATATGACAGAGAACAGAGCTGCTCTAATGTGTCCAAATGTCAGTGTGATTGATCCAGAGGTGGATATGAATGTTTCCAAAAGTCCACGGATGAGGGCTGGAGCCAGAAAAAAAACGGTGGAGGTGGAAAAGACTGAGAGGTGATGAGTTTGAGAAGTCTGTTTTCATGTTTTCCAACAAAGTCTTTAAATACATATGAGTTTACATGTGGATCATGGATGTTGCTTTGCGTAATTTGGCACCATGTGTGCGTAAAAGGATGCGTAAAGGAAGGCAGGCGCACGAACAACAACTGATGTTAGAGGTCTTGGATACTCAGGCAGCGCGAGGCTGCTCTATGAGGCATTTATGGAGATCAGCTGAAGCTTCACTTTCCCACTTCGTCCAGGACTTTGCGGTTGAGCAGAGCCTGCTCCCTCTGCCTCTCCATCTTGGCCATCTCGATCATACTCCTCATCAGGTGGAAGGTCAGGTCGATGGAGAGCGGGGGGTCCTCGCTGCGTTTCAGCAGCTGCGCGGCCGCCGCCCTCACCGCCTCGTCCTCGGTCTCGCGCTCCTGCTCTGGTGTGAGTAGGTTCAGGGGCTCCTGGTTTCTGCTCCGGAGGAACTTGCGGATGTTCTCCCTCAGCAGGTCGGAGGCGGTGCTGTCCCCGGCGGCCGCCGCTCTCAGGAGCACTTCATCCAGCTGCTGCGTCTGGAGGCGGCCGCTGCCATCCAGCCAGCCGGGGAGGGCGCGCGGTCTGCCGGCGGCGGGGCGGAGGAGCGACGAGAGGAGGAGCGAGGAGAGGAGAAGGAGAAGGGGGGCTGGCTTCATGTCCTGTAGACACAAAAAGTTAATTTTATAAAGATCAAGAACAGAGTCTTCTCTGAAGAGTTTGATAGATGAATCCAATTAAACTCACATTTAAGGTCATTGGATAAAAGTTTTCAGTTCACTGACCTGCTTTTGAATGGGAATATTTGATTGACAGCTGTCTAATGTGGGTAATATCTCTTAAAAATCAAATACTGAAGACAAGCATGATGATTTAAAGTCGTTTCTGTAGATTAATTTCAGTTGAAGGATGCATTAGGAGAAAAAACACAATCGCCGAATGTGGATTTTACTGTAAAATAACTTAATTTAAGATTTCTTTTTACTACATGTGGATCTTTACATAAGTATAAGTTCATGATCTTCCCACGGGTATCCAAGAAAATCACTTTTTAAAGCATAAATGTAAAAACGATTCAATCAAACCACAGGAAACACTTTTTTGTTCGAAGTGGTGGGAAAGCATCGTTTCACTTTTACGCACAGCTGATCGCCAATAAAGTTGATCGGTTTATATAAGCAAGTAACATTTTTAAGTCATAGTTTCTAAAAAAAATATGATCTTTAAGGATGCTTTTTAATGCCTCATAGTCTAACTTCCTTAAAGGCAACTCTGTATAAACAAACATGCCAACAAGCCTGATTCAGATATTTTTTTAATCGGAATTTACGCACGAAATTTAACCGTGATTTAACAGCTCAATTTTACGTACAACTGATCCAAAACAAGTCAGTCTGTTTTATGCCATGTGGGGGCTAAAGTTGAGTAATTTCAGAGCCCATCAATAATCAAGAAAGTGAGATACCTTTTTGATACAGTCTAAAATACTCGCGACATCATAACCAGTGTCGTGCGTAAAAGCCAATAAAATAATGGATCCAGACTTATCTCACAGAGTCAGGAGGTACACTGGTGAGGAGTAGATGGTAAATAATTAACAACTTTACATAGAGGGATGTTTCTTTATAAACGCATTTGCCAACAAGTCTGATTCCTGGCTTTCGGTGACTTTTACGCACGGCATTGGTAATCATGAAGCGATCATTTTTGGATTGAAGTATCTGATGTGGATCCCGGAAATGCAAAAGTAAACATCCTTAGGAATGCGCTCATGAGAGAGCTGCAAGATGACCCTGTTGACCCTGTGTCCCAAAAAATAACTGACCTGTCCTAAGTGATGTACAGCTCAAGGAACAAACAGCTGTTTTATTGCTGACCAGATGTTAGGAGAAGATAGGTGCACAACTCCTGACCCTATATAAGCTGTGGTCAGACTTAAGTCTGGGAGGAGGACATCATCGGCAGTCTCTCCCAGGTGTCAGCTGTGCCTGTATGATTCTGGTGTTGTTTTTTGTAACAAACCGATTTTTCTGAAGCAAGCCAGTGTCACGAAGTCTCCTTCAATCTTCTGCACATCACGGGTGGTCGAGATACTACAGGGTTAAGTCAAATTTTGAAAAACACAGAGCCAATCAAAGTTTAAAGTTCAGTTTATGCATCAAAACCTAGAGTATGGGCATTTTCCTAATTTCTAAGCCTAAGATAAACTGAAGAACATACAGGAACGACAGAATGAAGCATCAATAAGCGGCTTTAAAAGATGAAAATGTGGGGGAGCAAAAGATCAGATGGCTACAAAACAGGGAATGAAAAGGGCAAACTTTAAGTGTAAACTCGACACTTTTGTATTATTCCTGACTTTTACGCACGCATTTGAGAAATATGTCGCATATTGAGAGCTGTAATTCAAACGAATCAGGAAATACCCCTTTAATTATACTTTCAAACACGGAAATGATTAGTATTTCAAATGAAAGTAAACTTTAATGGAGACTTGACAAGACTGTAGAGCATGTTATCTCGACAAGAAGTGATTGATTAAAGGCTGCTCAAGAATACCAACCAAAGAATACCTGAATAAAATATAACGAGGAAAAAATGTCAGAAAACTGTGCCAAATTAACCCAAAAGTCGCTCTTCAAGAACCAATAAAGAGGCTGTAATTATTTGGTGATACTCACTTTGTAGTCCGCAGGTGCTGCAGCTGAACTCTCAGGTCTGAGGTGGGATCAGATTGTGGAAAAGTCCCGATGAGCGCTCAGAGAGGAGAGGATGGAGGGTTTTATACATCCAGGCTGCAGCTTTGACGTCAATGTGAGCACACAGATCTGTTTGGAAATTGGACAACTATCGAGACAACAAGGCAGCATTGTCCCGAGGGACAGCTGGGGACGCTGTCACACTCCATGAGAAAATATATATTTTATTAATCTCGACTTTTATTTGAGGATGAGTAAGATGGTGACCTCCTGGAGTTACATGGACGACTTTGGGATCATTGGGAAGGTTCAAGTTCTTCAGGTTTTAGGGGATCATCAATGTCCAGACGTGGACAAAGCTGTTGGTACCCTTCTGTTAAAGAAAGAAAAACACACAATGGTAACGAAAATAATTTGATACTAACAAAATAATAATACATTTAAAAAACTTAGTGAAATTTACTAATGAAAATCAGACATTGATTTTAAGTTGTGATTCAACAGAATTATTTTTAAAAAATAATGAAACTGGCCTGATCAAAAATGATGGTACCCCAAGAAAAGATTGAACATGATTTGAGCATAGGGACATGTTAAACTAAGGTGTTTCCTGTAATTAGTATCAAAGGTGTCTTATAGCTTTTAATCAGTCAGTCTGCCTATTTAAAGGCTGAAAAGTGGTCACTGTGCTGTTTGGTATCATGGTGTGTACCACGCTGATAATGGACCACAGAAAGCTAAGGAGAGAGCTGTCTCAGGAGATTAGAAATAAAATTATAGACAAGAATGTTAAAGGTAAAGACTATGAGACCATCTCCAAGCAGCTTGATGTTCCTGTGACTACAGCTGCACAGATTATTCAGAAGTTTTAGGTCCACAGGACTGTAGCCAACCTCCTTCCCTTGTGGTTGTAAGAGGAAAACTGATGACAAATTGAAGAGACAGATAATATGAATTGTAACCAAAGAGCCCAGAACAACTTCAAAGAGAGATTGGAGGTGAACTCCAAGGTCAAGGTACATCAGAATCAGATGGCACTATCCGTCACTGTTTGAGCCAAAGTGGACTTAACTGAGGAGAGCACTGTTGAAAGCAAATCATAACCAAGCCAGACTGGAATTTGCCAAAATGCATACTGAAAAACCACAAAGCTTCTGGGAGAATGTCCTTTGAACAGATCAGACTAAACTGGAGTTTTCTGGCAAGACACTTCAGCTCTGTGTTCACAGATGCAAAAATGAAGCACACAAAGAAAAGAACACTGTACCTACTGTTAAACATGGAGGCTCCGTTATGTTCTGGGGCTGCTTTGCTGCATCTGTCACAGGGTGTCTTGAATCTGTGCAGGTACAATGAAATCTCAAGACTATGAAGACATTCTGGAGTGAAATGTGCTGCCCAGTGTCAGAAAGCTTGGTCTCAGCTGCAGGTAATGGGTCCTCCAACAGGATAATGAGCCAAAACACACAGCTAAAACACCCAAGAATGGCTCAGAACAAAACATTAGACTATTCTGAAGTGGCCTTCTATGATCCCTGATCATTTGTGGAAGGAGCTGAAACATGCAGTCTGGAGAAGACTGAAGCTGGAGCAGTTTGCTCAAGAGGAGTGGGCCAACATACCTGTGTGATTGAGAGTTACAGAAATCACCTGATTGCAGTGATTGCCTCAAAAGGCTGTGCAACAAAATATTAAGTTAAGGGTACCATCATTTTTATTTAGGACGGTTTCATTGTTTTTTTTTTAGACAATTCTTTTAAACCACAGCTGAAAGCAATTTCTGATTTTCATTAGATGATTTTCAGTAAATTTGTATTTATTCTTTCTTTTGTCAGTTTCGAATTATTTCAGTGACTATTAAGGGTTTTTTGTCTTTAGTGGAAGGGAAGCAACATTTTTGTCTACGTGTGTTTGCTCCCATTTCAGCAACTATCTCACATAGGCAGATTTCTCCACGAGAACTCCACACTTCAGATCATTGATGATCAGTTTGGTTACATTAATGGTTAACTGTGACCTGCTGATCTTTATAACAGTTTCTGACCTCATTATTCTCATAAATTCATCTAACAAATGAATGTTTAAAGAAAGAAAGAGGACAGAAGAGACACGGAGCTGTCTGTGGTGCTGAAGATGTTGAAGCCTTTCACACAAACTGCTCACATTAATCTCCCACAGAAGAACAGACGACACGTCAGATCAGAAACTGATGTTTGGCTTCAGCAGTGTGGCACAGTGGTGCGGCAGGTGGTGCAGGTGCCTTATAGCAAGAAGGTCGACGGTTCAATCCCTGTTTATGAGTGGAGTTTGTATGTTCTTCCTGTGCGTGCGTAGGCTCTCTCTGTGCACTTCAGCTTCCTCCCACAGACCAAAAACATGCTCAGTAGAATAACTGGTGACTCTGAATTGCCCTGAGGTATGAGTGTGAGGGTTGTCTGTCTCTCCATGTGGCCCAGTGATTGGCTGGTTACTGGTTCAGGGTGTATTCCACCTCTTGGCCAGTGTCAGCTGCGACAATATCAGGCTCCATTGGCTGGACGGGTCGAATCAGTCAATCTGTGCTTTTCTAAAAGAGCAGAAAGTTTAGGGATGAACTATATTAGTACGTCAAAAGAATTGGCAAATATTTACTTTAAGCGTTAAAGGTGTAGTCAGCGATCTTCTAATCTTCTAATCTAATGCACTATTTGTCAAGTTCACCGTATTTCTCCTCTACATCTACAAGATGTCCCCACTGACAGCATGTTGAAAAAAAGTCTGGTTTCAATACACAGCCTTGGTTCTGAATTTCAGCAGGTAAATACTGTGGCTCGGGCTGAGTCACCAAAACAGGGTACACCCCCCCACATCCAGGGGGCGATCATACTCATGTTCAGATCAGACAGAGGGGGGAGGGGGAGTCGTAGGTTGCGTAGCGTGCACAGTTAGCAAAAGAGTGTGCTTCACATAACAGTAACAGCCGACGGGCATTCATCTTACTGTCTAATCTGCCAGAATGTACTGTTGTTGTGATGTTATCAATATTGTCAGTCGAGTTGTCTGACGAGTCGGGGTTACCTTAGCTACGTTAGTCAGCTACGCAGTTTCTACGGCCGTTTCCATGATGATGCACGTCCATCAGCTTTTGGGGTGGAGCCAGCGGTGAGGTATGAAGGGAGAGGCGGGTCTAAATTAGTTCATCATCAACCTCTCCACTCGCTTTCTCCCACATCGCTGACTACACCTTTAAGTTTCTGTTTCTGAAGATGAGATTAGACAAAACTTCATTAATCCATTTTGAAACTCCCTCATCAAAAAAAGGACTCCTGTAGCAGTTTAGTATAACAGATGAAAAAGAAAAGATGTAAGCAAAAATATAAATAAATACAAAATAAAAATATGGCAACAGGCTACTCGATATGAACATTTATGCTAACATGTACAGCTGATGTATTGATCTTAAAAATGCACCACTATCACTCTCCAGCCTGTTGTTGCTGATTGTTGTGATCAGGAGCATCCAAACTATTTTTAAAAACATTTAAGAATGACTGGATCATTTTCAAAGTGTTAGAAAACAGATCACCTGTGGTTAAAGACTGACTTAATGACTGAAACAGTTTAAAAAATAAAAGAAACACAGTCTACGTCACAGCATTACTGGCCTGATGTGTCCAGTCAATCACTGGAAAGATTTCGGGGTGGATACCACTGGATGGTCAACTTCATGCAGCAGAAAAATGGACGATCATCAACCTTTAGACTGAAAACAACACCACAAGATCAACATCCAAAAAATTTACACACATTATGTGTGAGAGTGTTTGAAGCGAATTAGCATTATATAACATATTTTTCCCACATTATTTTACGTTATAAACAATTAATTTATATTATATTGAATAATTTTACATTAATTAGATTACTTTACATAACATTAATTACATTTCATGGTTTCATATTATATCACTTTATATTACATTGTATAATTTTAGAATGATTTTTTTCATATTACGGTAATTACATTATTTTACAATGCTATGACTTTATAATACATAACATTATTTCAAAATATATTAAATTAAATTACATTACAATATTTAAAATTTTATCACATTAAATTACATTATTTTAAATTATATATTAAAATTTTTGATATATTTCATTAAATTACATTATTCAACATTATACTACATTATATTTTTTTTTTACATTTTTATATTATATTACATTGAATGCATTTGTTTATATTATATTATATATTGTTATTTTACAATATTCTATATTATATTACACAAAATTTCATTACAATATTTTATATATTATATTCAATTACACTATTTTACAATACTTTATATCATATTACATTCAATTACATTATTTGACATATAACATTATTTTAAATATATTCCATTATTTAAACTAAATTATATTACATTACCATGTTCTATTATATTAAAGTACCTTATTTACATTATATTACCTTACATTATTATTATCATTTGATATCATACTACATTAAATTACATTATTTTACATTATATTATTTTACAATACTTTATATTATCTTACACCAAATTATGTTATTTTACGTTATATTCTATTATTCTTCACCTCAGGACTTCTGTGGGTGAACTCGAGGACTTCAGGTCTCAGTCGTCTTCAGTGCTCTTCATTTGCTGAAAGGCATTTGAGCTCCAGCTGCTCTTTCATGGCTCCAAAACAATGCACTTTGTATATCACTCTGTAAAAACCTCATTTCAGAATGAGCTGCAGACAGACTTCACTGCTGATATAAACTCACCGGCCTCTTTATTAGGTACAGGCTGGACCTCCTTTTGCCTTCAGAGCCGTTTTAATTCTTCATGAAAGACTCCACAGGGTGTCAGAAACATCCTCAGAGATTTTGGTCCACGCTGACGTGAAGCCATCACACCGTCTGCACATCCATGATGCATCACCTTAGTTTCACATCAACTGGACTGAGGTCTGATGACTGTGGAGGCCATTGAAGTAGGCGTGTCATCCAGCTGGATCAGGAGAGGGAACTCTGTGGTCATGACGGGACGGACATGGGTAGGCTAAGGTAGGCTGTGGTGTCTCACAGCAACAGCAATAACACATTCCAGTGTTAAATTTGTTATTAGTTTTAGTCTTTTGCCTAAAACATCTTTAAGTTTTAGTCAAATTAGTCATCTAGATTGTTTTAATTTAAGTCTAGTTTCAGTTGATGTAATTTCACAACATTTTAGTCGATGAAAGCTACTGTAAATTTAGTCGACTAAAATATGAAGTGTAAAGTGTAAGGCATTTTTTATGTTTCCTTAAATTTCTGATGCCATGTTTTACACTTGGATAAAATGAAACATCCAATAACCCTTTACTGAATGCTAGTAAAGTTTGAATGTATAAACTAATAAACAAATGTTCCTTTTGTGTGAAATGCAGTCTCCTTTATTTAGCCTACCTGGAAGAGCATCTCAGTTGCAATGCTGCAACAACCAGTGAACCTGCTCTACATGAATACATCTATTCATAAAGAGAGCAGCTCTGATTGGATCACTCCACAACTTATCCCATCATGACCAAGCTAAGGCAGCTGTGATTGGATAGATTCCAAACTTGTCTCTACTTTCTTCACGACCAAATAAGGTCTGGTTGGATTAAGCCTCTATCAAACATTTTCGTCTAGTTTTTATTTGTTTATGAAAATTTCAGTTAATTAATTTGTAGTTTTTGTCCAAGTGCACTTTTTTTATTAGTTACTTTATAGTTTGACAGAAAATAATTGGTCAACAATATTAACACTGATTCAAAGCTTCTTAATTCCTCTTTGTGATGCTCAGTTCGGATTCAGCAGGTTGTCTCCTACATGTCTACCTACCTGAATGCATTAAGTAGCTGTCATTTGATTGGCTGGTAAGCTATTTAGGTCCCTGATTCTCAAATAGGGGTGCGCGTACCCCGGGGGGTACGCAGAGGTAATCTAGGGTGTATGTGAGATTTTTTGCAACATATATTGTAAAAAAGTAAAATGCAACACTGCATTTAGTAATAAAAAAATATTTTTTGATCCCAAACAGGGGAAATTTAGGTTGTTGATTTATGTTGTGGTTGTGAGAAAATCTCTTTATTATTAAGCTTTCAACTTCTTTTGTAAACAAAATGTTATTTATTTATTTATAATTAACCCTTTAAGGCCCAAGACCGTAGATTATAGCCAGAAAATGCAATTTTTTTGGAGATGAAATGTTTGTTTCACTTTCTGCTAAAATCCTACAAAAATCAAAATGTCCATAAAATTCAACATATAGATTTGTCATATCTCATTTGATACATTAGGTGTTTTTAGCAACTGATAATCCATTTGAGGACATTTTTATCATTTATCTGATTTTATTCAGATGGTTTATTTGTAATTTGTTGATCATATTGAGTAGACAGAGGTATTATAAAAGTATGTATCAAATATGATAAAATTGGCTTTATAGGGTTAAGTTCATGATTTAATTTTAAGATCAAATCATTATTATAATTAAGTTGATAATTTGTCTTATTTTAAACACATTTGTGGTCATTTATGTATATTTTTCCTTCCATTGCAAGACAAATAAAACAGCTGTATTTTGAATGTTTGAGTTCTGACTGGCCTTATGCCATCGTGGTGGTCACTGTTTTTAGTTTGTTTCTTTTTCTTTGGATGTTTCTACATCCAAGGTTTGTAATATGTGCAATTTAAAAGTAAATGTCAGTTGCATTGGTACAAGGTTGTTAAACTTTAATAAATTGATTGATTGCACAGCACTGTACCTCTTGGTACTTTGCTGAAAAAATATTTCAAAGGGGTACGTCACTGAAAAAAGAGAACTGCTTTAATATGTAATTTTTAATGTTTGAATTTTATAACTTTATTGTTTTGTCCTCCATTAGACGACAGACATATCAATCTGAGGATACACACCAAACAATATAACTGAGGATTTATTGTTAAAATTCAACTTTAAAATCAGAGATAATCTTAAACCAGTGAGCAGTCAAGTCCATGCTTTATTTATTCATGAGAAATATCATATCCTCAGGAAAGTCGAGCCTGACTGACTGATGAAGTTCTTATTTTGAGTCATTTGTCCCTCTCTGGTGATGCAGCTTCTACGTCTTGTATTTTTTTATTTTGTCTACATTATTACAGAAACCTTTGTGAAACAAAACAAAGTCTGAAGTGCTTAATCATCTAAACACTTCCTGTTCTTCCCAGGTCTGCAGATTCTTTATAAGTTTTGTTCTCGTGTGTTTATTGTGGGATTTTCTCCAGGTTTTGTGCTCGGCTTTCACATCAAGAAACTCCCTTCCAAGCAGACCTGCTCTATTATTCATCAGTTTTTATCTGCATCTGGTTTTATTCTCAAACACAAGAACTTTGGTTTGAATCCAAGTCTGTCCTTTTGACGACGTGGGTGTTTTATTAACACTGATAATCTATATGACACGTACTTTGACAGATTTGTGATTTAATTTATTTCTACTTCTAAACTTTCCTCCTCAGTTTGAACTCATTTGAACATTAGAGCAGAAACCTTTTAATCATGTGACTCCTGCAGCATAACAACGACCCAATGCCTCCCCATATGCTTTTAATCACATTTATCGAAGGTCAATTTACATGTAGAAAGCTACAGATGACATTTTAATAAGGATTTTACAAACACATTTGAAACAAATTAATGTTGTGATTGAAAGCACAACAGCTCATCAATTTTGAACAAAATATTACAAAACCCAAAACCAGTGAAGTTGGCATGTTGTGTAAATCGGAAATAAAAACAGAATACAATGATTTGCAAATCCCTTTCAACCTATATTTAATTGAATACACAGCAAAGACAAGATATTTAATGTTCAAACTGGTAAACTTTGTTATTTTTTGCAAATATTAGCTCATTTGGAATTTGATGCCTGCAACATGTTTCAAAAAAGCTGGCACAAGTGGCAAAAAAGACTGAGAAAGTTGAGGAATGCTCATCAGACACTTATTTGGAACATCCCACAGGTGAACAGGCTAATTGGGAACAGGTGGGTGCCATGATTGGGTATAAATGCAGCTTCCCTGAAATGCTCAGTCATTCACAAACAAGGATGGGGCGAGGGTCACCGCTTTGTGAACAAATGCGTGAGCAAATTGTCAAACAGTTTAAGAACAACATTTCTCAACCAGCTATTGCAAAGAATTTAGGGATTTCATCATCTACTGTCCGTAATATCATCAAAAGGTTCAGAGAATCTGGAGAAATTACTGCACGTAAACGGCAAGGCCAAAAACCAACATTGTATCCCCATGACCTTTGATCCCTCAGGCGGTACTGCATCAAAAACCGGCATCACTGTGTAAAGGATATCACCACATGGGTTCAGGAACACTTCAGAAAACCACTGTCAGTAACTACAGTTCGTCTACATCTGTAAGTGCAAGTTAAAACTCTACTATGCAAAGCCAAAGCCATTTATCAACAACACCCAGAAACACCGCCGGCTTCGCTGGGCCCGAGCTCATCTAAGATGGACTGATGCAAAGTGGAAAAGTGTTCTGTGGTCTGACCAGTCCACATTTCAAATTGTTTTTGGAAACTGTGGTCGTCGTGTCCTCCGGACCAAAGAGGAAAAGAACCAGCCGGACTGTTATAGGCGCAAAGTTCAAAAGCCAGCATCTGTGATGGTATGGGGGTATATTAGTGCCCAAGGCATGGGTAACTTACACATCTGTGAAGGCACCATTAATGCTGAAAGGTACATACAGGTTTTGGAGCAACATATGTTGCCATCCAAGCAACGTCTTTTTCATGGACGCCCTGCTTATTTCAGCAAGACAATGCCAAGCCACATTCTGCACGTGTTACAACAGCGTGGCTTCGGAGTAAAAGAGTGCAGGTACTAGACTGGCCTGCCTGTAGTCCAGACCTGTCCCCCATTGAAAATGTGTGGCACATTATGAAGCGTAAAATACAACAACGGAGACCCCGGACTGTTGAACAACTTAATCTGTACATCAAGCAATAATGAGAAAGAATTCCACCTGAAAAACTTCAAAAATTGGTCTCCTCAGTTCCCAAACGTTTACTGAGTGTTGTTAAAAGGAAAGGCGATGTAACACAGTGGTAAAAATGACCCTGTGCCAACTTTTTTGCAATGTGTTGCTGCCATTAAATTCTAAGTTGATGATTATTTGCAACAGAAAATAAAGTTTCTCAGTTCGAACATTAAATATCTTGTCTTTGCTGTGTATTCAATTGAATATAAGTTGAAAAGGATTTGCAAATCATTGTATTCTGTTTTTATTTACGATTTACACAACGTGCCAACTTCACTGGTTTTGTAGTGTAAATGTGGTCACTGGTCTGCTTCCTGTTCAATTATACATCCTTGATGAAAACTCTTTTACATTATACCTGTGTGGTTAATCTGGAGACAACAGCAGCGAGTAAAATGTTTGTAAGAAATCCTGCAAGCCATCATTTCATTGCTTAATTTTTGCTGAATATGAGGAAGTGTGGAGAAGTAGTCATCTAGTAAAAAATGCACAACATTGTGGGTTGGTTTTCTTCCTGTCCTCCTTGATTTTTCAGTCACCAGATGTCACATACAGTAGATTACAGAAGACCATGAGGGCCATGTTAGAGGGAGAAAATAATTTTTGGGAAGTCAACATTACAGTCAAAATTTCGAGAAGAAAGTCGGATTTTGAGAATAAAGCTGAAATGACAAGAATAAAGGTGAAATGATGACAATAACTTCGAAATACAATTTTTTGTATTGCAAGACACTTTTTTTTCCATGGTTCTCAGGATGTTAACTGACTGACAGTGAATTTTTTTTGAGGGGATTAATAAAGTATTCATAAACAGGCTTAAAAAAATGATATTTCTGTGGGTAAATCATATCATCTGTGCTGAGGTGGTGATGTTATGAGCTGGCTGATTGTCTCTGTTTTTGGGAAAATATCAAACCCTTTATTTTAGTCAGCTCCATCCTGCCTCACGTTCAGGTCACCAAATCTGTGTTATGTTCCTTTATTTAATTAACCTGGCTTTAACGATCAGAGCAGTGAGCTCGGTGCTGAATCAAAACACGGTTCCAGTTTCCTGCCTTTCGTTCTCCTCGGGGTGAAGAGACTATTTGGAAGATTTCCAGCGTTTCATCAGACGGTTTCTGCTCGTTTTCCCCGCGGATCAGCCAAGTGTGTTTGTGTGGGAAACAAATGTGTGCAGTTATTTGGGTGACAGCCCGGCTCAGCAGCCTCCGCATCCCCACCAAACAAACCCCACCCGGGCAGGGACGACAAAAGCTGGAGGTCAAACACACCACCGACATCAGCTGGTGAGGAACTTTATTAGATTTTATACCAGACAGAGATGCCATTTATTTAATAAAAAGGTTGACTTTGTAGTAAAAATATTAAATCAACAGTGGAAAAAGGAAGAATTCTTCCAGAGATTGTCAGTGCATGGAGATATTTGGATGCCTGGTGTGTTATTTTCTCAAACTCCAGACATGGATTTAACTGTTTGATGGGGTAAGAATATCAAAACATGATCACGTTTATAGAGTAAATATGGAGGTGGACTCAGGCACTGCATACATATATTTTTTACACACAGGATAAGAAACCAAAGAGACACTTTGAGGTGCAACGGAGAAAGAATGAAGAAATAAAATCTTAAAAATACTTTAAAAATATGGGTCGGAAGAAAAAAAAAACTGCCTGTACTGTTTTGTCTGTTTTTGTTTCTCTTTGTTTGGTTTTATTTGCTTTTTTCTGTCTTCAATGAATCACTCAAGATGTGGATTCCTGCTAATGTAAAACTTGAACAAGTCTTTTTCTGTTTATTTTGTGCTTTTTTTATACAGAAAAGTATAATATACATATAATTTATAATGTCATGTCACTTACATTAGCATATTTTAGGTTTATTTCCTGTTTATATTCTCAAGACTACAATTATTTGCAGGAAATTACCGACCATTAAACTAAAACAAATGTACACTGTTTTAATTTTTACCTCCACCCAGGTGTTTGTGTTTTTTCCAGTGACTGTCTTTGTTTGTCTTTCAGCGAAATAACCTAAAAACTAACAAACAGATTTTAATGAAATTTTCCGGGAATGTTGTTCATGGCACAAGGAGGAAGTGATTCGATTTTGGTGGTGATCCAAACCCAGATGCAGATCCAGGAAACATTTTAAAATGTTTTTTTTCTATAACATTGCAGGAAGTGTCAGACAAACCTTGGCGGAGGATTGTGCTCTTTTATTTTTGTGAATAGATGGTGAAGCTGACGAGCTGAAGCTTTAGAGGGAGTCTGAATGTCTCCACTGTCCAAGGATGGCTGCAGATAAAGCAGCAGAGACTTGAGAAGGTCACCGTGTCTTATCAATAAAGGAGGACATGAACCTCTTATGTAGCATAGGATTCAAACGAATCCAACCTTCACACCCACCGTCACCTCCTGACTGACAAGTTATGAAAAAATGTCCGACATGACTCCCTTTGAGTTCACAGAGCGCTTAAAAATGACCAGACCACCTGCTAGAGAAACAAGAAAACACCACCAATCTAGAAATCTTTAAAAACTTCCTTAAACGTTAAAGAGGACATATCATGCTTGTTTCTCCTTTTCACTATGCCAGACTAGGATGCCTGTAAAGCATTTCTGCCCTCAGTACAAGTCATTTAGTTCCTTCATTGCCCCACAATAGCGTTCTCAAAATCCTCATTTTAGGCCATTATGAAGCGCTTGTTGAAACGCTTGGTCTCAAGGATGACCTACAGTTACCTCGCAACGTCACAGCCCTTTGTGCTCTGATTGGTCAGTTTACGGGGGTTGAGCCAGCCTGTCCTTCTTCTTCTACTGTATTTTCCGGCAGACTTAAAGCAGCGACAGCGTATTGAGTCCCCCTACAGGCCAGAGCTGGTAATGAGGGAGTGTGAGCGAGGGAGCTTTATACCCCTGCTGGTGGATGTGTTCCTCGGTGAGGGTTTGGGGCTGACGGACATCACAGAGGAGGAAGTGTTTTATCAGATTACTCTAATAAAAAGAAAGGTACCTCGTGTCGTCATGACGTTTGAAATCTCGCGGACATCTCGCAATGACCTATTTTCAGAGGCATCAAATCTCGTTCTAGGATATCAGAAAAAATACAATATCTCATTTTTTGAAAATTAAGGGGGTGTAAGGTCTTGTTTTCAAATTTATTATATTATATGTAAGTATTAAATCATGCATCAGCATGATATGTCTCCTTTAAATGGTTTTGTTTTCTGAACACTGAATTCATCATTTTAGACCAAAATCTGAAGCTTCTCTGACAAGTCGGAAATTAATTTAACGCAGCATTAAACCACTAAAACTAATTTACTGTCTGGAAATGCAAGTACATAATTATGACTTAACATCTTTTTCAGATGTTTTTGTAAAACAGTCAATCTGAGAATGTAAGGATTATAATAGTAATTATATTCCGGTGTTAAAAATGCTTTTCAGAAACATGATGAATTATTATTGTAATTATCAGTACTGTTAATTAAGTGCAGCCGTGGCATAAACTAGGGCTGAACGATTTGAGAAAATAATCTAATTGCAATTTACTCTGCAGTTGTTTTAATGTTCCTCATCTTATGTATTCTTAAACAAACCAAAGCAGTAGATCTTTTTATTGTAAAACCAATATGACATTAAATTAATCTAAGGATAAAAGATTTGAGAAAAAGTGGAGAAGTAAAGAACAGAAGCAAAACAGGTATGAAATTGCAAAAAATTGAGAAAAATTGGCAAAAAAAAAATCCAAAAGTGGCTTAGGAAAATCGATTATGGCAGCAAAATGGGAATTAAATTTGAAATTAAATTTCAAAAAACCATGTAGGAATTCCAAAAAAGGTTCTGACAGTGGCCAAAAAAGATGAATGGGGGCAAAATAGGCATAAAGTTGTAAAAACAGGGTTGAAAAGGTAAAAATGGTCCAAAAGTGGCAAAAAAAAAGTGTATGAATAGAGGAAAAAAATAGGCATGAAATTGCAAAAAACTACATCACAAAGCCAAAATGTTCAACACATTTTGGGATAAAAATATTGAACCTTCTGCGATTTGAAAATTGCAACAAGCCATATTGCGATTTAACTTAGTTTGCAATTAATTGTTCAGCCCTAGCATAAATCACTAAAACTGTTTTTCTGTTCAGGAATGTAAGTAAACAACTGTAACCTGACAAATTTTCCAGATTTTTTTGTAAAACAATAAATCTGAAAATGCAAAGATTACAATAGTAATTATAATCTAGCATTAAAAAATCCATTCTAGTTAAACAGCTTCTAAATACCGGTTTATTAACCACTACAGAAACATGATAAATGATTATTGCAATTATCAGTGCTGTTGATTCACACTGGGTGGAGGTCTAATAAACTTGTTGAGCTAAGTACACAGAAAAGAACCTCATGATGGTTCTTAACAATCTCTTTTTCAATGGTGACAGGACAGCTCCTGAATTAAAACTGAAAAACATTATGCTGTTTAGGAAACATGATATTATTCTAGAGAAAATCACAACATAACATTTAAAGATGAACTGCTGAAGTAAATATGTAAAATCACATTATCTGGTCCCTAACAATTATTTCGAGTGTGTGACAAACATCAGAGGAATAATAAAGTCTCATTATCGACATGAAGGCGTGAACATGTGAGTGTGTGTCTGTGCGTATGTGTGGCTTCAGTGCGATGCCGGCTCCAAATCCCATTTCCATAAATAACGAACTTTCACAGACGTTTCTGAAATTCAAGTTTGACTTTCAAGTGTGAATTTGTCACTCGGCGTAGACGAGCGTTTTCTCCCGACCTTTAAGGTGACTCAGTCACAGTTTGACACGTTGGAAATATCAGCAGAGTTAGACTGGAGCGGACCAGGCCCAACACACACACACACCAGTGAGTGTAAACCACCATCACCATCATCATCATCATCACAAACACAGGCCGGTCCTGCCATCCTCCTCACATCTTATTGGCCTTCCAGGTCAGGTAGGAGTTCCAGCCAACAGCGACGATCTGGACCACGGCCAACCTGCAGGAGGAGGAGAAGAGCTCAGCAGAACGTCTGACAAGATTTTAACAACAGACCATACGTATGACCCACATTCATGTTGGAAATACACACGCCTCAGTCTTTATGCCTCAAATTCAGCTGCATTAAAGTCCACGGAGGGCATCTTTGTGCCAGCAGCACTCATTTTTTAAAACTTTATTTTTACATTAAATGTTTTTGTTTCCCTTTTTTTTCCAGGTCATGATATTAAGGTTAAATTATATACAAAGTAAGATAGAACACAGTTAAGATTTACAGTTTGGTTATATAAGGTGTGCAAATTAGTCCTTTGTCTCCTTTAACAAACAAATAATGTCTTTTGAGCTCAAAAGTCTCCTGTTATTCCACAACACATTTCACAAAGGGTGATATCACTTCAGGTTACAATATGATTTCCAATTTATTTTGTATGTTTATTCATATTTTATGTCTTATACAAGGTTATCATAGTTTTGGATTTGTCATTATAGTTTAGTATTAGTTAGTTTTGACATTTTTTTTCCATTACAGTTTAGTTTTAATTAGTTTTAGAGCGGACATTCTAGTTTCTATTTAGTTTTGATTTTTGCAACAAGGCTTAGTTTTAGTTTAGTTTCAGTTTAGTTTTAGTTTTTCCTTATTTGCCAGGTGCAGGATTCAAAAAGGTCAGAGTGAGTATTTTGTAATACTGTTTATTTTAAAGTCCAACACAGTGCTCACTGCTCAGTCAATGCTGATACTGTACTGTTGGCTGCTGCCTTAAACACAAGAAAATAATAAAACTTAATCTAAAAAATATAAACATTAATATAAACTATGGGCTTCCTTGTTTTTTTAAGGCTGTATAAGCCTCCTTATGGGTGCTCTTCAAATGGGCTTTTAACTTTGTGGGATTTTTCCCTTTAAAAAGCGCACCACATATCGCACCAGTTTTAATTTCCGCCAGGCACTTGCATTTGTTTGTCTCACTGTGGTACTAAAAAAAATCTCAAATGGGACACTGCCGCCTCCTCCCAGCTTTAGCCATTTCTTCCAAGTTGTTCTAACAACACTCTTCGTCGTGGTACAGAGCACAGCCAGTCAGTGCAGTAAACAAGCACATCCCAGTACATCGCTATGATGGTGCCGTACGGCGCTGACAACTGCCGAAAACTGTCGTAAAGTTGGTTGGGAAAATGTGTCGGATTAATTTAAATCCAAGAGGCTAATAAATATTGTCAAAAACAATAACGAAGGACATTTTGTCTATAATTTTGGTTAGTTTCAGTTAGTTTTGTGAACACAAGATACAGTTTTAGTTTACTTATCGTTTTTGTTTTCTTTTCTAGTTTTTATTAGTTTGAGTTAACTGCAATGTATTTTAAATTTTAGTTTTCGTTTTTAGTTTCGTTTTAGTTGACTATTATAACCTTGGTCTTATATAGGTGGAATAATGTACCTGCTGCTATTTTTTACATTTAAGTTTATTTTCTGATTTTATCAATGCTGTCCACTTTGCTGCTGTAATGCTGTAAATTTCCCCGTGTGGGACGAATAAAGGTTCATTCTATTCTATTCTATTCTATTCTATACTGCAGAGAGAATGTCAATTGTTCCATCTCATAAATGTCCTGAATTATTCCTTTCCATTCACCAGCAGCACACATTTTAAAACAAACCGATGTGGTTCAGCATTTCAGTGCCCTGCATCCTGACAAACTCTCTGTGGCGTCAGCTGTTTTCTGCACGGCTGGTTTGGAGGGAGGGTCTCCTCTGACAGCGGTGGGTCAGGGTCAGCGAGGCCTTCTCGACTGGCCTTCACACAATCACATCATAACTTTGTTTCATATTAAAAATAATCCAAAAGTTCTTACATGCAGAGGTCAATTGTCATTCAGATATAGAGGTAGCAAATTCAGGGATGGTTTTTCCACCTGCTAAAATGTTCCTTGACAAACTTTTATAAAAGATGTTTAAAGAATCATTTAATTACCATTTTGAAATATTTTTTTTTCTTTCATTTCATGTGTGTGTACATTTTCTTTCATTTTTTGTTTTTTTAACATTATCACTGTAATCATTGGCAATACAATCCCTCAGAACTCACACACTGCACACTCACGTCTAATTTAATCTTCACTTTTTTCTCTTTTTAGTAATTGTTTTTTTTAATTTTAGATGTACATATAAAACTGCATGACCTTAATAGATTTAAAGTAGAGGCCAGTGTTAATTTTTTGACTTATAATTTCGTCAACAACTTGTCTTCCCCAACAAAAACTAAAACTAAATCCACTAACATTTTCATGAACAAATAAAAACTAGACTAAAATGTTTGACAGAGACTTAATCCAATCAGACCTAATTTGGTCGTGTAGAAAGTAGAGACAAGTTAGGAATATATCCAATCACAGCTACTTTGGTTGTGTGGAAAGGTTGGATGAGTTCAGCGGGACATCCAATCACAGCTGCCTTAGCTTGGTGGTGGTGGGATAAGTTGTGGAGCGATCCAATCAGAGCTGCTCTCTTTATGAATTGATATATTCATGTAGAGCAGGTTCACTGTTTGTTGTCAGTTCTGGATAGGCCTGTGCTCAAAATACCGATGTGGCAAAATATCGTTGTGCACTTCTTGGGGATACGTGTATCGTTACGGATTCTTCAGAATCGATAGGACTTCAATGTTTGGACAGTTGCTGTAAATACACTTTGGGTAATGTTAAAAATGGTTAAAAGCAGAAGTCAAGCTACATGATTAAACACAGTTCCAAATTTAAACTTAGGTCTACGATCTTTGGGGACCGGAATTAAAGTTCTTTAAGCTAGGGTCTGCGATTTGATTTAGATACACTTTTTGTAATACTGGTTAAAATGGTCTTTATGACCCGATGGTAATCAACTCATAATGTGTTCTTAAAACAGAGCGAAAAATATCCGCTATCTACAGCAGGAGTAAAACAGGGAAAACCCCAACCAATAATCATGCCGGGACACCTGTTTTTAAACCAATCAAATCCCGTCGCCATTCTGCCCGCCTGCTGCGCGTGCATTTTCCCAGCGTGCACAGAGTCGGTGCGCGTAGCCGAGCTCATACGTATCAGAGTCCGTGGGAGAATGCTTACCTTTCAAGTTTTGTCTTTGAAAATAAGGGAAGCCCACCGTGAGCCGTCCCACAACCCCAACCAAGCTCCAGTATCCCTCACATTTTAAGACAGATTTACAAGAAATCTAAAATAAACACTTTGTTTTTCTAAGTTTGTTCTGCTGCTCTAATCTGGCGATAGCTGCCACCCAGGCTACTGCAGGTGGACGTTCTCGCGAGGCTTTTTCTTCTTCTTCGGTTTAATGGCGGTTGGCATCCATCATTTTGGAGCCTTACTGCCCCATTTAGGCTAAAGACAGAGTTCAGTTTGGAGAGGCAGAGGAATGTTTCTATTATTATATCATCACACGGGAGATTTACGGGAGAATACTGATACAGGAGGACGGCGGAAAAGAGGATAAAATACGGAAAATACGGTAGTTTCATGGCCAAAACGGGAGATTTGACAGCTATGTGGAGAATGTCAGAGGAACTACCTATACCCCGATCAACATCGGCTGTGAGTACTAACTGACTTTACATGTTTGTTTGGTGTTTTCTTACCGCTGACTGAGACATGACTTGGTGTAGTGTAAAACAAACACGTTGTGCTGAGGGTTTGGAGTTGAATCAGTCTTCTGGATATATCAGCCGCGCGCGTGCATGTGAGCGCGGGGGGTAGGTGGAGCCCTGAGGAGGTGCTACTTTCCAATTCATGCTAGTTTTCCAAAATCGCCGACCCCAGCTTTAAGTTCAAGAATTATTTAAAACTCATGCTTGTTCTTTTTCTTCTTGTAAGAAAAACAAAACTTGTTGGGAATTTTGTTAAAAGCGCAGCCACTGTTCAGTTTATGTGTATCGGGACACATATCGTATCTTGGCCTCAGTATTGGGATACATATCGTATCGTGGGGTTGCTGGAAATACCCAGCCCTAGTTCTGGTATTGCAACTGAGATGCTCTGCCAGGTAGCCTAAATAAAGGTGACAGCTTTTCACACAAAAGGAACATTTTTTTCTGTTCATTTTTACATTCAGACTTAACTAGCATTCAGTAAAGGGTTATTAGATGGTTCATTTTATCTTAGTGTAAAACATGACTTTAGAAATTAAATGAAACACAAAAAATGCCTTACCCTTTACACTTCTTTGTGCTCTACATATAATTTGTTATCGTTGTCTTTGGTGTATTTCATGATTGGGAGTCAGGGCTTTTTTAGGCCGATATTGATCACCAATCAGATGTAAGTGAAATCCGCACCAGTCATGTGTCATGTTCAATTCACACATCTATTGGAGTGTGTGATCACCAGAGGACGACGGAAAACTCTTAAGAAGTTATTCATGTGAATAAGCAAAATAACTGACAGACTAAAAAAAAAATCATCCAATCTGAATAATGTTCTGAACAAGGACAAATGTTTAAGAAGATTAATTCATTTACACAATTCAACTGCTTTGGTTATTTCATATTATTAAGGCAACAAGAATTCACCCCCACTGCACATTCTCTACTCAAGATTCAGTCCAAAATCATGATTCTAATCTCTTGAAATTATATTTGTACTTATCTTCAGCAAATACAAGTTTCACAGAGCCAACATAAACGCATCATAATGTCACTAACACAGCACAGACACTAAGTGCACTAAGTGTGTGGCTAGAATTTTAACAAAACTTTAACAATAGAATCAAATTTCTGACTAACAGATTGAAAACAAAACCCTGGAGATTCTATCGGGTACCATCACATACCCACACAATGTTGACTGGCTGTTTGCGCACATCCACACACAGCATTGCCTGAAAAGATCAAATTTTTACCTACGCCAAGGAGGTTATGTTTTTGGGAGAGTCTGTCTGTCTGTCGGTCCGTCTGTGAACAAAATAACTCAAAAAGTAATGGATGGATTTGGATGAAATTTTCAGGAAATGTTCAGCATGGGAAAAAGAAGAAATGATTAGATTTTGGTGTTGATCCGGATCAGCGTCTGGCCGCCATGACGAAAAATGTGATTTTTGTGAATAACTACTGAACTAAAATTGCCAATGGTATGTAGGAGTAATATTTATGGTCAAAATCACAATATGGCTGAAGACTGTGGCGCTGGCGGAGGTCTGTGCTCTCCGAGTGCTTTTCTAGTTCAACTTTGGCCAGGTTGCCTTCATCACATTGCGGGAGGGTGAACCCTGCCCCATTGCGGCTGTATATTGCCTGTACATGAAGAGTTGTGGCTGAGGTTGAAAAATCGCGTTTGGTGTGTTGGCGGCCTTACACAAACCTAACATGGGATCAGTGCTGATGATCATCTCTTCGTGAATGAACCTCTAACTCTCACCTGTGGTGCAGGGGAATGAAGTAAAAGTTGGCGATCTGGACAGGAGGCCACAGCTGAAACAGAAACAGATGATGACTGACGATTCACAGATGATAGAAGAAATACCTCGCTGACAGACAAGATGACGGTTAACTTACATAATAGTTGGATATCAGAGCGTCAGTGTAGTCCTGTTAAGAAAAAAAAGGTTGAAGGTTATTTTACAGGATTCATTAAGAGCAAGTCACAGGTAACATTATACTCAGAGACCTCTTTATTAGGCACAGCCACAAATACATCATCAGCCAGTTATATGGGTGTCATCCTCGACAGTTCACTTTTTTCCACTCTCACATCAGTAACATCCCCTGGTCTGGAAAACTTCACCCTTTGAAACATAAATCATCTCCACCCCTCCCTCACCTTCAGTTACTATAACAACTACCTCCATAACCATATAAAAAGAATTATAACAACTTTATAGTCTGGGCAGCCTTGTTGGCATTTTTTATATTTCTAAAATAAACCATAAAAGATAATGACAATAAAAGATATGATGCATATGCTCTAGCCCAGTGGTGTGGTGGGACACACTGGTGTGTTTTGTGGCAGATTTAGGTGTGCAATAGCAGGGTTCCCACTCTTTTGTAGAAATCATTTTCCAGGACTTTTCCAGGACATTTTCCAGGACTTTTTCCAGTGTCACATAACCAACTGAAGATACATTGTTGCTGCGGGCAGTTTTCACTTCTAGTTAGCCTTCTAAAAAACAAGATTAGAGGCTGATGAACAATATTTCTAGCTATTGATCATATTGATCGTAGAATTTCTTTGTTTCTAACTCTCCAGCACGAACATTGTCTGTTAGCTATCTGTTTAGTCTGGCTTTTATGTGTCTTAATATTATACATTTATGGTTTTACATATTTTTAATCTTTATTTACTCTGCTTTTTATGAGTAGAGTTTGTTAATTTAGCCTAAATTTTATTTTGTCAATTTTTTATGATTTCTTTTTGTCCCCACTGTTTTGAGTTTTGATATTTTATGCCTTACCTTGCATTATTTTACCTACTCATATTTTCTGGCTACGTGTACATTAGTTAACAAGTACATTTTTACTTCATTTCCTATGTGCCAAGCTAAAAGGAAGACAAATAACTTTCCAGGACAATTTAAGCTTTTCCGGGACATTCCACTTTTTTCCTCATTTTTCATATGTTTTCCATGACTGGAAAATTGGGCAATCGTTTTCCAGGTTTTCCAGGACGCGTGGGAACCCTGAATAGGAATATGAACAGCTACTTATGACAAATAACTTTTTTTAAGGTACATTCATTCCCTGATACTGATGCAAAATAATCTTTTGCTTTAAACAAACTCCATAAATCCTTAAAAGGAACAACCATTTTGCAGTGAATAGGACAAGAAGGCAGGAAAAGCTACAACATTCTTCCCTCTCCTAATTATAGGTCCTCTAAATTTAATGAAATGTTTCAAATGATTTATTGCACATTTTGGATAAATATGTATTTCAAAAGTAATACAGCTTTCTTCCTGATTATATTAGGCAGTAAATCTGAACAAACTTGTCCAGACCACCATATTTTGGTGTGTGCTTTAAGTAAAAAAAAAGTTTGAAACGCACTGTTGAGAAGTGTGATTGATTTACTCATTGAAATAGGAAAAAATACTCAAGTTCTTAAGAGAAAGGGGTCTTCTATTGTTCTTTCCTAAAGCAAAGGCACTCAATTGATGAACTTTTCCAGAGTCTCCAGTTTTAAGGCCTGAAACAAAAACACCCTGCTTCTGCTTTTAGTCTTAAGAGATCCTTTAAAATGTATTCAAACCCTTAAATCAGAAGTTGCTTTTAGTTTAGTTTGCTCTGGTAAGAAACTTCTTAACTTTTGACTTCCTGCTAAGGTTTCAGGTCCATCCCACCAACATTTCCCACCACGTAACAGTTTGAACTCCCAGTGGGAGACAAAGTGAGAAATGATGATGTGATCAGGCTCCAGTTGGTGGAGAGTTTCTGTCCAAAAACAAGGGAAGGGAGGGAAGTTTTAAAGCCAACAAGATCAGCTGCTAGCCAAGTGGCTGTTGAGTAATCGTAATGATCGACGCCTCTATCAACCCCCTGTGGGTTTTATTTATTCTGCTCATTTTGGAGCATGGGACTGAGAATATGCAGGTGAATTTCATTGGAGTTGAATATTCACAGAGTGGAGGGAAAAGCTTAAGAGCACATGGGAATGTAATCTGATTCAGTTATTTTATTGGTTTACTTTTGCTCTTATAATAGAAGAAAAGGTTGGGACAGTCGAACATAATGACTCTGCAGTAAATTAAAAAGGTGTGTGTTGGTGAACATGTGTGTATTACTGGTTTAACACACTCTCTGACCACATTAAAACTTCCCTTTGACATCCACTCAAAGGTCACCTCAACATGTCCGACATATAAAAGCCAATGTTCCACTCATAACCTTCCTGTTTTTTTAAGGTGATGGTTTTCTAATTAAGGCCAAACAAGCTGTTCTGCCACCTGAGGTCAGACTGCTGCGCTTTGATCGCTGCGTCACAAACACGTCAAATATTTCCTCCCACACTCAGAGATTTCTTTCTGCTCTTACGGATGATTTTATGAAAGTTCTTTACATTTATGTTCAATGTCAGAGTCTCATTCTGGAGGAAATGATGAGTTTTAATGACAGATTAACTGAACTGTGGTTTGAGGGAAAGGCTTTTACACTATATGTCGATGAAGTTTAAAAATCTACTTGTTTCTAGCATTGTATTAATCTTTATTTAACTTATATCTAGGGCTGGGAAGTTGATCAAATCTCCATTTCAGTGAAAGCTAGGACTGCGAGCAGCACTGGACAGGCCCTTGCAGAATCAGGGTGCAGTGTCAGGCAGATGGTCCAGGTGTAAGTAGGTCTTTCTGATGGCCCTTTTCCATTAAGCCCACTCTACTTGACTCTACCCGGCTCTACTCTACTCGCCTTGTGCTGCTTTTCCATTAGCCCAAGTCGCCTGCCCAACGGGGTGCAGACTTGCTGTAAACAGCTGAATTTGAAATTAATTTGGGGCGTCGGTGGTGCAGTTGGATTGTGCGCTTGGTCAGTGATCGGGAGGTTGAAGGTTTAAGGCAAGCTCCAGGTAACACATGTCGATGTGTCCTTGAGCAAGACACCTAAACCCAAGTCACTCCAATTTCTGCGCCAGTGGCGTGTAAATGGGCATGAAATGGCATTAATGTGTTATAGATACTGATGGATAACTAACACAGAAACTCTGAACCATCAGTGAAGTGAATGTGAAAGTGAATGGGTAGGTGTAAAGCAGCTTTGAGTAGTCAAAGACCAGAAAAGCGCTATATAAGCTCAGGTCCATTTACCATTTACCAATGACCTTGTTTGGTGAGGTTTACTGAGATAATGCTCCCAGAGAAGAGGCCTTCATGTGCATTAGTATCTCATCCTTTCAAAAATAAACGGGGTGGGCGCGCACATCCTATGTAGGGTGCTGGATCCAACAGATTCAAAACATGAAAAATGCTTCTCAGACTTTACCTGACTTTACTGTAAAGTTCAGAAGTAGCTCCTTGAACGTACTATCTGTACAGATAAATACGTTTGGCGTGAGCTACTTCCTGGTGTGCGGACTTTACCTGACATTTTTCATGTTTAGTATCTCATCCTAACATCGGCCCATATGAGGGTAAACACTGATATAAACTCTCAGCAGACTGAGTAACTATTTTAGATTTGATCCAGTATGACAGCATTAATCCAGCCAGATTAAAAACATTTGTATCAGTGCCGACACTGAGCTGCTGGTAAAGTGAGCAGCCAGGTGAGTAAGAGCTGAACAAGAAGGGCAAAGTCTTGATTGGACCTGCTGCTGGCTCGATTAATTTTCGCCTCACATCTCCCCGTGTGCCGGCCCTCGTTGTAATGAGAACATTTGTCATTTATTTTCTGTCCTTTCTGACATTTACCAGGTTGGCCTTTCAGCTGCGCGCGCCTCTGTTTGTAAATAATTGATGGTGACCAGCGGCACGTTGGGTAAGCAAGGCGGCGACCGACGTTTGAGCAGCTGGCACAGGATGACAGTTAGCTCTGACCAAGCATACAAATACACACACACACACACGTCTATATACGACGGCATGAGTCACTCCGGCTATTTCCACAGCCCCTCCCCCCCTCCTCTCTCATCTCTCCCTCCATCACAGGAAATAGTTTCTAATAATAAGAGGAGGTGAGTGTTGGAGGTCAGATACAGCACCTACATGAAAAACGAACTTCCTCTCAGTTACCTGGGCTGTGTTCATTCATAAAAACACGGCTCTGTGGCAGGTTTGTCAAGTCTGCAGTATAAATATGAAACTAAAAGTTTCGACCAATCAGAAGGGAGAAAAGTCCTGCACAGACTTTGTATCTGAAAAGACAGAAAAGTGATTTTGTATGTCTGAAAAAGTCATGGTGGCTTTAATAAAGGTACTATTTTGTACATTTGTTAGCCTAATTCTTAAGAAGTGCATGACTAAAAAAATGTCTTGTTGGATAATATTTACGTTTTAATATGCTCACTTGATCCTAGTTTAAGAATCATATTTCATTACTCTGTACTAACTCCTCAGGCTCGAGTATATCACACCCCACCTCTTCATCTACTTACATTCATGAATGAAAAATGAGCAGAGGGCAGTTGAGGTCAATCACTCCGTCTTTACTCTAACAGGGAATAAATGTAGCCTAAGCATCTGTGCTATTTTCAGAACTGGGAAATGTATTTAAATTCAAAAATACTGATATAACTCTGAAAATACTGACCTGTGAGCAAGAACCCTGCTTTTAAATCTCATATAAGTTGATGAATAATGTTCAAAGTGTGATGATTGCTTTCAAACTTAAATTAAGAAGGAAGTTCTTTGAGAGCAACAGTGCAGCTAAGTTCAGAAAAACCCTGAAAAACATAAAAATAAAGGGGCTCATATTCATGTCTTTTATTCTCTATTGTTATTTAAATTAGGGACCATGCAGTCTGACATAATGCAGCTGATGTGCTGCACATAGAGTTCATTACTCTTGTTCCTTGTTGGGCTTTTGAATGTACAATTTCAAAAATACATTAAAAATTTTAAAAAGAGCACGACACATGAAAAAAATGTGTAAAAACAAGCCAAAAATGAATTTCATTAACCATTAAAAAATAGCTATGTGAAATATATACACTTAAATATATAAAAATGATCCCAGCTCTGTTTTGTTATTTACCAGCATTTTACCTTTTAGTTTTATTTCTGTTGGTTTGTGTTTGATGGTTCAGGGCCTTTAACTCTTTCATGCATGAATTATTAAATCACAAAGGAATACTTTTAAAAATGCTCGTTTTTGCTTTTAAACAAGCTAAAAATCATGGTCATTTTTTTCAGTGTTTTTTTTATTGAGGGAGCTATGTATCTGTCCACTACAGTTGGCAGTGGTATACATATTAATTTAGTGGAGCTTAATTAAGATCCACAAACACGTCTTTGACAAATCTTTTTTGAGATTAAATAAAAGAAGCTAAATCTGAAGAATATGTGTTATTCACTTGTGAATTAAACCAACATTTAAAATAAAAAATACAAAAAAGATGTGAAGCCTGAATACAGGCATAATCCCCTATTTACCCTCCATCAGCCGTTTGGATTTATGATGCAATATCTCAAAATGAAAAAGTGTGCAAAGATAATATTTTTATGAAACTTAAGAGAAGGGTTTGGGGATTTGCCACCTGGTAGTCGGGCATTGTACTGCAAGCTAAAGGGTATAAACTTTATCCCAAATATCTGTCTCCTGTAGTGGACACCGTGCATGAAAGGGCCAAAGGAGAAAGCTGATAGTCCAAGTGTAGATTTATGATGATCAATTTTACAGTTTCCACTCACTGTGCTTCTTGTTACTGTTATTGTCCTGTCTTTCAACAGATTTACGTAACAAGCAAAAGTTTTTTCAGGAGACAAATGGTGATTCAAATCACCCCAAAAGTCCAATCCATTGATCCTTGGCACATTTCAGGTCAATCCCACAAAGATTTTCAAAACCTTCAAACTTTCTGAGGTATCCTGTTAACAAACTCACAAAACAAATTAAACTGGGAGTGGTCACAAATCTTCACAAAGGCAATTCTTCAACTCTTTGCCTCTTCTGCATTTTGTCAAAAAATCATTTGAAACAAAATCCTGGATCCAAATATGGATTTGAATCATCACCAAAATCTAATCGCTTCTTCCTTTAATAGAAACATTCCCTAAAAATGTCATCAAATTATGTTCATGAAAAGCTGACTATTGTAATTACAGCTTTAAAATGATTCAATTTCTGATTTTAAATACAAAATAATTTAATCATTTGTTTTAGCTCATAATTTCTTGTGTTTTATCTTAGTTTTAATTCCTTGTGCTTTATCCTTTGGTTTCATTAATTAAAGTTTATTCCGATGTGTTTTTTTTCAACTGTGCGCTGAGTTATTGATTTATCATTTGGTTAGCCGAGGCTTTGGAAATAAACATTGACTTGACTTGATTTGTGTGAAAGGTGATACACAAATAAACCTGCCTTGCCTCACAAACAAACAAACTCTGGCAAAAACACAACCTCCTATGGCGGAGGTAAGAACAGAATAATAATTAACTAAAAAGGAGAAGAAAAGTCAGGAGAGTTAATTCCCTGTGAGAGAATGAGAAACTCAGATGTATTTCAAGTTCCAGTTTTTTTTTAGATTTTAAGACTTTATGTATGTGGGACTAAACTTTGGCTAACTTACCCTTTTGAGTTTAGCGACATTTTCCTCCGCTGTCAGTCCGTTCAGAGCACCGGATATGCAGAGAAACGCTCCCAGGAAACATGGAGCAAAACCCAACTGCAAGCAGAGGAAGAGGAGAAACTTTTAATCTTATACAAGCTCTTTACACAGATGGAACAGCACTGTTTATTACCCAAACTTTATCTGGGAAAAACCTTCCTGGAAAACTACTGTATTTCTCCTCCTTAACCATGGACTGCTTGACAAGGAAACTGCACTTTCTGTGGAGGTTACACAAAAATGTACACGGACATTTCAGTGTGAATATGAAAAAGGCTCCATACTCGCTTGTTCACACATATCCTCTCCCTGTAGTTTGCCTGTCAGTTAATAAGAGCACTGAGGAGGAGAAATACTCCTGGTCCAATCTTTAGTCAGAGTGTTTTCAGAGGGAAGTTTTCATGCAAACCCTGCTGTTTGAAGCTCATCCAGATCATTCAAGGAACTTATATGTTTAGTTTTCACCATGTGGTCTAGTTTGGTTTTAGCTCAGATCTTGAGGACGGGGGATGTGAGGCAGGGGGGGGAGGGTCATGCCAGTTTCAGTATTGACATCATGGCAGTGCGACACAAGCAGCAATGGAGAACTTCACAGAGCATTTTTCTATAATGGATAAAAACAAGTGCACGTGGACAAAAACTAAACCAAACTTAACTGACATTTTCATCAACAAATCAAAACTAGACCAAAATGTTTGACAGAGACTTAATCCAATCAGACCTAATTTGGTCGTGTAGAAAGTAGAGACAAGTTAGGAACATATCCAATCACAGCTACTTTGGTTGTGTGGAAAGGTTGGATGAGTTCAGAGGGACATCCAATCACAGCTGTCTTAGCTTGGTGGTGGTGGAATAAGTTGTGGAGCGATCCAATCAGAGCTGCTCTCTTTATGAATTAATAGATATACATAGAGCAGGTTCACTGTTTGTTGTCAATTCTGGTATTGTAACTGAGATGCTCTGCCAGGTAGACTAAATAAAGGTGACTGCATTTCACACAAAAGGAATTTTTTAGTCGAGTTTTTAAAGGTGCTAGGAGGAGAATCCATTTCCGGCGACAAGAAGACTCTGCTACCCATGAGCATGCGCAGCGACTGTCGTGAAGACGTGACCCAAGCCAAAGTGTGTATTTGTTGTTTTGTTGCTAATGAATGCAGCTCGGACCTTCCTCAGAGCTCTACATTGCTTTACAACTTCGTTTTTTCAACAACTTACAGGATGCAAAGTGATGAGGTAATGTATATCTTTCTAGTTACGTAGCGGTAGTTTTTGATGTGTGACAAGCAATTTTTAGAAAACTTAATATTGTAGTTTTGTAGCCGGCTATATATCGCTACTTACAGCCCGGTGCTCTAAGACGTGTCTGAATAATATAAATTTGCTCTAGTTTTAATTGTCTTGTTCCTGAAGTTGAGTATCCAGGCCAGTCCAGCCCTGTCCGACCTGACCAGAAGGCTAAGGAATAGCATTTATAGATAACCTATTTTGATGCTATAAAACTCATCTTAAAGTGTGTATTTTGATCAGGCATATATCTAAAAGTGAGACTTTTTTGTAATTAGTTAGAAACTCCTCATAGCATCTTTACATTTTACCTAGAAATTCACTTGGAGAGTGTAAACCTCCGCCAGCACCACAGTACTCACCCATAATGTGATTTTCACCATGAATATTAGTCCTTCCATTATTTCATCTAAATATTTAGATGAATTGACCATGAAAATATTCAAATATGCACAAATGCCGAAAATAGTCCTATCTTGAAATGTTAATCCTTTAAAAAAATCCTGGATCCAGAATCTAATAATTTGTTCCTTCACCCAATCCGAACATTTCCTGAAATTTCATTGAAATCAGTTCATAAATTGAGTTACGTTGCCAACAAAGAAACACACAAATAAACAAAACAAAACAAACAAACAAAAAAACATAACCTCCCTGGCCGAGGTAAACATAAAAACTGCCTTACACTTTACATTTCATATTTTAGTTGTCTAAATTTACAGTCGATTTCATCAACTAAAACTAGACTAAAATTTAAACAACTGAGATGACTAAATTAAGACTAAAACTAAAAGGTAATTTTGGCAAAAGACTTAAACTAAATTAAAAAGTGCTGCCAAAATTAATACTGGTGGCACAAGCCCAAATACCATCTGAACAAAATAAATTGTATTTGACTGATTCTAAGAGACAGTTCAGTGATGTTGTTACTGCACACAAACAGTGCAATACTAGTCCACATGAAACTTGATTTTCATTTTTACAAGCTCTTATAAGAGAAGACAGTCTCGTGCAGGGGTGTCCAAACCATTGCTCATTTTGCATTGACCCCTGGAACAGTTGAATTAATAAAGGCATTTCATTTACAGCAGCAAATACCACCAATCATGCACATTTTCTGCCATATTTACTTTGTCACAAGGTCTCATTTACAAAGTATATTGCAATATTCACCTTCAAGCACCAACATTCCCGGAGTTTACTCTTATTTTGTGTCTGACAGTAAAGATGAGCTGTCAGTGTCTCCCCTCTCTACTGCTCAGAAGGTCTTTCTCTCTCTGACTGTGTGAATCCAATGATAGCCCGGGGTTACAAGGGCCACTTGACAGGTGATAACCCTACCCTAAACCCTACAAAAACCAAATTAAATACACTAAAATTGAGGTGCAGCAAGTGGCTCAGTTGTCCATGTATTCCTCATATGTGTAAAAAGATTGGACATCCCTGGTCTGATGCAAGAATAACGACTCTGGTTATAATAAACCTGGTGGGCTGTAGGTCCTTAGAAACAGGGTGCCAGTGTCTTATAAGCTTATGAGTTGTAAACAATGATAAAAAACTTAGGGTTTTACCAATGAGAAATTCAATGTTGATGTTGTTGTTGGACAAAAGTGTAAACTGTGTTCATGTAAGGTCTGGATGGGGCTTGACTCGAAGGCAGAAATGAGGAAAAAGCACTGGGAAGTGATCAAAACATTTTCTAATCTGAGCTACCTGAAAATCTTCCAGTCTTTAAAGAAATATTTACCACTCCAAGCTCAGTCTAAATGGGCACTACGAGATGCTATTTTAAAACAGACCCTGATCCCTGTTTGGTTTGTTTACAGTGAAGTAAAACTGCTCCTCACGTATGAAACTTACATAAAAACATCCGCCTGACTTCTTCACTTATTCAGGTCTGACGTGGAGAGAAGCTGCAGCTTCATTTAGTGTTTCAATTCAGCAAATGGCCTCTCGGTTATCAGTGAGGCAGACGGAGCAGCGTGCAGTGTGGACACAGAGGCATTCGAGCGGAGGAGTGGACCCTTTGCTTCACTAAATATTTCAGTATAAGTGAACGAAAAGCTCTGATGTGTCCTCGTGCAGTTTGATACGACCAAAAACAGCAGAGGGCAGAGTGACAGGAGTCAAACCAATGCTCCGTTTCCTTTTCCAAAGTCAAAATTCACTTTTAATTAGTCTAATCATGTTTGCATTGAATGATAATGCACGCTCATAGCTGCTACTGTCACCCTGCTCGATGCCTCAGAATGGCTGATCTGCTGCTCCTGGAGGTACAAAGGTCAAAACAGAAGCTTAGAGGGGATCAAGCTTTTTGTATGGCTGCTCCTAAATTGTGGAACGAGTTTCCCCTTCACATTAGACAAGCCTCCTTACTGTCCACTTTTAAAACTCGGCTTAAAACTCATTTTTATGCCTTGGCTTTTAACCCCACATGAAACTCCGCTCCTGTTTTAGTGTTTTATGGCTTTGTTTTTAGTTACTTGTTTTATTGTTTCTGAGTTGTTTTTTGAAAACAATGAAACAGCTCTTCTAGTGCTTATACCTGCATTATTTTATCCATTGTTTTCCACTGTTTTTGTTACTTTGTTTCAGCTGTGGTTGTTTAAAGTGCTTTATAAATAGTGCTGTCAGATTTTTAAAAATTGAGCGATTAATTAATTATGATCTGCAATTAATCTATTTTTTTAATCTCACTTACAAAAAATTGCTGAAAAAAGCCTCAAATTGAGGTATTTTCATTGAAATTCATTAGATTATTGTCGCAGAACAAAAGACTGGTCTCCACCCCCCAAAAATGAAAGCACAAGAAGCCCAATGCATGAAACCTCTCCAGGTTTAACAGCCCAATCAGGGGACAGAGGCGGAGCTGCGGATGTGACGACAACAGGAAGTGACTGCATGTTTGAAAACAACAGCGGCGTGTAGAAGCGATCTCTAGTTTTACCAGAAATGGACTTGATTTCTCCTTTAAAAGAGGAGCAAAGAACGTCACTTCAAGCTGTCTTATATGAAATCATGATTTTGTTCTTCTCCCGACCAGAGATCACTGCTGGGAAATGGAGAGAGACGCAGAAATGCTGAACTAACAACGTCGAGCCGTAGTCATGGTTACCCTACAATATCAAATACCCGCCTCAAAAGTTTACTGGGAGAACTTGGTGGGTTTTGTCTTTGACAAGATTCATGTCACATGCAAGTGGCAGATGATACGTCTGTGTGGTATAATTTAATGTAAGATAAGATGATAGTCTAATGACTGAAGTACTCGTAGTTTGAGCTAGCGGCTAACAACAGGGTCTGGCTGCTGCGTCATACTGTGCCTTGATGTGATTGGTCTGTAAAAAGTGTGACGAGCAGACCGACCATCCGATCACCAGCTGCTCTGGTATTTTAAGGTGTTACCCTTTCAGAATACCAAAACAGTGAAATCAGATTAAAAATTAGATTAATGCGATTAAAAAACATAGCGCGCTAATTAAGTCTGTAATTAATCAATCTAAATGAACGCGATAATTTGACACCCCTATTTATAAATAAAGTTAAGTATTTGCATCAAGTTAATTAGCTTGGTTTATGTTAGCAATTTTTAGATAAGAATGGTTGTTAGTCTATGTGTGTAAGCCTTGCGATTGGCAGGTAACCAACCCAGGATGGACCCCACCTCTCGCCTAATTACAGCTGTGACAAACTCCAGCTCTGCACCTCCCTAAAAGGATAGAAAGATGATGGATATTTGTTTATGTTTCCTTCTAATGTCTACAGAGTTGTAACTCTTGGGGAAGATTTGTATTATATGTTTTTTTGTACCTTTGTTCTGAAGGTAATGATGCAAAATATGCTTAAAACTCGAGTTAGAAAAATGCTTTTCAGTGCTTACATCTTCACAAATTTGCTTTGGGTTGCTTTGACACAATCTAACAGAACAATATGGATTATTTTTAGACATTTTCTTGACCCGTGAGTTATTGGTTAAATCAAGCAAAAGTTGAACATCTAATCTTCTTCTCTGGTTTTTTAACTTCTGAGCTTCACATCAAAATCATGATTATTGAAAAAAAAAAAAATGTGTAGATGCAGGGGATTAATTTAAGTATATTAGATTAAGATTCTTTAAGCTTAAATTAAAACAACTGGATTTTTACATCCGGGAAATTTCAGCTCTGAACCCAATCTGACATCTTCTCTGTCCGTCAGCCTGATGAGAGGAAATTGTCTCTTTTGTTGTCGGGACTTCTCTGCTCTGTTGGCCACAAATAATGAGGCCGAGGAGACCGGAAACACCCACATGCTTTTCGTGTTTCACTTCTTTGCATTTTTTTTATTCAGTGACAAAGATGGCACAAACTTCAGGAAGTAGAAGAACAGATGAAGATGCTACTCTCACCTGGTCCACCAGCATCTTCTTCATGGCAGCACTTTTTGTTCCTCCAACCACGAGTCGATCTAAAACTTTGTACCAGCCGCCGATCACTGGGCCCTTTCATATAAAAACAGGAAAACAGTTGTTACAGAGGCTTATTCTTTATGAATACGATGTTTGTGTGCGTCCTTGTTGTGGAGATTTAAATCAGCATCAGCACACTGGCTCAACTTTAGCAACCGCATTTGATACATAATAGATGAAAGAACAAACAATACATGATGTATGAGTTGTGTTTCCTCTACATGAATGAGCAAAAATATCTCAGTGTGACATGAATCCTGCATGTATAAAGGAGCTCCCATAAATAAACCTGACAACAGTCTTCTGTCTATGATCTTAAGAAAGACAAAGCTGATTGGCTGAACATAAGACGATTACAGCATCATAAATAAACTTTACATACATGGTGATGACGTCATGATGGAAATGTGCTACTATGTTCAGCTGTCACACAGTTTGATTGTTCAAGAAGGTTTTTAAACAAACAAAGGGACAACATGGATAATCACCAACATGCCCATATAGATCATGATGAATCAGACTTTTTAAAAAGGACAAGTTTAATGCTTACATTTGATCTCGCTGTCCTGGCACATCTTCACTTGTTTTTAGTTTACTTTTAAGGACAACCAAGTAGTGACAACAGCAACTCTTTCACATCCAGTGTCTTAGTTTGCTAGTTTATAAGGGCGTTTTCACATTAGGCCTACTTGTTTTAAACCGTACTGCAGCGCGGTTCGCCCCCCTCCCCCTCCCCTGCTGGCTTGCATTCACACATCGAACCGTGCCCAGGCCCACTTGTGTATTTACTCAGTTTGAAACAGCAGGGGGCGATATGCATGTAACTGGTTACCAAACCTGCTGCGAAGGAGAACGAAGAAGAGGCTACCATGGTAACCATTTCCTACACCAGACAACCAATGTTTACGTTTCGCTCTCTTCCACATTTTCCTTCAAGTGTGTTTTTTTATCGTGTTGCCTAAGTCACACATTCCTGTTTCTCATGGCGATTGACTGTACACGATTGAGGAGGCTGGTGTGATCGCTATGATACAGGATGAAATGACTGTCTCCCCCCTGGACACACCCCATAAATACACCGTCAGTAGTGCTTCTACAGCGCTGCTACAGCGCTGCGGTGGCGTTTGTCCCACTCCAGTTAGGTCAATACAGCGATATGATGAGGATTGCATTAATTCCCATCCCGCTGACACGACGTAAGCCCCGCTGGAGCTCAGTTCGCGTCACGTGGGCCCTGACTGAGCCCCGTCGCTTGAACGGGACACAGTCGGGGCACAAACGGACACATCCTTGTCAGTCTTCCTCATAAAGCTGTCTGGATTGAGCCACGATCGGCCCGATTGAACTCCGTACATGCCACGCTAATACTGTTCACATTAGGACTGCATTAGGCTTCCATCCTGTTACACTGAGAGCTGCGATTCTCCACGACAGTTCTGCAAAGTTCAAAACTGTCGGGACCCTTCCTCCTGCTGTTCATCCACGACTAAACAAGGCTGATCCAGACCAAGTAGCGCATGCACCACGACCAAAGCATGTTTTATCAGGATTATGACAATCGTGCACAATCGCCATGAGAAACGGGAATGTGTGACTGGGGCATAAGACGGCATCAGCGACCTTCTGGACCCTCATAAATCATCGTAATCCTCAACCAGAATAAACAAATCGACAAATTGAGTAAGCAAAAGATTCAACCGCGGGATTAACAGGGAGTAATGCATCAAAAGTAGATCGGTTCGGACCACTTTGTTTCACACCAGTGAAACCGCACCAAATGTCGGGAGATGGAGCGGATCGAGACCATCCCTTCATGGAGGTCTTGGACCGGCTGATTTGGTGCACACCAAAGTGCGGTGGTTGCATTCACATTGATACTAACGTACCAAAACCTGGGCCAAAACTTTTTTGGTGCGCACTAAATATGGTTGGTGTGAAAACACCCTAAGATCCTGTTTCACTTAAGTCGGAGCCCAGACATCCTCCTGAAAAATCTTATTCTGATGACTTGTGTTTGCAGTCTCAGGGTGTTTGAAAAGTCCTTCCTAAGTTCTTTCCTATCCACTTTCCCTTAACTCTGATGGAATATGTCACAGGGTCAAGGAAAGGAGGGGATTAGAGGAAAGGAAAGGAGAAATGTGGTAAAACACGAACTCAACAGCACTTTCACTTTGGTGTCTTATTTAAGTGACGATGATTTCTTGTGACGTAGGTAAGCCATGACGAACTATAATGTTTTGAAAATGAACCACAAGAAGCGTCTTTGTCCTCGGCTCTACCTCACAGCGTTGTTTTGTGTCCCAAATTAACAATCCATGATTAGAGGATTTACCTGTGACAGTTTCATTCATATGTATAATCATGCATGTTGTTTAAATTTGTTATTTTATTTGAAGTAGGCCTATCGTAAATTTCCTCATTGTCCTTTAACTGATCTCCTTTAAATAAACATGATAAGAGATCCAACTGTTCTGTCTTGATGTTGGCATGATTTAATTCTTAAAATAAGATAGATTGAAATGTGGTAATTATATATAACTTGAACATAGGACAAAGTTGTGGAGAAAAAGCCTTAAATTAGGTGTGTTAAAAATTCCCACATCTTCCCGTTGGCGTGGAAGCCTCTCATGAGCTAAGATGACACTAACTTACCACAAAGAAGAAGCCGATGCTCATCATCTTGGCCGTCCGCTGCACATTGTGATGAGCCAATCCTCTCCTCTCAATCAGCTGCTGGGAGATTACGTCACCGACGCCCACTAACGATCCTGAAGGACAAACAGCAGACAGACGCTGAGTGCTGAGATAAAGGTGAGACTGTTCCTGTCAATGACTGGACGAGTGCAGCGGACGAGCTTTTAAACAAAAACTGTAGGACTGGTTTTACATGGAACTGTTTGATACAAGAAGAAAAACAAGGAGCATAAATGTCAGGCTGTTCGTGTCTGAAATGATCAAACAAAATATGCACTCACCAGCCACCTGCTCAAATGTTAGGAATAGTTAATCAGTCAACCACATGGTAGCGACTCAATGCAGTAAGACATGAGGACGTGGTCAAGACAAGCTGCTGAAGTTCAAACTAAGCAGCAAAAAGGTGATTTAAGCCAGTGTTTCTCAACTAATATAAATCTGTGGTGTAATTGAAAGGGGTTCTTAAAAATGAACGGCATTTATAAAAATAGGATTATTTTTTTCCAAATGTGACAGAGACCTTAATCTATCTGAACTACAGAGGATAAATGTAATTAAATATAATTACATGTTTCACAAGTGTGATTTACTTATCTAAGATTTTAAAATACAAACTTAACAAAACCTGCTTCCTTATCAAAATACGAGCCCCAAACTGGTTTAGTTGGTGTAAAGCATTTAGTTAAGCTGGTGTTACAGACGAAGAAGAAGAAGAACTAGAGGAGGAGAAGAAAGAAACAGAAGAAGATGATGAAGAACAACAAGAAGAACGAGAAGAAGATCGAGAAAGATTAATAGGAAGAAGAAGCAAAAGAAGAACAAGAACAAGAAAGAACCAGAAGAAGAAAAAGAAGAACAAGAAAGAGAAGAACAAGAAAAGGAAGAAGCAGTACAAGATCGAGAAAGGGGAGAAGAAGAAGAGGAACAAGAAGAAGGAGAAGAACAAGAGGAGGAAAAGAAAGAAGCATAAGAAGAAGATGAAGAACAAGAAGATCAAGAAAAAGATTAATAGGAAGAAGAAGCAGAAGAAGAACAAAAAAAGAAGACCAATAAAGAAGCAGAAGAAGAAAAAGAAGAACCCAAAGAAGAACAAGAAAAGGAAGAAGCAGAAGAAGAAAAAGGAGAAGAACAAGAACAAGAATGAAGCAGAAGATGAAGAACAACAACAAGAAAGAGAACAAGGAGAAGAATGATAAGAGGAACAAGAAGAAGGAGAAGAACAAGAGGAGTAAAAGAAAGAAGCATAAGAAGAAGATGAAGAACAAGAACATCAAGAAAAAGATTAATAGGAAGAAGAAGAAGAACAAAAACAAGAAAGAAGCAGAACAAGAAAAAGAAGAAGAAGAACAAGAAGAAGAACAAGAAAAGGAAGAAGCAGTAGAAGAGGAAGAAAAAGGAGAAGAACAAGAAAGAAGCAGAAAATGAAGAACAACAAGAAGAAAGAGAACAAGAACGATAAGAAGAGGACCAAGAAGCAACAGAGGAAGAAGAAAGAAAGAAGCAGAAGAACAAGAAGAAGAATTAGAAGTGCAAGAACAAAGACGAACATGAAGAAGAGGAAGATGAAGAAGAAGCAGTAGGAGAAGAAGGAGAATATCAAGAACAAGAAGAAGAACAAGAAAGAAGAACAAAAAGTAAAACAACGAGGAGAGGACCAAGAAGCAACAGAGGAAGAAGAAAGAAAGAAGCAGAAAAAGATGAAGAACAAGAAGAATGAGGAGAGGAGGAAAGAAGAAACAGAACAAGATGAAGAACAACAAGGAGAAGAAAAAGAAGCAATAGAAGAAGAAGAAGAAAGAAAGAAGCAGAAGAAGATGAAGAACAAGAAGAAGAATGAGGAGAAGAAGAGGAAAGAAGAAACAGAACAAGAAGAAGAACATCAAGAAGAGGAAAAAGAAGCAACAGAAGAAGACGAAAGAAGCAGAAGAAGATGAAGAACAAGAAGAAGAATGAGGAGAAGAAGAGGAAAGAAGAAACAGAACAAGAAGAAGAACAAGAAGAGGAAGACGGAAATCATCATCGACACCCCAAAAGGGTTGAGAACCACTGATTTAATATTAACCTTGAACAGGGAATGGTAATTGAATGGCCTTAAAAGGAGAAAATATTCAGCAAGTCCTCTGGATAAAATGACTTTTTCATGGCAGTGGTCAGAGGAAATGGTTTAAGATGTCAGAACAGCAACAGAAACTTAACTCTTCACTCGTTACAACAAATTCTGAGCTCACAGCATGTCCAATCTTGAAGTAGAGGGGCTACAGCAGCATATAATGACCACACCAGGTGCCACTCCTGTCAGGAAACTGAGGCAACAGTTCAAATGGGCTTCTGCCAAAGTTGGACAGCAGAAGACTGGAAGGATTTCCTAGTCTGAAGAGTCTCCATTTCTGCTGAAGGCTACTTCCAGCAGTACGACATCCAATGTCTAAACTGTATAGAGCACATTTGGGATGCAGCCACACCCCTTCCAAAGTAGGTGTGGCTAAAGAGTTCAAACTTTGTGCTCTAGTATTTACTATGACTGAACTAATATTAACAAAATTGTTCCTTGCATTGGCAGCCCTGTAGGTGCATCATCATCCTTGGATTGTCTCCATCTGAGGTAGATGGCATATAAATTTTAAAACTGTTCAAGCTCTCAATCTCTGACAGACAGAGCCAACGAGAGGAATGAAAACTATTTAAGGTGTTACTGGTGATATGGGACCTTGAAATTAGACAGATATAACTGTGAGAATTTGAGTTTTTTTGAGAGGAAATTAAAGGGAAACTCCATTTTTTTGACACCTAGACCTTATTTACACGTTTGTGCCTGCTCATATACTCACTCAGACAAACATCGGGCAGCTCGGAGTCCTTCAGAAGTTATTTAGATCCAACCGATTTAGCCGCACTTAACAGGGGCCACGGCAATGGAGCTTCAGCGTGGGACATAATCTCTGCAAAATCGCTCATTTCGGCTATATTTTTTCATCCATCGCCAGTGTTATCATAAAGTCAGCTCGTCTACCGTCTTCAGGTGGGTCAGCTGACCTGGTAAACAAACTTTTGATGACGTCATAGCAGCGCGACACAAAGGTACAGCTGATTTACTTTTTGCCGGCATTGCTGAGCAACATGGCAGAATATTTATCTGATGTCGAAGAGTCAGACTACGACGACGGGTTTGAGCCTGAGTACACGGAGCTCCATGAAAGAAGAATGCGGAGGGAGAGAGACGAACAGCTGGCTCGAGAACAACAAACAGGAGCACGTCCACGACTCAATGCTAACTGGTGGTGCGCTTGTGGACAGTGTTCGCCTATAGCAACAGAAGAGGAGTGTGTTAGCTGCTCAGAGTGGGACTTGAGACCGGCTGACAAGCGTATGGATCTATCCAGGAATATATGTCTGACTACTCTGGAGGATTTCTCTGCAATGACAAACCGGGCTGTGGTAGAGACGAGCGATTTTGCAGAGATTATGTCCCGCGCTGAAGCTCCATTGCCGTGGCCCTCGCTAAGTGCGGCTAAATCGGTTGGATCTAAATAACTTCTGAAGGACTCCGAGCTGCACGATGTTTGTCTGAGTGAGTATATGAGCATGCACACACCTGTAAATAAGGTCCAGGTGTCAAAAAAACGGAGTTTCCCTTTAAGTTTAAACCACTGTATTTAGTCATGAAGAATCAAATCTAATTCTCCAGATCCCCTTTCAGGTTTTAAGTCATTGACCTCAGTAGTAAAGTTTATTAATCTTGTTTCTCCTCCATAAAAGGAGAGAATAACTCAAGGAATGTAACAATACTCTCAACCTACAACTCAATACTTGTGAGGTTAGTAACAAGATTTTCTAAACACCTACTTACCTAGCATATTCTATTATTATATATTGTCTGCATATATTGGATAGAACCAATTTAATCAGTTCTTTGAGCAGCAAAATACAAAAAAATCCCTTTCTTTGTTTCTTTCTTTACAAATACATTTATTTTGTTTTGTATTTTAGAGTACTAGGTTTATGATAAATGTTAAAAAATGCCAATATTTCCCATTATTTTAACTTTCTTTTATCTATACCAATTTTAACTTGTATGACAATATGTTCTTAAATTTGACTCGTGGTAATGTTCATTTAATCTATGTGAAGGATGCAGTCTGAGTTTCTCTTGTATTATTATTATTATAATTAACTTTCTAACATTGTATTGGCTGCTACCTTTGTAAGGTCTCTCTTATTGAAGAGATGTTTAATCTCAATGGGACTTCTTTGATAAGATAAAGGGAAAATAAATTAAAGAATATATAATTTTCTTTATCATAAACTCTGCTTTGAACACTGGTGGTCATTTTTCAACTTCTTTGGTTTTTACAGAAAAAATACCTCCAAATAAACCATGAAATATTGGATTAAATACACATTAGAATTGCTTTTAGTAACTAACCTTTACAATTATAAATCATGCTCTTAAACAAGCTCATACAGACAAATTCTCACAGGATGTTTTAAAAGAATCGGTTTATAAATCAATCAGACATGAAGCAACATAACTTCTAACACCAAGATGAATTCAAGCTCAATATTTACTCTTTTTCACTCCATTTGTGTGCCCCTAAATGCCTCAAATGGCTGTTAATGCTCCATTAGCTCATCACTAAAAGGCCCTGCCGTTTTAATGGATTATTAGAGAACTTTCAGCTCTTGAGTTGTTTACATGAAACAGAATTTGGTTGGTGAGACAAAACTTAACAGCAAATGTAATGCCAAACCAAATCTCTGAAGTACAGAGCACTAAAACAAACCACAGTCCTCATTTTACAATATTTATCATCACGCTGAGTGCTGTTTTTATTGCCCTGACTCATAAAAGGACACTTAAAAACTCATTAAATCAGGTGGAAAACGCTCTGAAACACACTAATGTTATTCCGAGGTTCTGTGTGGCAGTTAAAATCGACAGCAGCATTTAATAATACAGATGCAGCTGAACAAGAGGCGACCTTTTCCTTTAAATGTCAAAGGAGACAAGTAAAGGTGGTATGGCAGACAGGTTGGACAAATAAGCTCTGTCACAAAAAAGGCCTTAGAGAAAATGTCAATAATCCACCTTTAAATCAATAAAGACAAATATATTTCCTTCAGCCATTTCAGTTCAACCTAACCAGGACTTCATTTTTTTAGTTTGTCACTTTATAATATTTAAAGGTTTTAGTTTCTCTGAAATATTGACCTCTTAATGAAATAACTGAGCAGGAATCCTCTGAAGTAGGGCTGGGAAATATGGTCTATAAATAAAATCCCAGATTTTATCCCCATTAAACTCGATTTACGATTTTAATCTATTTTTTTTTCTCTCAAACCAAAAAAAATCCAACTTACACAAAAATGACATGAATCAAGTTCTACCTTTATGTTATCAGAATATATTCATAAATCAAATCAGAATTTCCCTCTTTAAATTAATGTGTGTGTCATAAAATGTTGATTATGTAGTTCTAATGCAGGTAGGTTTGCCTACATAAAGACTAAAAGCTGCAGGATTCTTACAGCTTGTTAACATGTTTCTTTCTGATCAATATTTAATCTAATTAAAAAAAGAAATACAAGCCAATAAAAGTGCCGGTGCAAAACCTGAAAGGGCCACAATCATGAAAACTGTAAAGTTTCAGTGTTTACATTTTTTAATCTTTGGAAGAGTTTACAATTTAGGTAAATGAATGAAAAAAAATCTCTGTTTTTAATTTTTAAATCTTCTGCAGAAAATAATTCAACTTAATCGATTTAACCGGTATACTGCCCAGCCCTACTATGAAGTGAAGCCTTTATGAAGTTAAGATTGTAAATTCCACTGTTAGGGAGCTTTAAATCAGTCTGATAAAAAACATGACTATAGAGGAGGGGAAACATCAGTCTAATTAGACCTATTACATTTTTATTACACCACTGTCAGTATTAAGAGAGGTTACCCACAAAAATCTGGTGATTAAATTCATATCTTAGTACATAAGGAATGATGTATCATAATATACTGTGATACTCTGTTAGAACTGTTTGTGTGTTTTTTTGATTCCCAGCTGCCAGAGTAAGCTGCACCAAAGTGAAAGGTAACAACTTAGTTTTAATATACTCTACTGTCTAACAGAGTTGTCATATTCTATTCATACTGTAAATAGAGCTACCAAAAGATAAGTAGCATTACAGAGGGCTGCCTGTTTGATTTGATACTTTGGACTGATATAAATGTGCATAGCTCACCTCAAAATAATTCCCATGTGCATTTAGGAGGCTACATGTCACACTGAATGTTTACTTTTACTGTAAATGGCAATAATTATTACTCATGCACAAGAATACTATACTTAAATGTGTCTTTAACAAATAAATGTATGTTAAACTTGACTATTAAGTATAGCAATTTTTGTGACTTGTTTTTGCACACATGCACAGACCAACGTTTAAATAAAAAGTCCATTTCAAAATATAACACAAGTCAAATCTGTTGTTTTTTTGTATTGGTGTAGGTATATTTTGGTTGTAAACCATAACAGAGACTAAAGACTGTGGTGTGAACTTGTGCTCTCTATAGAGCAGCCTGTTGGCTTAGTTATTCTTTAAAGCTCTTATTGATTTAATCAGGGCTCCTACAGCTCAAGGCAAGTTAAATTCAAGACTTTTAAAGACTTTTTAGGGCCATTTGAAATAAAATTTAAGACCAAGTCAACAAAGAACCACAATTGAAACAAACAAGACAAACAAACAAAAACACCACATGAATTACCTGGGTTAGAGGCAATGTTAACCCAATGTTTATTTTCAATAAAACAGCACTTTTTGCCTTCTTTTTAACCCCGTTTTTACAACTTTATGCCTATTTTGCCCCCGTTCATCTTTTTTTGGCCACTGTAAAAACCATTTCTGGAATTTTTACCTGGTTTTTGAAATTTAATTCCCAATTTTGCTGCCATAATCAATTTTCCTAAACCACTTTTTGATTTTTTGCAATTTCATACCTATTTTGCACCTATTTATTAACCTTTTTACCCAATTTCTGAATTTCACCCCTCTTTTTTTACCTCTATTCATACACTTTTTTCCCCCACTTTTGGACCATTTTTACCTTTTCTTAAACCCATTTTTACAACTTTCTACCTATTTTGCCCCCATTCATCTTTTCTGGCAACTGTCAGAACCATTTTTGGAATTTTTACATGGTTTTTGAAATTTAATTTCAAATTAAATTCCCAATTTTGCTGCCATAATCAATTTTCCTAAGCTACTTTGGGATGTTTTTGCCAATTTTTCACCATTTTTTTCCTCTCTCCCTGCACTGTAGGTAGAATAAAGACACGACTCTGCTCTGAAAGATCCTGGTGCAACCACATCACCGTTTAGTTCAGTCTAACATAAATCTGACTAATGAGGTCACATTTTTAAGACTTTTGAAAATTGGATTTAAGACATTTTAATTCCAATTAAGGCCTTATTTTTAGAAGAATGAATTCAATGCCTTTTAAGACTTTTCAAGGTTCCGCGGGAGCCCTGTTAATGTCAATGCCTGATATTATTACTGCTATACCGTGTTTAAGAGCATTGAAACATATGGATTTCCCCTTGGAGATTAATAAAGTATTCCTGATTATGATGGAAAGTTACAAATAGAGGAAAGTTTTTGACCGCTGTCATTAGCGTGGCTTTACAATGAGCTTCTTATGATGATTTTGAGTGGTATGTGAGTGTATGATAAGACAAGGCTTTGTGATGTCTCTTAAATAAATCCACCTGAATAAGACAGCACCAGAGGTTTGTGGACTTGATCATTTCACCTGCCACGCCAGGTGGAGACACTCTGCTGCAAATGGCACCCACTGAAAGCTTTGACAGGAAATCTAACGAGATGGTTTGGACTTGATCAAGCAATCAGAAATATTTCCTTCAAATGCTATCAAATAATAAAACTCTAAATAAACAGCCAGACAATGTTACAGATGCAAAATAAATGTGTTTCTTATATTTAAAAAATAAAAAAATACATTTAATGAAATAATAATAAAAATAATAAAAAATATATAGTAATAATAATAATAATTATAAAAATAAAAAGCAACAAGGTAACAACGATAAGAGAGATAAGGGAAGGAAATTTGAATATCGTATCAGTAATAATAATAACAACATTAGATAAACACATGAAAACAATAATGTTAAAAAATACTTGCATGCAAAAAGTGCTCAAACAAATAAATTAGTGTACACTACATCCTACCTTGCCAGGTGACATTTTTTCAGTATATGGTAAAACCAGTTGCCAAGTGGTTTTAAACTTCCTGCTTTACCCTTTGATTCTTTATCTATGTTTTTCTAAATGTACCGACACAATACCTTTCTTATCCACTGACCGTATGATGGGGGAACAGAGTCCCTCCATGTAATAAAGGAAGCTTAAAGAAAAATATGTGGACGTCTGTTCAGAACAGTGAACACTGCAGTGACACAGTTTTAAACCATGCTTTAACTGTACTGTAGGTTTGGTTCTTTTTTAATTCAATCTAGACATTTCAGTGCAAAAATAAAAATAAATATATAACCTTAAATACAGCAGGTGCATTTGAAAAAAAAAACTGATTATCATGGTGAAGGATTGACATAACAACTACAGGATCTCTTTGAAAACTCCAGTGCTTCTTGTGATGTCATTCGTCTTTTTCTGCTACTTGTCGGATTTTTCCTAATTAACATTGCCAAGAATTAATCAGGAAAAGAGTGAGGCTGCACAAATCCCTGCTGGGTATCAGGCATAAATAGAATTTTGGCTCCATCTACTGGTATTACAGAGAAGTGTATAGTAAGACTAAGCTTGATTAAGACTCGTGCTTGTTTCATAATGTCATAATGTGATTTAGTGAATATCTTTGTCCACAGCCAAGTACATCTAAGAGCAAGTACAATTAAAGCTGCAAGCAGCATTGGACGGGTCCTCGCTGTCTCGCAGGTCCCTCATGCCCCCTTGACCTCCCTTTTGCGGGTTTCATCAGTTCAGGAGTCATGGGTGTCAGCATGAGATTTGTGGGTCTTGATGGGACAAACATTTTGGTGTTGGTTTCATCTCTCTACTACACTCCTAGAGGAAGTTACATTCATTTTAGTGTTTTTTGTCCATAGACGGCGCTACAGAGCTCATTTTAGAATGTTGAGTATTTTTGTTGTTTTCATTATTTTATGAATTCTCTTACATCATTTGGCATGAATGTCTGTTTTGGTCTGCTTGTGAGCTTGTTTGGGGGGTCAAATCATTGTGCAAAGTGGGGATTATAAGTGAGCTTTTATTTTGAAGGACATAATGCCGACTTCCTGTTTCAGATTGGTCAGTAATGTCAGCGCGTGACTTGTGGGTCTTGAAGGGTCCTTGCCCTTCGGGAGAGGACTTCCTGTCATTGCGAAGTTGGGATGATCGAGCGAGCTTTTATTTTGAAGGGCATATTGCTGACTTCCTGTTTGTGATAGGTCAGTAATGTCAGTGCGTGATTTTTCTGTCTTGAAGTGTCCTTGCCCTTCGGGCAAGGACCTCTTGTCATTTTGGTATTTTTGGGGTTCAGTTTGATCACAGATAGACCCTGCTTTAGTTTTTCTGTGTCTGATTAGAGTCTCACTGAACCTGTCAATCAGTGAGTGTGACATCATCAGCTGTGAACAGACCCCTGAACAGCGCGTGATTTGTCTGTCTTGAAGTGTCCTTGCCCTTCGGGCAAGGACCTCTTCTCCTTTTGGTATTTTTGGGGTTCAGTTTGATCACAGATAGACCCTGCTTTAGTTTTGCTATGTCAGAGAACAGCTGCAGTGAACCTGTCAATCAGTGAGTGACATCATCAGCTGTGAACATCAAGGGCAGATTCGAATTCCATCACTCTGAGGACCTGCGCTCCAAGTGGAAACTTTTTTGAACAACTCCTCATAGTTGCCACAATTTTGACCTAATCTCTCTAAAAATATGACCTTTTTGTGTGAAATTTTGTCAGGAATCCAACGGTGTCATTTTTAAGTCCATACGAGTTATTGTTTTCTCTGTACATGCCCAACTGTCACAGGATGTCCGATTCTGAGATTTTCGCTCCTATTCATTTGATAGGGGAGGCAGGGAGGGCTTCTCAGGGGTTCACAAACTTTGAGGGCTTCTCATTCGGAAACCGTTTGAGAAACAACAAATCCCTTCATAACTTTTGTAGATCAATGTCTCCTCTGTCATCTCTCCGCATTTGAAGCTGATACCATTTACGGTGTCGGACAAGATAATTTTTCCGTGGGACCTATTTTTCAGCTGAAATTTTACTTTGAAGGGCAAATTGCAGACTTCCTGTTTGAGTTAGGTCAGGGGTATCAGCACGAGATTTGTGGGTCTTGATGAGACGAACATTTTGATGTTGGTTTCATCTCTCTACTACATTCCTAGTGGCCGTGAGGTCCATTTTTGTTTTTCCAGGTGGCGCTAGAGAGCACATTTTGGCATGTTCTGTGTTAATTTTTTCATTTTATAAAATTTTTTGGCATACCTGAGGTGTGTGCCGGTTTTGGTGAGTTTTCGAGCATGTTTAGGGGGTCAAATTAGGGCTCAAAGACCCGAGGGAAAAATAATAAGAAAGAAACGAAGCAAAAACAATAGAGTCCTCGCCCTTCGGGCGAGGACCTCTCCTGCTCTAGCAAGAGAGGTCCTCTCCTTGGGCGAGGACCCTAACTAGCAAGAGTCTAAACTGGAGGGAACAACATTAATTAATAAGAAAAAAACTGTCATGAAGTTGCTCGAGGCAGTGTTCAATTTCCCTCCTTCTTTTATTACCAAGCAATTGAAAGAAATCCTCATCAAAACCCTTGAATATCATATTCTACTCTCATTTGTCACTGCATTATTTGAACACAATGTTAGTGTAGTTCTAGAGAAATGGCATGTTAAAGTTTCCTCAGATCCATAGACATAAAAAATAAAAATGCTCTCTAACCTAAGTTTAAACATTTAACAGGCCACTGACTCCCCAGGAAGTGACTTCAGGAAATCCTATTTACTAATGGACTGCAGGTCAAAGATCAGAGGTTACTCGTATGAAAGTGCTCTCTGCAGGATGTGTTGAAACATCCCTAAAAGTGGGCTACCCTTTTTCTGTTGGAAGATGTTTCAGCTGTGTTGAAGTTTTCATTTAACAATCAGGCTAATTCTGAGCATTTTTTCATTATTGTTCCATGTTTTTATTCTTGGTAATTATTTATTATCCATGGATTTATTGGTGCAGTGTTTTGCAAATCAGGGACAATATAGACATTCCTTTTCTTCATATCTATATGATTAATTGACCTGTGTTTCATAAGACTTTTGAGATTTGAAACATATCCCTAACACAGAGCCTTTTTAAAAGTCTTGTTGATAGAGCCACAGGCCTCTTGGTCTTTGTTTATTTAGGGGCTTCTAACTAGAGCAAAGGTCAGTTTCTACCCTTGTGTCTGTTATCACATGTGCTCACTCTATTTACACTAAAAATGAGTTTTGGACATAGATTTTACTTTGGGTAAAATGTAGATATACCTACCAGCCGTCACAATCTGCACTGTCCAGGGGTATTTGCTCATCAGGGCCTGGTAGGATCTCCACAAGCCTGCCATTCTGACTCCTGATAAGAAAAAAGGCCAAATCACACAGTGATAACTGCAAAAACGTGGTTTCATTCACACTATCTTGGGTTTATTCACCAAGCAACTCCGCCCACCCGGCAGGCAATGTGACTCAAATCAAGGCAACACCACTAATGAGTCCCGTTACATTATATATTAGGACGCCTGGGTTCTTCAATGAAGGTCGGTCATAATGAGTATAAAATCTATACTTTTACCAATATAAGACCCGAAAGCTTCATTAATTGACTACAGAGTATATCTGACCTGCTTAAACAACACTTTTATTGACTCTTAATGGCACTTAACTGTAACAGCTGCAATAAAACAAATGTACAATCCCATAAACTAAAGATGTTGGCGTTTGATTTCGCTAACACTGCCTTTTCTGTGTGAAATATTTTACAGCCGAAATTCAGTTAAGAGTCAAACAATTAGAATGAAAGTACAAAGCAACTTCTGCAACTCACGTTTAGTTCAAACAATCAAGAAAACACAATGATGTCAGTTTTTTGAGCGTAGTTCGGCGAAGTACGATTGTCGTGCCCCTGCCGTCAGGAGTTTGACGGTTGAAGTTCTGCGCCGGTAACGAACGTTGACGTAAAGCGACGTCGTTTCTGGCTAACAGTTGTAACGTCTGGAGTTTGTGACGAAGAGGCGCACCATGTGTATTTTACTTTTAAGATGTAAGACTGCAATACAAGGTGACTGGTACACACCGACACACCACCATCCCCACACGCCCACATACAAAAGCACATCAGTACTTACTCTGCTACAGGCTGGTAAATAAACGCGACGTTACGTACCGGCTGGTACCAGTTAATGAACCCGGGTTGACTGAACAAGCTGCCGGTGATGCATTCAATGTCTCGAATGAGCTCCGTATCAGAAAGTTTCAGTACACTTGTACTGTTTTTTAGTATTCAAAGTCATTATATTTGCTCTTGAATGTTTAACACTAATATCCATGGGTATAAGAGTGGTAGTGAGACTTTATTTTAACCTGGTTTCAATATTCGCCAATCAAAATGATATTAGGATAGATACAACGCCATAACAAGTGAGGCAAGTAAACAGTGAAAATGTGCTAGATCGCGGTCTTAAGTCGTGGCAGAGTAAATGTATTAATTTCAAACAGTTATTATATATTCCTAAAACTTTCGCTATGTGTGCTCCAAAATATAAGCACTTACCGTCAGATTTCCCACAGCTCTTGAAGGCAGCATAAGGACTGCATTGTACGTCACGTCCGCTGTAAACACACTCTGCTGCCCTCTTGTGGACAGCTCTTGAAGTCAACTAACAATTCAATGACGCAAAGTTGCATCAATTCGAGTTTTTCGAAAGTTAAAATTGTAAAATTGCATTATTTAGAAAGTAAAAACGTGCAAAAATATGACCGTAAACAAGTAGCCTATAGAAAACACAGTCTGACAAAGGATATTGACTTCCCAGACAGGTTTTATTACACACACTAATTATAGCTGCAATCCGTTTAGGAGTGCCAGTTCAGCCTGGGTAAAAAGGCAACACCTAAAAATCTACTACACAGTAGACTGTAGACACAATCTACTACTAAAATGTGCTTGATTAGAACTATCAAGCATGAAAAAAACAGGTAAATTTAAAGATGAAGCTGTCTGAATTCTGAAAGATAGATGAACAGTTTGATAGGTTGGTAGATAGTTGAATAGTTAGATAGGCAGACATACTTTATTCATCCCTTTAGTGAAATCCAGGTATCCAGTAGCTCATATCACACAGTATACATAGTAGAAAGTCAATAGATGTGGGACATTCTGTGAATGCATTAGTGAATCAAAATGTTTTACGGCTAAAAACTGAGGAAAAAAAATTAAAGTGATAAAAAAAGATTAAATCATAATTTATATTATCTAATAGTTGTTACTTGAGCATTTATCATTCAAAACGTCTAATTTCTGTTACATCCACCCTCTAATCTGTTTTATCACTTTAATTTAAAGTTAGGTCAGCCTTATTATGAAGTGTCGAACAAAAATGTGAAAAAACACCAAGGCCTAATTCTTAAGTAAACCTCTGAATAGTGTCTCAAAGGAGATCACATATGAATCCGTCACATAAACTTTAAGAAACATCCAAAACATTTGGTATTGTCGAAACCACATTAATAAGAAAAACTGTTTTAAAAAGGGGAGACCTTTAACAGCACATACCAGTTTCATCTCCTTGTGTTCCTGTAATATTTCATGGTTAATCTTTTGTTGCATTGTAGTCATAATGAGCTCCTAATGGACTTTATAAACATCCAGGCCTTGAATTGGTGAAGTTTATAGCTACAAACAAATAGAAAACAAACAAAAAAAAGATAATTTTTACTCAACTTTACAGGTGCTTTTTGAGCACAAAGTATCTCATAATTAATGTGAGCATGTAGATTGTTTTGTTACAATTTTTTTGCTTTGGTATCTAATATGCTAATAACATAAATAAAGAAGTTAAAAAAATATGATGCACATGTTGTTCACTGATAAATTGGCAACATACAAAGGCAAAAAAGCTACTAAGGAAAGTGAGCTAACAAAACAAAATAAATTGAATATAAATAATTTAGAAAACTATATGATACAACAACATCAAAAATGTTTGTATTCCTCTTGATCACTTCATCTACTATAAATCTCAATACCACATAACTCAAATTAATGGCTGCTTTCAACCATTTCATTCAGTGACCAAAAATAAAAATAAACACCTTTCTTTTGTTAATACATTTGCCATAATTTTATTTTCAATCAATGTGACCACTGGCAGGAATGAAAGAACAAAACAATCATCAGATTTGTTCATTTTGGCCACATGAAGCATGACAGCAGCAGTTTATACACAGATACAAATGAAATGTTATTCAAGCACTGATAATCCATAAAGATGTATCACCATAAGTTGGATATAGTATTTCATAAAAATGTAACAATGGCGTTGAAGGTTTTTACATCTGAAAAATGAAATGATTTAAAAAGGAAACTTTCATTAGTGCAGTAAATGTTCTACATAAAAGGAATGGACAAGGTTTTAAAAAAAAGAACACTACAGCAATGGCAAACATGATAAAACATAAAAATACACCATCAACATATCTGATTGTTTCCCTTAATAATCAATCATTCTTCTTGTTCAAGTATAATTCCTTGTTCTATTTTCTCAAAGTTGCCTGAGATTAAATCTTTTTACAGTAGCGAAGGCAAAACTTCACCAGCAAAGCAAAGCTGTAACTCGGTAATATTTCTTACAAAAAAAGTAACAATAAAAAGTAAATAAAAGGTGGACTAAAATACTAACTCGACATAATATATTACCCTCAAAACTTAAAGAATTTTTCTCTTAGGCTTCTTCTAATGACTATTTACACGCACCTGTCTTCAAAAAGAGGCGATACCTGGCACCACTGCCACGTCCTTGTGCCAAAACAAGGACTGGATTGTTTACAGTTAAGCAGGTGGCAGCAGAGTGAGTATCAAGAACTGGACGAAAGCTGATCATCACTTCAGTGGTTCACGGATTAATCATGCACAATATCTGCTGTATGAAGGCAAACACTCGACTGTGCACACTTCTGAAAGAAACAACGATTTTAAGGCTCTTTCAGTTAAACTAATGAACAAGAATTAAAAGAAAATCACCTCTGACAAGTTTGTAAACACACAGAAACTGGCAACATTATTGTCATTATATTCAAGTATAAAGCATACGTTAGGAGAAATTTGTGGCACAATGTTTGTGGACCGCAGAGTAAAACAACAGTTGGCTGAAACACGAAAAGGTGAGATTTGAAAAACACTGTTCATGTTTCTATTTTGGTAAACAAACCATGAGTTCAGACAAAAGCAGCTGCTGATATTTTCATTTGTGCCAATGTCTCCTGTAATTATGTATCTATCATTTCATTGTGCTTTTATTTAAGCTGCTGTAGTGAGTACTTTTCCTCCAATGTTGACCAGTGAAACTGATTTATTCATGTTTTCTACACTTTTATCAAAGTCCTCTTCATAAATTAGACCCCTGAATGTTCTGTGGACCTGAAGCTTTGTGGAAAGTTAAATTGTTTAGTATTAATTGAATCCAATAAGAGATAAAGATGCTGTTTTTGATCACTTGGTGGCAGTTTGTCGTTGTACAAGCTCCTCACATTTCATTCCTAAAGCTGACTTTTAAAGGCTTCATACGAGACATTCTGAAGTATTCATTCACAGAAATAACATAAGAGTGGCACGGCGGCATGGCAAGAATAATGCTGGTTCGAACCTTGTGTCGGTCAAAGTCTTCCTGTTTGGAGTTTGCATGTTCTCTTGGTGCACGCGTGGGTTCTCTCCAAGCCCTCTGTCTCTCTTCCACTAACCAAACATGCTTGCTAGTAGGGCTGAAAGATTCATTGTTTTCAGATCGAAATCACAATTTTAGAAAAAACAATCATGATCGACAAAGCTGTAATTTTTTGCAGCACTCCTGACTGACCCAGGATCTGTTGTGTCAACTATTTTACAACAATTGTCAGGCAATTTGTGGGCAGGAATTTCTGCATTTCAGAAACAATGTGAATACAGCTTTCATTTGGCATTTTGTCCCCTCTGGTTGAGACTGACATTTGTAGCAAAAGCAAAATTTGAAGTATTGACTTGATCCTGAATTTACTATTTAAAGCCATGTTTACACAGAGGCTCTCTTACCTGAAACACAAAGGTTATTCCATTGTGTTTCTAAAAGCAATCCACCTTTACATGGTCACACCAGGACATCTGAAAACGCTGTAGTGTGCATGCCAGGCCAGTAGATGGTGATGTAGGTTTGCAAAGAAACAGCGGTGTTACAACACATGTACAAAGAAGAAAAACTTTTCACAAACAAAAATGGCGAGCGACGCAGAAGTGCAGGAGTTTCTAGTCTGGACAACAAATCTGTCCGGATAGTTTTGTCTGGATAACAAGCCGAGCACAGTAAGCAGCACTCATGTTACTCGTTAGATGTCCAAAGCTGTTGTTGTTCCTGGTATGTGCACGCAGTTTTCATGTGACAGAGTACTGCCCATGTCAGTGTTTTACCCTGAAATGCAGAATCCTGTTATCATGAACCTGGGCGGCGATACGTTTTCAAACCTTTCCACCTGGACCCTGGTTTAGAAAGTTGTCGATTGAGGCACTCCAGGCACGGTTGCCATGTAAACTGGAGGCTAAATGCAATGAAAACTCGTCGGATTTAGCCGAATTCGGCCTCGTGTAAACAGGGCTTCAAGCTGCATGTTTTTACTGGTTGATATAAGAAAATGAATCATAGTAACAAGCTGCTAAGAGGGTAAACTCCAGCTGAGGTGGATGAGCCTTTGTCAATAAACTGATCCTTGTTGGTGCATGTATATTAAGACAAAGACAGTCAAGTTAATAAACCCAGTCAAACTTTAACTGGAGCTCTACTTATCTGTGTATGTAAGTGCGCTGACTGAAATCATGATGATGTCTACAATTAAGTAACAGACTTCCCAAACCAAAGAAACATTTTTCTCTGGTCTATGAGGGCAACCAGATGAGCTCTGAGATGAACACTGTCACGTGAAGACGTTTTTGGTCACTCCTCTGGCACATGTGAGGGGCTGCTGGGGGGAGTTTGGTTTGAGATGGTGTTTCTTTGATGTTGAAGTCTTTTAGGGGCCGTTTACATGGAAACTCCTGACTTAAAGAAGCAAAGATTCTTCCTTTGCGTTTTCAAGTTCTTCTGCGTTCAGATGACAACGCTGGAGAAGAGTTAATCCCCTGTAAATCGGCTGTAGTGTGCATGACTGTTCAGTAGATGGCGGTGTAGGTCTGCAGAGAGGCAGCGCTGCTACAACACACGAACGAAGAAGAATAACATTTCACAAACAACAATGGCGAATAGACGCACAGAGACGTAGGAGTTTCTTTTATGGACAACAAATCAGTTCGGACAACAAATCTGTCTGGATAACAAACCGAGCACGGTAAGACGCTCACACGTTACTCGGCGGACAGCTGAAGCTGTTGTTGTTCCTGGTATGCGCGCGCAGCCTTCATGTGAAAGAGTGCTGCGCATGCGAGGATGTCAGCGTTTCACCCTAAAACGCTCCGATACGGGTTTACACGGATCTGAATGGAGAGCGGATTCAAATCTTTCCACTCGGGAGCCCATTTTCAAAAGGTTGCATTTTAGATGGAAACGCAATGAGCTCCATCTAAATGCAAGGCCAAAACGCAACGTAAACGTATCGGATTTGACCGTTTCCGGCGCCATGTAAACGGCCCCTTAAAGTTGCATATTAAGCCTTTAAGTTTCCAATGATGCCTACATGCACTGAGGCAACATTAGTAGCAGCCTGTCAGGTATCTCTAAATGAAAAAGCCAAAGGCTGAACAGTCAGGTAACAGTCTGTCTGCCCCATGTAATCAAACAAAAACTGACCTTCACTGCTCTGACCCTGAAACTGCAGCATTCCTCAAAGCTGGTTGGCTTGAGGTTTGCCACACACTGGATGAACTGAGGCCTGATCTGAGGCCCAAACCCTAAAATAAAAGCGGATAATCATAGTGCACGTAAGTCCTCTCATGTGAGCAGAAAGCAGTGTTTACAACATCACCTCGTCAGCCAGCGGGACGCCAAAGAAGCTGGTGAAAGCTGTGAGGGATGAAGGAGCGTCTTTTCTCTCTTCTCACTGCTCAAAGTGCTTTTTGTAACAACCCAGCACATCCCCTGATGTTTTTTCTGTCCTCAGAAGTCCATCCCCTCATCGCTCTCGCACCAGTCTGACGGAGCATCGGTGCCAAAGTAACGATCGCCAAAATTACCTTTGGAAACAAGAACAGAAAACAAGGGAGATTAGGGAGGAAAGCAGAGGGATGTTTCCTTTCCTTCAGGCAGCTTAGGGAGAATCTGCCAGATTCAGGCTCACAAAACACAACAGGGGGCAGAGCTACAGTCCAGATTGTGGTGTGTTTATGGACGAGTAGATACAATTTCAATGACATTGATACCATTTTGGATTCTGCACATTAATCAAATTCTTCATCCATTCTCTTACTAATCTTTGGATGACAGCCGGACAGCACAGGTTTTCTGTGCCAACAATTTCAAACACATTCAACCCATGGACACAAAAATTATTTTTTAAAATAGGTGGAAGGCATTGATAAGTAGGGGTGTCTCAATTCAATATTGATATCCGATATGTTAGTGGATGTTGGTGCAGTATGATTGTTCTATTAGAAAAAATTGTCCTTAGGTGTGTTTAATCCCTAGAGTTTTGGTATCTTATAATGCTAATTAATGTCAAATATTTATATATTTTCAATTTCTGTGGGAGTTGCATTTTATTTTTATGAATGGTAGTTCTGGGGGTAAGTTTACGTAGCCTGGGGGCGGGGCTTCGGCTTTCAGAAGGGTGGAGTAGACGATATAGACGGTCATGTGCAGGTGCAGAGGAGAGTGGCTCCATGGAGGAAGGATGCTTTGAAGCAGGGCTTGGAGCAACGGTTTTCAGACCGTACGGGCTTAATTTTGCTGAGAGTTTTTTTTGTGATGTGCAACCCTTTTATTTACATTTTTTCTTCAAGGAATTAATCGCCTGTTCTGGTCATTTAAATCTGTCTATTCTGGTCATTGGAACACTGAAAGCTGCTCACTAAGAAAATCACGTGTCAGACACTTCCAGTCCTGCAGGAAGTGGCAAGGGGAGTTTTTGTTTGGATTTAAGTTGCCACTACACGATATAAGTCCGATATCAACAAAAAAAAAAAACAAATATCATATATATATATTGATATACGCACTCCGATACAAGCAGTCCATTCTAATTTATTTTTTATTAAATTAACTCAGTTGTAGAATATTCCAATGTTTAAGTTAAACACAGTGGTTATTTTGCAATTTTAAAATATATGTTTTTTTGTTTTTTTTAAATGTATGTTTTTTGGCATTTTGTGCCTTTATTGATAGGAGAGAGACAGTGGATAGGCTTGTGAAAGGGGGAGAGAGAGTAGGGGAGGACACTCTGCAAACTGGTCACAGGCGGGATTCAAACCTGGACCGGCAGAAGCATGTACATGGGGTACCTGGTTGCTAACCACTCCGCCAAACCAGCACCCCGTTTGTTTTTGTTTTTATTGTATTTATGGAGGTTACTTTTCAGGATCTTCTAATTTATGTTTTATTTATTTATTAAATTACACTATATTCTTGTATTTAAGGTTAAGATTTGTTGAACCCATTGGTTAATAACAAATGGGTCAGTTTTTTCTCACACCTACTATTGCTGACTACTGTTGATGAAGCCTTTTCTTACAGTCCATACTACAAAATAAGTAATCAAAGTCTGTATGATTCTTGCTGAAATCATATCAGATTGATATCTGTATCAGCAAATACTCAAGGCTGCAATATTGATATCATATAGGAGGTGAAAATGTTGTATCGGGACACCCCAACTGATAAGGGAAACATTAATCATGAAGGCCATAACATTGATGTCCAAATGTAGACCAACTTATAAACTAGAATCAGTTCTCAGTTTCAGTCCCAGTGAGAGATAATGTTGTAAGCCATAGGATTGTAAAGTCTGTTTAGAAACTGAATGATAACCTCTGAGGCTGAAAAAGAAGGCCCATGCAGAAGAGACAAAAACTGTAGTTTCTGGAGAGTTAGCGTGATGCTGGATATATGATTATGATTTAGGTAGCCCAGATGAGCATCTTCACAGCTTCAGTCTAAATACATAATAATCCATGTACTCTCACTGTATGGAGGGTAATTTGTTTCATATCACCCGTTTTATTTATTGAGAATTTCTGGTTTTAGAAATAAGGAACATGCCGGACATCAGAATTGGAAATACTTGATAAATCCCCAAGGGGATATTTGTCAGTTGCAAGGGGTGTCCCGATACAACTTTTTCACCTCCTATAAGATACCGATATTGCAGCCTTGAGTATTGGCCAATACCGATATCGTGCATCGACATAGTGCAATAAAATAAATACATGAAAAGTAAATTAGGAGACCCTGAAAAGTAACATTAATAAATCCAGTAAAAACAAAAACATATATTTAAACTGCAAAATAACCACTGTGATTAACTTAAACATAATTATATTCTGCAACTGAAATAAATAAATTAAAAATAAATTAGAATGGACTACTTGCATCGGATATTTTAGATGCAGGCGAGTATAATCTGATATTTGTTTTTTTGCTGATATCAGACCGATATCCGACATCAATATCGGGACACCCCTATCTGTTTCAGTTGCTCTCATATGCAGTACAGCAGTAGGAATATCAAAAAGGCTTTGAAATAGATTCCAGACAATAAAATAGATAAAAGCATACAAATTTGTTAAAGCATAAGAAAGCAGGCTGCAACAGGTAGAATATTTATGATGTACTTCAAATAAATAAAAAAGTACAAAAAAATAAATCAAATACATGACTATGAACAAGACCAGGGAGTTTAGAGAAATATGTGTGTGTGTATGTGCATTATGTACGTGTACAATGATTCAAGCTATTTGCTTCTGCACTGACTTTTTATTTGCACTACATTGTAATTTACACTGTACTTTAAATTATGTACTGTCATATTACTCTAAAGCCTGAACATTTCAAACCAACTCATTGTACATAAAAATTCTTCCTAGTATGTAAATGTTATTCTGTTCTAAGCGTTACGTAATTTTGTTCTGCTGCGTACTGCTTGTAAATAGTTTGATGGACAAAGAAAATCTTGACTTTTCATTTTTAATATTTTTGTGCTACTTCACCCACTGACAGACGAACACATGAAACTGTGACAGCTACCTGTAGGCAACAACAAAACTCAGGTGCATCAATCTTTTCAAAGAGAAAGGATGTGCTTTGGCTTCACCAGACTTTTTATTAGAGGTGAAGCATATTGAACAGTTTAACAGCAGAGAGAGAGAGAGTTCACAGCTCACTGTGATTCACTGTTGATTTACCATTTAATACCTCCACTGATAGATCCATGCATCACAGTTTCTTATTGCCCTTCACTGCGTGCTGATAAAGGTTAAAGATAATTCATAAAGTTTGCAGAGGCTGAGTCTGGTGCTCAGCTCTTACAGCCCTGCAAGGTTAGTCAGGCGAGGCGTTCACGCTCTCCTGTTTTAATATTAGAGGTGACGGTATCTTTGTGTTCCTACTCTTCACACGAACACACACGTCCATAAAACGCTTCAGGCAGAACCTTACAACCTTCTACCTTCTGCAACATGAGAAGATTCTGAAGACAGTTTCTTTGCTGTGTTGTAGAGATGTAACAGTCTGAAAATTTCATATCACGGTTACTGTGACCAAAATTATCACGGTTATCATTATTATCGCGGTATTGTCAATCAATCAAACTTTATTTATATAGCACTTTTCCTACAACATATGTAACTCAAAGTAATTGTTGCAAAGTACTTTGACACAGTCTTGAAATCATTGAACCACTTTAATATTGTAATTTTAACAGTTCTTTTGTCTTTTTGACAATAACTGTGTCAGGATATGTCCTTTAGGAATATTTGTTTCAAGTTTTTTTCATGAGAAATAAAAGTAAACAATTCTGACAAGTATTTGTCATTATTTTGTTATAAATGCTTAAACTGTGTGTAATTAAAAGAAAAGAAAAAATGGATTTGTACTTTAAACAGGATTCTCTTCATAAACAATTGTTAATGAACATGTTCATAGTTTTTTTAGATGGCCAAAAATAAATGTAACCTATTTTACAGACACTTACATTTTTGTTTGCCTGCAGCATTAGTGTCCATGTTACAGCTCGTTATATCAGACCATGTCCAGGCCTTATTTTATTTATTTATTTTTGGTTTCCTAACGACAGTCCCTGAAGCAGTTAGCCCCCTTAATGACTCTCCTCTGGTCTCCCCTTTCCATGTCAGATCTCCTCCACATCTCCTTCAATATTTCGAAATTACGATTGATGAAATCCAAAAACACAAACTATGATGGAAAAAGATGCTCTATTACAACGAAATACAGCGAACCCAGCAAATAAACGGCGAAAGAGTGGCAAGAACACACTAGAGCTGAAACGATTCCTCGAATATTCGCGAGTACTCGATTACAAAATATCCTCGAATTAAATTTTGTGCCTCGAAGCCTCGTTTAATATATAATTATACATATAAATATATATCTGGACTACTATACAGTGCACGGTGTTTGACACGGACGGTAATTTCTGTGGCACAATGCGCCTGCTAACTCCGCTGTTGCGCTGCTTGTAAAATCATGAAGGAAGAGAAAAGAGAGGGACAGAAAGGAGAGAGTCTGCAGAAGAAACAGCAGAGAGTGTCCAAAGTGTGTGGTCACTACAAGAAGGAACAGAAAGAAAACACAGTGCAGTGTGTCTGATGTCAAACAGAGTGAGCTTAGCACGTAGCTTAGCATGATAGCACGTCGTTAGGGCTGCAACTATTACTATTACAGCATTTTAAATATGCTCATCACAGACATGTGTCCTCTTTCCATGGTGGAGGACGCAGGATTTAAGAACATGATCAAGGATTTCAATCCAAACTACACAATGCCCTCCTGAACACACTTCACAAATATAATTGCAGAATTATATTACTGCTTTGTAAATCAGGATTGTATTGGCTTTGTTTTAATCCAGTACTGGTTTAAACTTTGAAAGTTGCTAAAATAAAAACCCTTTTCTGAGGAATAAACGGCATTTGGTTGCTCATTTTGAAAGCCCTAACATGTTGCATTGTATACAATTGATTTATTTGTTTAAAAACAAAAAAGCATATTTTGTTAGAGTACTCGAGTACTCGGAGAAATAATTGACAGAGTACTCGATTTCAAAAATACTCGATAGTTGCAGCTCTACTCCAGATTGATACTAATGCTGTTATTTACAAGCTTTATACATCATTTACACAGAACATCCTGATACACCTCCTATAATTCACTCAGGTATGGCTCTCTGAATCCTCTCTGTCTCTCTCTCTGCTCGTTTACTCGAGGAGTTACAGCAGTTTTAATCACGCACATTTGTCTCTTTCACTGCAGCTTGGTGTTTTAGACAGGGTGACTGTCGTCAATCAGTTTCCTCTCAACATCCTTGTAAAATCCAAACTTCGACCAGACTTTATACGTTTCAAGTGGGAAAACCTGTTAAGAGTCTGAGCGAGGCTCCAGCTGCTAAACTTTCAGAGACTAAACATTGCGAACTGCGCACGTGCCTCCGTTTGTGAGACACGGCTGCTTCATTAAGGGCAGACACACAGTTCTGGCTTTTCGTGGCAAAGAGCAGAATCACTTTGCGTTACTGACACAGAGTGGTGATCAAACATGGTAACTCGGTAATTTTAATAGGACGCGGTAATGATTACCGTGGGAAATTTTACCGCGGTTTACCATTTTACCGGTAACCGTTACATCCCTACTGTGTTGTTTTAAAAGCATAAAAACAATGTGTAACAAAAAATTCCAAAACAGCAAGATTTTGTGCATCATTCTTGTGTTTTACTTCTTTTCCAGTTGCTCTAAATTTGGAGAAGGGAGATTTACCGATGCCTGGTATGATGTGAAACTGGTCGTTGACCTCCTTGTCCACAGCCGTGGTGATGATGCGGACTTTAGGGAAGGCGTAGGCGACTGAGTGGACGCCCATCTCCGCCATCAGCAGGGACAGCAGGAAGATCTTATCCTCTGCAACATCATGGTCCTGAAGAGAGAAAACAACACGAACATGACAGGGGGAGGAACCGTTTTTAACATTGTTCTGACTTTTAAAGACGAAGATTTGACTCTCCAGCAGCTATAATTCACTTTTCTGTCAGAGCTCCTCCACTTTGGGACGTCCTGCTCGAGGAGATAAGGCATGCTGAATCAGCCTTATTTATTTTATGCTATTTTATGGTCATACTTATTTTGCACTTTCTTATTAAATTACTTTTTATTTCGTCTGTTTTTACTCCCCTCAGCAGTTTCTCATCATTTTAGTCCTGCTTTTACCATCTTTTAATGTTTTCATATGCTCCCTTTTTTATTACTTCATTTAATTTTTGTTGTTGTTTTCTGAAAAAACAATAAAAACAAAGTGTTGAAAAAAGAAGGGTTACTACAGCAAATTTCAGATCATGCTGTAAACGTACTGTCCCACATTTTTGGACGAGCATGATTTTTTTCAAACATTAGTTGCTTCTACATATAGAATTTTTTTCAAAGATCTCACCCCAAGTCTGTTTGTTTTACATCACATCCAAACATGGTTTGGAAAAAAAGAAAGTTTGTCATTATTTAAAAGGATCTGAAATATTTTAAAAAAACAAGATTCAGAACTAAACTGAAGAGGCGCTGTGTTGCAGTGAAAGGAATCAGTTTATGGAGCAATGGCCACGGTTACATGATGTTTTTTAATTTGGAATTAATTATTCAGAAATAAATAGTTCGGAATTAAAGTTTTCTACTTCGTGCTTACATAGAAATAGTAATTCTGAATGAAGGTTTACATGGAAAGCACGTTTATTCGCCTTTATTCAAGGCCTGAGGGTTGCGAATGGTTTTAACTGGACAGGGGTGGACGAGACGTAGTGACTTATTTACGTTTAACGGAAGAGAAATTCGAGTTCAGTGCCTCCGTCAGGGAAACCTCAGCCAACTTGGACGCTACAGCTTTAAAAAGGTCCACATTTTAATGCTTACATCCATCCATACTTTTATTACTTCCAAATCTTTTAAGGCTCTTATTAAATAAACTGTATCGGCTTGCCATCCTGTTTCCGTCAATGTCCTGGCTTCATAACAATGAAATAAAGTCCTAAACAGTAAAACACCTTAAGAGAACTGCCAGAAAATGTCATCAAATCAGAGGTTCAGTCCAAATGTCTTCATATAATTAAAGAAGGTCAACTGAACAGAGCTTACAGCAAACACGAGAGGGATCATTTGACAAATTAGTGTGCGTGTGGATGTTTATTCAGTGTTTGTGTGGACATACCAGCAGCACTCTGATGGCCATGAGAGCAGCAGCTCCGGTGGACACGGTGCTGTCCATCAGGATGACGTAGTCCTCGCTCAGGTCTTTGGGCAGACGGAGGTAGTGGAGCTGGAAGACAGAAACATCACATCTCATCATCATCTCAGGAGCTAAACAAAACAATAGATATGAAAGGTACAATGAAGTGGAGCCAGAAGGCCCAGCTGAGGGTCATCCCCACTTTATTAGGTACACCTGTTCAATTGCTTGGATCGCAAACAGCCAATCAGCAAATCACATGGCAGCATTTCAGTCCTCCCTAAGTCCTTTTCTATCCACTTTACTTTAACCCAGATGGAAAATGTCACAGGATCAAGGAAAGGAAAAAGGAAAAGAGAACTTGGACTGCACTTTCACTTTGGTGTCATATTTATGCGACAACGATTTTGCCATGACAAACTACAAAGATCTGAAAATGAACTACAAGAGGTTTCTCTGTCATTCTTAAATGCAAATTGCCTGCAAATTTCTATGTGTATAACAGCTGAAACAACAGATCCTGGGTCAGTCAGGAGCACTTTCTAGCTTTAGCAATCCCGATTGTCTGAAATTGCGATTTCAATCCTAACACGATAAATCTCTTATCCCCTAACCACTTGTTGACCAGCCTACATAAAAGACCATTTCTGAAAGAATGATATGTTGAATCTTGAAACAAATGAGCTACAGCAGCAGGAGACCACACCAAGTGCCACTCCTGTCAGTTAAGAGCAGCCAGCTGAGGCTAAACTGCAGATGTTTGTTGTATTGAAGTCTCTTCTGTACCTCTGGCTCTCCAGTGTCGTGATTGGTCTGGATGAGGATCTTCCCCAGCCTGATGTCCTTACACACAGCCATGAGAGCCTGCTCCATGGTCTCTCCTGCTCTCAGGATGGAAACACCAGTGATCTGCACAAACACACGAGAATAAGCAAAACACACTGGTGGTACTTACAGAGGCTGAGGTAGGCGGAGCTAGCAGCACGTCTCTACTTGCCATCTTTTGTTATTACCTCCACCAGGAGGTTATGTTATTGTCAGTGTCTGTTTGTGTTTTTTGTTAGTTTGTATGTTTGTTTCTCTGTTAGCAACATAACTGTGGACGAATTTGGATGAAATTTTCAGGAAATGTCCGGATTGGGACAAGGAACAAATGATTCGATTTTGGGAGTGATCCAGATGATCGTCTGGATCCGCCATGACGAAAAATGTTGTCTTTGTGAATAACTACGGAACTTAAATAGATATCATTATGAATCCAATTGCTAATGGTATGTTTTCATGGTCAAGGAATCTAAATATTTAGATGAAATAAAGGTAGGATTGATATTTATGGCGAAAATCACAATATTGGTGAGGACTGTGGCGCCGGTGGAGATCTGTGCTGTCTGAGTGCTTTTCTAGTTTTGAATGAGAGCCGTTTGATAGTGAGTTTAGATACAGTGAATTTTAGATTTTTATTTTACCTCGATAAAGACATAAACCAAAGAAGCAGACTCACTCTTTTCCCGCTCAGTCTTTTGCCGTCATAGACGCCACCTTGAGGTGTCTCCACAGATACGGGCTGGAGAGGAAAGGCAAAACAAATCAGTCACTCTGATGTTTGAAAAAGAGCCTTGGCACGATTTTCAAAGAAGCACAGCAACACTTTAACACCTTTACCTCTATAACCTTAAAATAGAAGCACCAGGACATTTTACTGCCACTATTTCGAACAAAGAAGAGAAAAACTCACCTTGAGAGGCAGGAAGGAGAGGGCATGCTCTATCAAAAGCCTCATTAATCTTTTGGAGTAGAAGATAAACTCGTCCCTGTTTGTCTCCTTGTTCCTACACGGACACACAGAGGTCAGCGGTAAAACACCATGACACAGAGTCAGAATATCGAGACCTCTGCTGCTCTGATTTTTACTGTAAGGTGCTACAAGATAAATGCACTTATCCCTCTACTGCTCTTCAAGTACATGATGTAAAATTAACCCTCATGGGTAGCTTTAATTTATGACTCTTTGAGGTCATCCGAGAACAAATATGCCCTCTCCCAAAAACTGCTCTAAAAACAAAACAGATTAAAATTTTTATACTGCCCTCCAACTTAAATTATATGAAAAAAACTCATTTGATGTGTTTTTTCCCATGAAAACAGTGACATGTTGTAATCAAATGGTAATTTTAAGGGGTAAAATCATTTAAAAAATTAAATATTTGGTATTTTTTAATGGGGACTAAAGTTGATTCAAAGATTTGAGGAAAAGGGTAGCAAAAATATTAATCTGTTACACTATTATCATTTGTTGCTAATCGAATGCATATTTTAAGCCCAGTCTTTAATAAAATAAATTCCCAGCTCTCCCAACATTTTTTATATTGAAAAGAATTAATTTTATGTGTGTTTTTGTTTCATAGAAACAGCGACATCCTGAAATAAAATTGGTATTTAAAAGGGTTAAATTAAAAGAAATAATTAAATATTTGGTAGTTTTGATTAGGACTGAAATTGATTAAAAGGTCTGAGCAAAAAAGTCGCAAAAATACAAATCTAATTTATTTTATAGCAGCTTTTGGAAGACGGTATTTTTGTACTCTGATGACTTCGAAGGGTCGTAAATCGAGAATCTTACACTGCAAAAAAATTTATATTAAAAAAAATAATGGTCATAATAATAATAATAATAATAATAATAAATGAAATTCAATTTTGTTATCAATGATGTATATCTAAGCCGGATCTTGAATTTAAAAAATCCCTAGCCCTCCAAAATTTATTAAATTGAAAATAACTAATTTTATGTGTGTTTTCTTTCATAAAAACACTGACTTCATGTAATCAAATTGGAATTTAAATGGGTAAAATAAAAGAAAATAATTACATATTTGGTAACTTTGATGAGGACAGAAGTTGATTGAATGATCTGATTTTAAAAAAAGTCTAAAAATATTAATTTCTTATAGCAGTTTTTGGAAGAGGACTTTTTGTTCCTCTGATGACCTCAAAGGTACATAAATTTGACCCCAGTTATCCTTTGACTTCTGAAAAAAAATCTACATTTAATTTTGAGATTTTTCATGCAAAACATCTTCCTTCAAAAAAATTCTTCCATGTGGATTAACACAACCAAAATTATGGCCAAAAGTTGAGCCAAAAATTGCCTGGAAGGACAAAAAATACTCAAAAAGGTTAATTCTTCAAGGGTTTGAGTGTTTTCTGACCTGATGATGGTGTGCATGCCTCGGACCTGCGGCGTGCTCTCCATCACGCTGAGGGTTTTGGGTAAAGGTTGACCCTGATGAGCCGAGGCCAAAGCAGATCTGTAAAAATATGTGCAAACATCCATTTAGTGATCTCCGTTTTTAGTTATTACTCCCGTCTCTTAGCAAGACAACTTAAAAAGCTATCATCAGATTTTGACAACATCTTCTGTGAGCTTGTGATGGCAAAAGGAAGGAGTGATTGGATTTCAGTGTTGATCTGAGTCCAAATCCAGAGACATTGTTTTATTAATTTGCACTAATAACTTTGCTAATTATGTCAGAAATGCTTTGAATTACAGTGAAGTCTGGATCCAGATCAAGACCATGGATGTATTATAAGAACTGGATAGCGTGGCTCTGCCTTCTACCATTCAATGATTTTGAAGCCATAATTTCCCCCGTCAGGGCGCCGCCATTGTGCAGCCAGTAGAGAATCTGGACCATATCTGGACGCAGCCGTCGTAAACTGTCGCAACACTCCCCAGCATACACCGTACACAATCACTGTGAAACTGCCGTAAACCGCGGTTATTTTTAAACTCTAATAACTGATGAAAAAGAAACTTTTCAGAAAAAAGAGGACTTCGAAAAAACGCAGCCCAATAATACTTTCATGTCACCACAGCATACGGATGGGAGAAATATTTCTACGAGGTGTATTAATTTTTTGAAGTTTCACTACGGCCCCGTTCAGATGAATGGGGGAGACGGAGAGTTGACCTATACTGCAGCCAGTCACCAGGGGGAGCAGTTTTTGTGGCGACTTCAATTTGAGCCCAGCAACAAGACGTCCATGCTTTTCACAGTCTATGATCAAGACCCAGAGTAAATGTCTTGGTGGAGTTTTGTGCCCTCTGAGCCCTTTAGTTTGATTCACTGTCACCTCTCTCACAGACTGGGTATTTTCTCTTTTTCCTACCATTCTCTGTTAACTATAGAGATGGTGAAACATATACGGCTGGCCAACATACTGAATAAATCCACTAATTTAAATTATTTAAACATTAAAAATCTAAATTATTTCCTCTTTTTTCCAATTTTAAGTTGCAGCAATGTTTTCATACATAAATACTCAAAATGTACAGAAATATCTCAACTTCTGGTGTTGATGTAGACAGGCCTGCCTACATCCGAACTACATAATCAACATTTTTCCGATGAAACTACAGCAGGCACTTTAACTTGAAGTGGGAAATTCCATTTGGCTTAGGAAGATGTTGTGATCACATGAAGGCAGAACTTTATTCATACGATTTTTGTGTCACTAGGAGGTTGTTGTTGTTTTTTGAGAGGGTAAAAGTCTATTACAATTGTAAATCGCGTGCTGTGCGAAAAAAAAAAAAAAATCCGGGATTTTATTTTGAGGCTATATCCCCCAGCCCTAGTTTAACATGAAAATTCTTGTAGATCAGCAGTCTCTGACAGATCCATATCACTTTCAAAGTCACTCAAGTCTCCTTTTTCTTCAATTTGATGTTTAGTTTAAGCTTTAGTGGGCTGTCTTGATCATGTCTACATGCCTAAATGCATTGAGTTGCTGTCATCTGATTGGCTGATTAGCTTTTTCCATTACGGAGAGGTTGAACAAGTGTGCCCAGTGAAGTGTGTACTCGCTGTATATATCAGCAGAATGGGTAAATATATTTATTCTTTCCTTTTATTAAAGAATGATTAATTTAAGAACTGATTTCCTACTTAAGTTCTGGACAACAGTTACTTGAATTGTTTCACACATGAATGTTTCTAATTAGGAGATCTAATTTGAATCTGTATGTATAACCTTCACAAGAAAGGTCAGGCTTTAGATTAGTATTCTGCAGAGTTCACTGTCCATCACCTGGTTGTTATATCACTGTTTGTAGATCTATATCAGGCAGACGAAGCTTGGGTCTACGGTTATAGTCAAAACAAATCTTATCTTTGTAAAGAAATTAGTGTCAGTTTCCATGTCTAAATGTCTAAATTAGGTTGGTTTTCCACTGATGTACAGAGTACACAGCAGAGGGGCAAGGTTAGCCAACCAGGGAGCATAATGGTATTTCCATGATGCCATGGAGAGACCTCTGATATAGTGCATCCCCCTCTCAAAACACATGCTATTCTGTGGTCATGCCCAAAATTAACTGCAAACTGGGGGGACGTATTCGGTGCTCTCCAAGCAGTTTTTCATCATGAAATACCCAAAGACCCTATGGTTGTTCTCCTTGATGTACTACCTGAAAACGCCAACACACCAACATTTAATCCAAATCCCGTTAGTGGCAGCCATAAAGTGTATCACAATCAGATGGTTGAATTTGGAACCACCAACATGTAATGATTGTAATACACATTCATATAATATTAGGATCCAGAAGGTACTAGAGTTACATGAAATGGAAAAAAAATCACACATCAGGGTTCCCACTCTTTTCTTGAAATAATTTTCCAGGAGTTTTATCCCCCATAACAATATTGGTGTGGGCAATAAAACAAGATAAAAGGGTGATGACCAAAATCTCTTGGTAGCTCCATCGAATCAAACTGAACTTAAAACTGATTAATTTCTAACACTCGAGCATGAACATTACCTGCTAGCTATCTTTACAGTCTGGCTTTTATGCAGTGTCTTACTGTTATTTTTATACTTTATACTTACTGTTTTATCTTTATCTACTCTGCTTTTTATTAACTTTTTTTCAATTCACTGTTTAAGTAGCTTAAATTTTGTTTTGTCATTTTGTATTATTTCTTTTAGTCACCATTGTTTTGAGCTTTTATATTACTTAACCTACATTTTTACTTAATCTCTTATGTTTAATGTTTGTTCTCCGACAAGGAAGAAGAAAGATAGATCATTTTCCAGGACAATTCAAGCTTTTCCAGGACATTTAACTTTTTTCCTAATTTTTCCATTTGCTTTCCATGACTGGAAAATTGGTCGATCATTTTCCAGGTTTTCCAGGATGAGTGGGAACCCTGCACATGCCTTACAGCTTCAGAAACCAAAATGTATCAAGAGCTGGGCACCTGGAATGCCTCTTCTGCTACAATATTTTGGAGTGCTTTAATTAAAGTCATATACACTGCGACTCCTAGGTAGGACTCTTGGTGTTGGGCCTTTTTTGTTTGTTAAGTCTTGTAAACTCTTTAGATGCCACTTGTCTGTTATTCTTGCAGACTGCATGTGTGCATTGGGCACACTGGGGACTAGCATTTGTTGCAGATGGATTGTTCAGAAATAAGGAACATGTCTAAAGGATATGGCGTCATAAAGATGAGCATGTTAAAACAACAAATGCAAACCCTTCTGCAAGTGCAATTACAGCCAATAATCATTCGTCTCCCTTCAAAATAAGTTGAAGTAGTTGGTAGGGTGAGCTAATTTCCTGTGTTGTTTATTTTGTCACTTGAGCCACTGGCACAAGCTGTTAGAATATCACAAACATCACTCCGATAACACTTAAATCTACTTAGGATCATATAGCACTCTTTGCTGATGACATCCTCTTATTTTTCTCTGACATAAATAATTCATTTCCACATATACTTGATCTTTTAGAACAGTTTAGTTTTGTCTCTAGCTTTAAAATAAACTGGACCAAATCTGCACTTTTACCTATAAATCCTACTAGTAGAGATGAATGTGCACATTTCAGTATACCGGTGGTCTCTCAGATTAAATACCTAGGATTAAACATATCTCCATGCCTTAGAAAAAATGTGTATAAAAATGTCAGCACTCAAAAAGAGATGAGCATATGAATATGTCATATTTTTGTTGCTGTATGTTTGTGTTGAAATAAAAAAGTTGAAAAATAAACATGCTGAAAATGGTAAAGAGCAGCAATACAGGCTAGCCATGACTTTTTGTTACCTGCTGAAACATGTTTTCTGCATGCTCTGCCCCAACACTAAAAACAAAAAGCATGCTTCTGCAGTTATTTTACTGCTTTACTGCCCAAAATGTGTCCTCAACTTGGGTCATGAAAGCAGCAAAGGCATCAAACAAGCATGTAAGCTCTTCTCTTATCAGCATATTTTGCTGTTAACAGCCAAAGTGCATCACAACTATGATACATCACTACAGAGAGGATGCACACAGAGAGCCTCACATATCCCAGCGGAGCTTCCTCTGGAGAGGGCGACAGGTTTTCATTTGTTGAGTTTGTGTGATGGAAATTGGGGAGGAAGAAGAAAGCCAGAAGCACAGGAAGGAAATGTATGAAAGGAGCACAAGAGAATACAAAAACAGATAAAGGAGGAAAGAAGAGCATTAGAGCGTCAAAACTACGGCTGCACTACATCATCGCTCTGCAACACTGAACAAATACTTCCAAGTTCAGAGTGGATGATACAACACACCAGCTCAATTCAATTTGTTCTTAAAGTGGGATTATTTAAGGTGACTCAATTCATTCTCACTCCAACAGGCCGCGCTAGGAGCAGAGAGAAGTCGCTCTTTACTGCTCAGATCTCAGAGGGATACAGAGGAAAAAGACCTGAGGATTTATCTTTGGATGGAACCGCAGACTTTATAGTTTCTGCTCTTTCTAGTAACAAGCATGACATTTATCAGCTTTCAGAGGCTGACAGTGAGCTGAGAGGTTTATGAAATGATTTACGCTGTGCTCTGTGCTGAGTGATGTTTTATTTTCAAGTGAATAATCAAACAAAAGGTCAAAAAAATGATTCACGGAGGAGGAAATCAACAAAAGAAAAGAAGGAGGTTGTTTATTTCTAGTGGTGTCCCAATCCAATATCAGCAAAACAACATAGTGTATATCTGAATATATCGGCCTGCATCTAAAATCTCTGATACAAGCAGTATTCTAATTTATTTTTATTTATTCAATTCAGTTGTAGAATACGCTTATGATTAAAGGTGCTATGAGGAGTAGGATTGGGCATCGAGCATCGAGTATCGATTGGGAGTATCGAACCGGGAGTAACTTTCCAATTCTCCCGGAATCGTCCAAATGTTTTAATTTCAATTCCTAGTTTCAATTCCTAGTCCGCCGACCAGAAGAAGAAACCGCCGAACACCAACGAAGAAGAATCCGCCAGAAGTATTTAGGTTAGCTCAACCCTGGACAATACACCCATCATGAGTTTTTCAAAAATAAAGCTCTCTTGTGAAAAGTGAACTCCTGTGAAAAGAAAATTTATATTTTTTTTCAGTTCAGATATATATATAAAAACAGCCCTATGAGAAATTCATAGTATAGTTCATAGAAAGTGGTAAGTTCATAGCATTAAAATTCATGGAGAAGTACAGACTATTTTATCCAGAAAGACCTCTGGTTAGCTAGCTCATTTAAAACATCAAAACTTTTTTGACCCTGCCTCTTAAAAGAATCGGAATCGAGAATCGTTAGGAACAACATAGGAATCTGAAACTATCGGAATCTAAAATCTCCAAGAACCGGATTTATTTTCATTTATTCAAATTCAGTTGTAGCGATGCCCAACCCTAATGAGGAGAATCTATTACCGGCGAAAAAAGGACTCTGCTACCCATGAACACAAGCGGCGACTGTCGTAATGCTGCTTTCCACGAACCTCGGAAGTGGGAGTGACATCATCTCCGACTTATCGGCGTTCGAGTTGAAGCCAGAAAAAAACATGCCGATCTACCAGGCTATTTTTAGCTGTTGTGAGCATGCCCTGTGTTGTTGTATGAAGAATGTGATTATCACTATGGCAGCATTTTTGTAAATACAAGTCTCACAATACTATGTATACAGCTGATCTAGAGTGACACACCCAAGTCAGAAGTGCAAATAAATTGATTATTACAGGAGCTAAATAACTGTTCACACTGGGGGCATCCATCTTCGATTGTCAACTCGGGGGTGGGAAGGTTTCACCGAGTTCCCAGTAGGAAATTCTGACTTCGGGGAACATTCCAGATGCAGTTTCCTACTCGGAACTCGGAAATTCCAACTTCTTACTTCAACTGTAACGCACCACAAGACGTTGCCAAAGCGTGTGTTTGTTGTGTGGTAGCCCGGACCTTCCTCAGAACTCTGCATTGCTTTACAACTTCTTTTTTCAACAACTTACAGGATGCAAAGCGACGAGGTAATGTATCTCTTTCTAGTTAAGTAGCGGTAGCTTTTGATGTGTGACAACAAGCAATCTTTGGAAAAATTATTGTAGTTGTAGCCGGCTATATATCGCTACTTACAGCACGGTGCTATAAGACGTGTAATATAAATAATAAAATAATATAAATTTGCTCTGCTTTTAATTGTCTTGTTCCTGAAGTTGAGTATCCAGGCCAGTCCAGCCCTGTCCGACCCGACCAGAAGGCTAAGGAATAGCATTTTTTTAAATGTATATTCTTGGGCATTTTGTGCCTTTATTGATAGGAGAGAGACAGTGGATAGGCTTGTGAAAGGGGGTGAGAAAGTAGGGGAAGACACTCTGCAAACTGGTCACAGGTGGGATTCGAACCTGGACCGGCAGAAGTAAGTACGTGGGGTGCTAACCACTACGCCAAACCAGCACCCAGGAATAGCATTTACAGATAACCTATTTTGATGCTATAAAACTCATCTTAAAGTGTGTATTTTGATCAGGCATATATCTAAAAGTGAGACTTTTTTGTAATTACTTAGAAACTTCTCACAGTCTCTTTAAGTTAAACACAGTGGTTATTTTAAAATTTTAAAATGTATGTTTTTCTTTTTATTGGATTTCTTAAGGTTACTTTTCAGGTTCTTCCATTTTATTTTTTATTTATCTAATTTAAAGTGACTGTGAGGAGTTTCTAAGTAATTCCAAAAGCATCAAAATAGGTTATCTATAAATGCTAGTCCTTAGCTTCGAGGTAGGGTCAGACAGGGCTGGACTGGCCTGGATACTCAACTTTGGGAACAAGACAATTAAACCCAGAGCAAATTTATATTATTCGGACACATCTTAGAGCACCGGGCTGTAAGTAGAGATATTTAGCTGGCTACAAAACTACGATACTATGTTTTCCAAAGATTGCTTGTTGTCACACATCAAAAACTACCACTACGTAACTAGAAAGAGATACATTACCTTGTCTCTTTGCATCCTGTAAGTTGTTGAAAAAAGAAGTTGTAAAGCAATACAGAGTTTTGAGGAAGGTCAGAGCTGCATTCATTAGCATCACAACAAACACAGGCTTTGTCTTGGGTCACGTCTTTTGGTACGTTCCAGTGGTAGTCAGAAGAAGGAATTTCCGAGTTCCGAGTAGGAAACTGGAACTGGAACATCCCCCGAAGTCGGAATTTCCTACTGGGAACTCGGTGAAACCTCGCCACCCCCCAAGTTGACAATCGGAGATGGATGCCCCCAGTGTGAACAGTTATTTAGCTCCTGTAATAATCAATTTATTTGCACTTCTGACTGGGGTGTGTCGCTCTAGATCAGCTGTATAGTATTGTTGGACTTATATTTACAAAAATGCTGCCATAGTGATAATCACATTCTTCATGTGATATTTGTGAACAACAACACAGGGCGTGCTAACAACAGCTAACAATAGCCTGGTAGATCGACATGTTTTTTTCAGACTTCAACTAGAACGCAGATGAGTCGGAGATGACGTCACTCCCAGTTCCGAGGTTAACCGAACGCAGCATTACGACAGTCGCCCCGCGTGCTCATGGGTAGCAGAGTCTTTATGTTGCCGGTAATAGATTCTCTCTCATAGTACCTTTAATTGTTGGTTGATAACAAATGGGACAGTTTCTGTCATACCTACTATTGCTGACTTCTGTTCTCTGTTTGAGTAATCTCACCTGATCAAGCCTTTCCTTACAGTCCATACTATAAAATAAGTAATAAAAGTCTGTATGATTCCTGCTGATATCGTATCGGATTGATATCGAAATTGGCCAGTACTCAAAACTGCAATATCAGCATTGTAATCAGCGGAGAAAAAGTTGAATTGGGACACCCCTATTTATTTTACTGAGGAGTCACCAGAACAAAAACTGTCTAAAAATAAATTAACTCAAGCCTATTTTTAATTATACGACAAGGAAAAAGCATTTGTCTCCAAGCAGACACGAAAAGGGGTATAAAGGAGAGTGGAAGCAGGAGGGAAGAGGAAAAGAAACATGGAATAAATGTGGTGATAAAAAAAGAAACCAGCAGTCGTACCTCACAGTGATCTCACGCTGGAATGGTTACATTCAGCCGGGCATGGGGAGGGAGTCGCACACAAACACACAACGGTTTGTGTGAGGAAACACAAGAAAAAAAAAAACATGAGATAAACCAATCTGCAACATAAAATCAAGAGCCAAACATTTGAAGAAAAGTAAATGTTTTGTTATTAGTCAGGAGCTTTTTTTTAATAACACAAGATGATTCTTAAAAAAGGGAAATCTGATGTTTTGTTCAGTCTTATTTTGAGAAGTTATCCAGTGCAGGGAGACTGTAAACAGAACGCATGATGTTGCCAGGTCAGCTCACAGAAATGCACACAATTGCTAATGCAAAATGAAGGAATTCAAAGGGTGTTATATCGGGATGGGCAATAAGACCAAAACATCATATCCTGTTTTTTCCTACAAAAGGCTTCACCAAATTTTCTGTATTTCTAAATATATTTATTTTGCATTTTTAATGTAAATAAATAACACAATGATATAATATGTGATATTTTACAATATTTGCCTCAGTACCAGAGTGAAAGCGATGATATAATTCCAGGAATGGGAATTGCAAACCAATCCTAGTTAAGAAACGATAACAACACCTACAAAGAATCAATATCTTTCATCCTTTTGGTTGTCAGTTCCATTATTAAATCATTCCGCTTTGTCTTGCATGTTTTACAAGTAGGGATGGAAATCGAGAAACCAATTCCAGCTAAGAATCATTAACAGCTCCATAAAAGAATCGATATCATGAGTCCTTTTGCTAATCAATTCCCTTATCAATTCCTTCCACTGACAGGGTTCAGAAGCGTCAGAATTGTGGCTTAATTTTTTACAAAAGGCGCCTACTGCACAACCTTAAGTGAGTGGAAACACCAGCAGCTTACAGAAGCAGTTATCCATGCTGTGACGTGTGTTGACACTGAAAATCTACAGGCCAACATTTGCCCACATGGAAAATCTGCAGGAATCATTAAGGGAATCATTAAAGAATTGGATCGATTCGCAGGATCGTTGATAGAACTGGCATTGATTAAATCCTATCAATTCCCATCCCTAGTCAAGGTACGTAATAAGAGATAAAAGAAAAGGAATAGGATAAAAAAAGATAAAGGAATCACAGCGCATAACACTGTGTTCCTTGTTTTCTTCTTTGTCTTTTTTGGTCAGTTTTCCATATTTAGGAGGGAATAAACCCACACCGATCCAAAAAACATTAGTGAAATGCATCATACATTAGCCAGAACAATAACTGCTGTGCTAAAAGGAAAAAGATTTTGCTGATCATGCTTTTCTTTTGTATCGACGTGACTGTGTGATTGGAGAAAATGTATCTTCATTACTTTAATATTTCCCTGGCCTGCACTAAATAAAGGTCTGTACCATGCCCAGGCTCCCCTTATGTGGTTATATGCTCCCTGTTATCATGTAACTTACTGCTGGAGTCATAAATGTGAGTGTGAAAAATGTCCAGTGTGCTCTCCTCGTGGTCATTAATGAACATGTTGAAGGTGGAAGAGATCATATTTTTGGTACAGCTCATAAAGCAGCTGACAGAACAGTGAGGTGAAGGAAGATGGAGGACACCTGCTGTAGTTTTATGTGGTCGTTGATCGTAGGTAAGTGGAGCTCAGGCTGAACAGGTTAACCAGTTTAAAAGGGGGAAATGTGGATTTCAGGGTCTGCTTGGTTGTTAACTGAGGAGAGCTAAAGCAAAAGGAGTTATGTTTGATGTGCTAAAAGGCAGAAAGCATTCCCCCCATCCTCGTTTCTCCAGCAGAGGGAGCAGGTGCTGCGGTTAAACACAGAAAAGAGAGCTGGGAATGAACCAATGGCTGCTTCAAACTTCTGTGAGGAAAGGCAGTTTGCACAGTCCCATACTCTCTCTCACTCCCTTTTGCAAGCCTGTCCATAATCTCTCTCTCTCTCCTATCAATAAGAATATTTTTCTGATACATATAAAGCCATATGAATTATCAGCAAAAAACTCAATTGCAAAACACCCAATCCTCTATTTTTCCTAAAATTTCCAGACTCAGTTGAATACAGTATCGTACAAACATATAAAAAATAAATCAATGAAAAAAAATGCACAACATTGCACACAAGACTATATGAGAACCGTTTGGTTTTGAAATATACCATGAATTATGAAAGTTAATACGTCTATGTTGTTGTTGTATACATTTCTAATGAATGTAAACAATAACAATGCATCATGTATTCCTTTTACGTACCTTGACATGTTTCGGCGGGCACTTCCACCTTCCTCAGAAGTGTCACTTGGTGGTAGGTATGATGTGTCATATCACCAAGTGACACTTCTGAGGAAGACAGAAGTTTCTGCCAACAAAGAATCGATATCAAGAGTGTTTTTGCTAATCCATTCACTTATCAATTCCTTCCACTGACAGGGTTCAGAAGCGACAGAATTGTGGCTTATTTTTTTTTTTACAAAAGACGCCTACTGCACAACCTTAAGTGAGTGGAAACACCAGCAACTTACAGGAGCAGTTATCTATGCTGTGACATGTGTTTGACATGGTTACACTGAAAATCTACAGACCACCATTTGCCCACACAGAAAATCTGCAAGGATCAATAAGAGAATCATTAAAGAATTGTATCGATTAGCAGGATAGCAGGATCGTTATTAGTACTGGTATCAATAAAATCTTATCAATTCAAATATTTGGGCAAAAAGGATTTTAAAGGAGACATATCATGCTGATGCATGATTTAATACTTACATATAATATAATAAATTTGAAAACAAGACCTTTCACCCCCTTAATTTTCAAAAAATGAGATATTGTATTTTTTCTGACATCCTAGAACGAGAGATTTGATGCCTCTGAAAATAGGTCATTGCGAGATGTCTGCGAGATTTAAATCGTCGTGACATCACGAGGTACCTTTCTTTTTATTGGAGTAATCTGATAAAACACTTCCTCCTCTGTGATGTCCGTTAGCCACAAAACCGTCACTGACGAACACATTCGTCCAGCAGCAGTATATAGATCCCTCGCTCACACTCCCTCATTACCAGCTCTGGCCTGTAGGGGGACTCAATACGCGCTCGCTGCCTTGAGTCTGCCGGAAAATACAGTAGAAGAAGAAGGACAGGCTGGCTCTACCCCCGATAGAACTGACCAATCAGAGCACAAAGGGCTGTGACGTTGCGAGGTAGCTGTAGGTCACCCTGAGATCCGAGTGTTTCAACAAGAGCTTGATAAAGGCCTAACATGAGGATATTGAGAACACTATTGTGGGGCAATGAATGAACTAAATGACTTGTACTGAGGGCAGAAATGCTTTACAGGCATCCTAGTTTGGCATAGTGAAAAGGAGAAACAAGCATGATATGTCTCATTTAAATTTTCTGCCCTGTCTGCCTGGAATGATGTGCAGAAGGATCTGAAATTGACACATCTGGTAACCCTAGGGGAATTCAAGACATTTATAAAAGACAGAGAAATGAGCTTAATTGGCTGTTGTGATTGCGTATAATCCCAGTGCAGTTTTTCTGTAATGTGTGTCTGTAACTGTAATCTGTTATTTTTTCTGTTTCTGTGCTGCCGTCTTGGCCAGGTCACTCTTGGAAAAGAGGTTTTTAAATCTCAATGAATTTTTACCTGGTTACATAAAGGATTGATTGATTCAATTCCCATCCCTAGTCAAAGTACTTAAAAAGAATACGTGTCTGAGATAAAAGAAAAAAGAAAACTATTTCTAAGAAACTGAGGACATTCAGCTAACAATGCATCAGCATAGTTCTTGCTGTAATCTTATTTCTGTGATAGTTATGTTTTTGTAGGAGTCGGCTTAAATATGCTTTGGCTTCTGCCTACACCCTTTCGGTAAGCTTGGGAACTTTGAAAACTAAAGTGTTTTATTGCAAATGAACCAAAATAAATTTCATTTGTTCATTCAGAGGCAGAAAATACCCCCAAATATATAATCTGAAACAAAAAAAAAGTCTCTTTTTCACTTTGTTGACTGCATCAGCACTCTTCTTGCAAACATACAAACAAGGTTAATCAAATTTGACAAAAACATAAGGTAATAGAGCGAGAAAGTTCATTATGTCTATGTAGATCAGGGGTGGGCAACTTTAATTACCAAGAGGGCCACATAAAGCCATTTTTCCCAGCTTGATGGCCACATTGTTACAAATTTTCGGAAACTCGCGATAATAAAAAAGAATGTTGGATAAACAACAAATGAGAATATAAATTCGTCATAAAATTAGAATACCAATATTCATATATTACAACACAGTAAAAGTTATTATGCATAATCAAATGAACTTGATACAGAATTCAAGCAAATTTAGCTAATTTACATCTGATTAAAGCCAATGAAGCTATTTTCAAATCAATAAAATTGTGTTTTTCAAATTTTTAAAGCTCAAATATTTTGCTGCTGCCATTATTTGAATATAATTTTGAGTAACTTGATATAATGTTAAAGGCTTCATGAAAAAGATTTAGACAGTATAAGAGCAAAGTAAGGTTGTAAATAACTTACATAAGATGATACAGAATTATTTCTATTGGATATCTGAGTTTTCTTCATATTTACATCTGCTGGTTTTTGGGAATGAATGAAAAAAAAGGGGGAAAAAAAGCATAAAAACACAAGGTAATTGTTGATTTAAAGCCTTCCTCCTGACCTTTAGAGCATAAAAGACGGTGATTCAACAGTAAAGAGAAGGATAAGGTTAGTATATAAAAAACAACACTTAAACTTAAAACCAGCAGACTAAAACTAATACGTGGTGACTTATGAAGCTTTCACCAAATCTCAGTCCCTCGATCATTCACTTTGTGGTTAAATACTTACTGAGGGACAGATGAATGGGAGAGGGAATGCCTCTATTGTTTTCATAGTCCAAAGAGCCAAGTAGTAAAGTGAATTTAATGCCCGAGAGTGGAGCGTTGGCTTTCATTTGGATCACTATAAAGCTGACTACCGAGCCGTGCTGTGTTCAAAATACACTCCTGTCACAGCAGCAGCAACTGTAGGTTACACAAACAAACAGTGATAACTCCTATCAGCGCAACATGAGGTCTGAAGCAGCACTTTAAACACAAAAGAAATAAAATGCCTCACAAACAGAAGGAAGGAGCAGGAAATACGAGGAGGAAAACCAAACAGGTACCAAAGGTTTAAGTGAATCAGTTAAATCTGCTCAGGAACTGGACCTTAAAAAAGAAAGATTAAAAAGAAGAGGAAGACTCACCTTTTCAAGCTGACTGTGAACATGCTGAACAATCAAATCCAGCGCTACAAAGTTTTCTCCTCCTTTAAAGAAAAAGAGCAGAGAAGATCACAAGACAACACAAAGGCAGATACAACCAGAAATAAGGTTGCTTATGTTAAATACAAACACGTAAATTTTGGATTTTCTGAACGACATAAACTCCACAAACAGACTCTCACTAACCTCGAGGCACAACGATGTCAGCAGACTGCACAGTGGGCTCGATGTACTGCTCAAACGCCGGCTTTACAAACTTGTTGTATTGTTTGATGATTCCACTGATGTCCCGTCCTCTGTGGGAAATGTCCCTCTTCAGCCTCCGTATGAGCCGAATGTCAGAGTCCGTGTCCACGAACACCTTCATGTCAAGCAGCTGGTGAACAGAAAGAAACATATCACATTAGACAAAGTTATCTTAGAGTTCAGGGGCTATCTTTTAATGCATCATGATTTATTTTCTGAAGTAATTACTGCATTTACTTCTGGTTGATATCTACAGTAATTCTACCATAGTGCTCTACATGCTAGATGTAAACAAGCATGTACAACTTGAAGCAAATAATGAATGTTTGTTTACCAGTGGTTCATTAAAATGAGGCTGCTACAGCCCCATGAGACTTTATAGATATATCGCACAGATGCTTTATGATCAATGTGTAAATGTGCCAAATAGTCATGATTTCGGGATTAAATACTTCAGAAAAAAAGGCAATGTCTTGTACTACCATTTGACATGTGACCCTAAGCATACCTGACCATAGCCCAAAAATGTTTATTCATCAAAATTTCAAAAAGAGCTAAACTTACAGCTGAACTTAGGCTGACCCGATATTTGGAAACTGTAGAATACTTAGTTGATGAACAGAACGGGTTTAGAAGAGACCGAGCCTGCATTGACCACATTCACTAAATTTCAACAATTGTTAGAACAAGAATTGCTGAAAACAAATCTACTTTTGTGTGTTTTGTGGATTTTCAAAAGGCCTTTGATGGGGTAAACAGAGACTTACTTGCTCTAAAACTTTTAAAGGCAGGGGTGAATGGTAAATTTTATCAAGCTTTGAAGGCACTCTATAGATGCTCTGTTGTCTGTATTAAAGTGAATGATTCTAAAACTGGTTGGTTCCAAACACCCTCTGGTGTAAAACAGGGAGATGTCTTGTCCCCCACTTTGTTCTCTCTATATATAAATGACTTGGCTGTTGAAATAAAAAACTCTGATGTAGGGATTCATTTAGATAATATTACCTTGGGTATCCTATTGTACGCAGATGACATTACTCTACTTGCTGAATCAGAAGATGATTTACAGTACCTACTGAATTTGTTGAAGACCTGGTGCCATAGATGGAGACTGACAATAAATAATAATAAAAAAAATAATAATAATTCACTTCAGAAAGAAAGGTACCCCAAGAAGTAAGAATACTTTCCTTCTTGGGACTTCTATTTTAGAATATACAACTGAATATAAGTATCTGGGTTTCTGTCTTGATGAGTTTATGACCTATGAAGCTGGAATAAAACTTCTGTCTGGTTCAGCTGGAAGAGCACTGGGGTCTGTTGTCAACAAGCTTAAAATCTGCAAAGATCTTGGGTATGCCACCTACACACATCTGTTTGAAGCTTGTGTTTCTGCTGTTTTAAATTATGCAGCAGGTATATGGGGATACAAAGAAAGTAAAAGTTCAGATGCGGTTCAAAATAGAGCAATAGGTATCCATAAATTTGCCCCTATTCTAGCTGCTCAGGGTGACATGGGTTGGATTCCTGGATCAATAGTGAGAAAATGTGAAATGATCAGACTTTGGAATCGATTTATTAAAATGACAGAAAATACGGATTAATAAGAAGACTTTTATTTTTAGTAAAATGCAGAACTCTCCCTGGGCTACAGAGCTCCTTTCTATTTTTGAGGAAGTAGAATTACAGTATGTCTACAGAAACAATCTTGTTTACAGTGTGAACAAAGTCAGGGAGAAGCTTGTTGCCAAGTTTGAGCAAAAATGGCTTAATGAAATTTTGTTAAAGGCAAAATTAAGAACATACATCCAAATTAAACACAATTATGGCCATGAATCTTATGTAACAGCTAATCTAACAAGAAGTCAATGATCTTTAGTTGCTCAGTTGAGACAGGAATCCTCCCACTTGCTCTTGAAGTTGGCAGATTTAAAAACATCCAGGAGGAACACAGACTTTGTGAATTATGTGAAATAGGTGAAGTCGAGAATGAAGCACATTTTCTTCTGTATTGTCCTTTTACGATGAGTTGAGAGCTCCTCTGATGAATGAAATGTACATTAAAAGCCCTGATATGTTTTGGTGTTCTGATGATGAAAGGCTGAAATGGATGTTTAGTTATAATATTTATAAGTTGGCCTCCTTTGTATCCAGAGCCTGGAAAAAACGTCAGGATAGTTTATTTTTGTGAGATTATTATTTCCTCTTTGTAAACGCCTAAAATCGGCATACCGTTGAAACACATTTCAAATCGAATCTGCACATAAAAAAACTGTAAAAAATCCAATCGGAAGAAAAGCATATCGTCCCAGCCCTTATGTATAATATACACAATTCTCAATGATGGCCATAACAGATGTATCACTGCTGATGAAACTGCTTCCTAAATGCTCTTCAGGTGCTTTCACAGTTGTCACAGCTGTAAGAAAAAAATCCCTTTAATCTATTGACCTCAATGACAGCAGCCTTTTGTCTCGAATATTAATGTTAATTTTACTCTAAAGTCTGTACTCTGTCTAGTTTAACAATATTTCTCAATAAACCCTGAAATATTTTGTTCATTGAGTCATTAAAGTTTGGACTGAGGACAAATGGCAGATGACAAGAGTTCTCATCTTTTCTGATGTCAAAGACTCTGAAGTCTGTGTTGCACCGCTGCACACTGACAGTGAAAATGTACTTTACAGGCAGCTTCCATGATTTGACATTTGAACGGCTGAAATGTGGCATGTGGATCTTGACATACTGAAGACTGAAACGTGCAAACGGGGGGAGACATCGGTTATCTTTGTCACCCTGAAGAGCAAGTCAGCCGCTCATCCGTCCACTGAGCTCCATTAAACTGAACCTCAACTCAGCAAAACTAGGAAGAATCAATGAGGCAGCATCACGACAACAAAGACGCAAAACCAAAGGAACTATTGACCGGCGCCCGGACAAAAAGAAGTTTGTGAGTGATTTAAGTGACGATGATGGCGGCTGTTGCAGGTGTAACTCACATGCACAACAAGCCGGTGGATTCTGCCTGCTGTAAATCTGACAAAACAAAAGGCGGCATGTTGCTAGATAAGCACGGCTGTCAGCCTGGTGGAGGAGGGGGATGAAGGGTGGACCGTTCCCAAAGGTTAGAGAGCAAGGCCGAGGCTGTGGATCATTTTCTAACCTGCTCCACACAGCTGCTTTTTGTCACAGTGGAAACACAGGAAAAAAGTAGGTGATGCTTCTCTGAGCTAACAATACACTGACTGCCCACTTCATTAGGAACACCTGTTCAAACTATTGTTAAAGGCAGGGTCTGCAGGAGATACTACATCAATGATACGTGCAGAAATACAGTCGAAAAGAATGTGAGGCATGGATGGAGAGCTCCGTCCGTATTTGTATCCGTATGTAACGTTGAGCATAAATGAGCTTTTACACCTCTGACTCCTGGTGAGGGTAAAGCTGGCAGTGGAAATGCAACTGAGATCAGGCCAGACATACCAAACTGTACTGAACCAAACCAAACCAATGAGTGGAATGCATCATGGATGTGCAGCCAACTATGATGCTACATCAATATGGACCAAAATCTCTGAGGAATGAAACACTTTAAAAGAATCTGATTCTGATTTCAGTATGATGAACTTAAAGGATAAGTTCAGTTTCTACAGCTTTCACATTGTTTATAGAATGAAGTAGAACAATATACTCACCCAGAAGGCTTTCCTGATCCAAACAGTGCTATATTTAGATCCAAAATCGAGCGGCGGACATCTGTATAATGGTAGCACATAGAGCATGAATAGCGCCACTCCTAAAACTACATTAATCGTCCAAAAACTCTTTAGTTTCACCAATATTTCATCATGGTCCACTCACGCTACTCCTCCATTACAGTCTGTGTCGCTCCAGACATGTTTTTGAGACTGTGCTGACCTCTGAACTGAAGAAGAAGAAGGTTTGCATCCGCGCAGGCGCAATACGGCTCATTGTTTCAGGGGAAGGCCGCCGGCTACACAATGACTTTCTTCTTCCAGTTTTGTGCAAAATGGACGAATATCTATCAGATGAAGATGTTGTGGAGGAGAACTTTGAATACGATGGGTGTCCTTACAGAGTTTACACATGAGGAGCTCATCAAAAGGAGGTTGCGGAGGCAAAGAGAAGAACAGCTCTCCAGAGAGTACTGCGCATGCGCTGAGGCAAACCTTCCTCTTCTCCAGTTCAGAGGTCAGCACAGCCAAAACATGTCTGGAGCGACACAGACTGTAATGGAGGAGTAGCCCGAGCAGACCATGATGAAATATTGGTGAAACTAATGAGTTTTTGGACAATTACTGCAGTTTTAGGAGCAGCGCTATACATGCCCCGTGTGCTACCATTATACGGATGTCCACCGCTCGATTTTGGATCTAAATATCTCCCGAAGCACTGTTTGGATCAGGAAAGCCTTCTGGGTGAGTATACTGTTCTACTTCATTCTATAAACAATGTGAAAGCTGCAGAAACCGAACTTATCCTTTAATAAAGTGTTTCTGAATGTATGCTATCTTTGTGCCAACAGTCATAGATCATAGCTAACATCATATCTCTCTTGGCTCTCTCATGGCTCAGACTATCCAAAGGTGTTACTGTGAGAGTGCCTGGTTGCTTGTCGCTATATGCTAGCCCTGTAATAATGACCAGCAATGACACCATAGTAAACACCACCTTTAATCCAATGACGGTTCAGGTAGGCTCCAGCACCCAACAACCCGCTGTGGGATAAGCGGCACAGATTAAGGATGAATGGATATCATCTCATCATCATTAATACCATAATCATCTTTGTGCAAAGTCTCACTTTCAAACCTTAAGCTCTCCATTAGCATATCAGATCTGCAGCTATAATTGACTTCAACCCCAAGAAAGGACACTAAACACCATTAATCACAGCAGACAGAGGCTGTTATAAAGTGAATCAGAGGGTAATCAACTACACAGACTGGTCTCCAGGGAGGTTTCACACCGCCTTATCACCACGGTCCAGCTCACACCCTCCACAGCAGCGTAGTAAAAACTGCAGAATTAATTTTCTCCTCATTGACGCTCGTCTCACACACATAAATACAAAAATACGAGCTGATGAGGGCTCAGATTCAACTGTTTGGACTAAATTTAGACTACGCTCTTTACATTTTAGTTTGGAAGAAGTATGTGCAAAACTTTTGCAAAATAAATGCAACACTCCATAATTAAATCATAGATTTATTCAGTCATAACCTTTGCATGAGAACGTATATAATGGTTAAATCTCCTGATCCCATTGCTTTCCTCTCAAACAAACAATAACACAAGTGCAATATTAACATATTGCTTCAAGAACAAATTCACTGATTGTGCAATAATTATTTATATGCTCCCCTTCAATGCAGGGTAACTTATATTTTTATTTATTCTCCAACAATGCACCTACACTTACCACTGTACTGTACATAATCTACATACTTAGCACTTTTTAAATATATTCCATCCATTCAGAAAGTATTCATTTACGTATTTTTCATAACTGTTCTCAATTTGTCCACCTACTATGGCAACTTAATTAACTTGCTCTGATCACTGTTTATGAGGTCTTTATTTATTCTTCATTACTTCTTCTAATTTACTCACAATAACAGCTTACTGTACATTTACAGTTTTATCATTCACAGCAATATGTCCAGCCTTAAATGTAGCAGGATTTTTCTTGTCTACTCTCGTACCGAGTTTTTACAGACCTGGATAAAACTTTTTTTCTTTTAATGCACCTTTATTCAACTATATGTCTTCATGCATTTAAAGGGACTGTGAGGAGTTTCTAAGTAATTACAAAAAAGTCTCACTTTTAGATATATGCTTGATCGAAATACACACTTTAAGATGAGTTTTATAGCATCAAAATAGGTTATCTATAAATGCTATTCCTTAGCTTTGAGGTGGGGTCGGACAGGAATGGACTGGCCTGGATACTCAACTTCAGGAACAAGACAATTAAAACCAGAGCAAATTTATATTATTCAGACACGTCTTAGAGCACCGAGCTGTAAGTAGCGATATATAGCCAGCTACAAAACTACGATACTAAGTTTTCCAAAAATTGCTTGTTGTCACACATCAAAAACTACCGCTACGTAACTAGAAAGAGATACATTACCTCGTCGCTCTGAATCCTGTAAGTTGTTGAAAAAAGAAGTTGTGAAGTAATGCAGAGTTCTGAGGAAGGTCAGAGCTGCATTTATTGGCATCACAACAAACACACGCTTTGGCTTGGGTCACGCCTTTTGGTGTGTTCCAGTTGTAGTCAGAAGTAGGAATTTCCGAGTTCTGAGTAGGAAACTGCAACTGGAACGTCCCCCGAAGTCTGAATTTCCTACTGGGAAATCGGTGAAACCTTGCCACCCCCGAATTGACAATCAAAGATGGATGTCCCCAGTGTGAACAGTTATTTAACTCCTATAATAATCAATTCATTTGCACTTCTGACTGGGGTGTGTCGCTCTAGATCAACTGTATACTTAGTATTGTTAGACTTATATTTACAAAAATGCTGCCATAGTGATAATCACATTCTTCATGTGATATTTGTGAACAACAACGCAGGGCGTGCTAACAACAGCTAACAATAGTCTGGTAGATCAGCATGTTTTTTTCCGACTTCAACTGGAACGCCGATAAGTCGGAGATGATGTCACTCCCAGTTCCGAGGTTACTGGAATGCAGCATTACAACAGTTGCCGCGCGTGCTCATGGGTAGCAGAGTCTTTATGTAGCTGGTAAAAGATTCTCCTCATAGCACCTTTAAGAGCATCATTAAGAATGTGGTGACATGAGGCATGTAGTTGTTTTTCTTGAAAGCCAAATGTGCATTTGATTATTTGTTTTAAACCTGTTGATTGTGTTGTGCCATTCTCTATGTAACGCGACTCTGTACTGCAGCTATTTTGGCCAGGTCTCCCTTGTAAAAGAGATTTTTTAATCTCAATGGGACTTCCTGGTTAAATAAAGGTTAAATAAAAACATGTCTATATTTACATCTGTCTATATCAACGTGTCAATACAGACATCTTATTCATACTGTTTGTTAGGGATGCACGATATTGGATTTTTGCCAATATCCAATATGCTCAATATGCTTTCCTTTGCTCACACTAAATTGAGTATTATTCTGTTTGACCAAATTTTATTTGTTTGAACTGTTGGAAGATTCAGTTTTTTCAAGTTCTTAAGGAGGGCCACTCGATAAGCCCTGATGGGCTTCTTTGGCCCTCCTGCAAATCTCCTTTTTGTTGTTGCTTTGTTTAGTTAAGTATTATTATATTACGTATGATTATTTTATCTTTTTTTTCATATTGTGTTTCACTTTACATGTGCAATAAAATACATAAAAAACACCAATGTTTCAGGTCAAGAGCACATGCTCTGTGTTTAATAAAAATGGAAAAAAAATGCAAAAATGAAACACTAAATATTTAAATGTACCCATGAAGTGATGAGAAGGTGCATCAATTTTGAACATTTGTGTAATTAGATGATATTCCAGATGATATATGACCAATATGTGTGGCTGATATATGGGCTGTAAATATCTGCAGATAGTTGATTTTTTTAGGCTGATATCAACCGATAGCAATATCAAACTGATAATATTGTGCATCCCTACTATTTGTATTAACACTGCTGTAAATGCTGCTTGCTACAAAAGAGCTCTTGTAAACCTTTTCATTACTTTATAAACTCTAAAATCTAAAAACTTGAAAGGTAAAAATAATCAAATAGATGTTTGATTATTTCATTTTAATTGTTTTGGTTTTTAGTAAACTTGAAGAGTAGTCATTCATAAGAAGCTAATATCGGTGCCTATCCTTTGTGTCATCACAGCACTAATCAAACATTTCATCTCACAGATAAATGAGGTTATTTAACGTCTCTGCTGAGAGTCAAAGACTTGGTTCTCTATTAATCAGTCTGTTGGTCCTCTGTGGGCAGACAGAGTCATTAATTAGGACTGACATCAACAGAAGAAGGAAGAAGAAGAAAAAGAAAAATGTGACTCATTGCCGTTTAGCTGCACTCAAAAAGACAAACATCCAGCTCTTAAGGAGTGTCTGTGCAATTAAGGGCTAAAAAGTGTTTAGATCCAGTGTTAATGAGGCAAAGATTAAGCAGATCAAATATAGTTTACCTGGAGCGGGTTTACCAAAGAATTAAGTCAAACTCAGAAAACAAACTGTAGTCTTTATTCAGCTCTTTATGTCAACAAGCTACACAAAGACATAAGGTCAGAACTCAAATCAGATATTAAAGGTCTCTGATGCAGTTGGTGCTTTGTTTAACCCTCAAGGCACATTGGGAGCCAAATTGGTACACTCTGTTTATTTTCTTTATATCAGAATCAGAATTGGCTTTTATTGCCAAGTATTCAACACATACAAGGAATTTGACTTGACGCAGTTGTTTCCTCTAGTACAAGGAGGTAAAAAAAGACAAAATAAAATTAAAGTAAATGTAAAAATAGAGTATAAGATTAAATAAATACGACAGAAAAGTTATACATGAACAAAAACTCTTAACAAATGCAGTGTATGTAAGAATGTGCATCCAGGAATATTAACAACTGATATGAGGAAAGTGGAGTTGTGCAGTGACTAGCATAAATGTGTCTTAATATCTTGGTCAGTTTAAATGCTAATTGGCCAGGGTTTTAATTTTATTTGTATTTCTAAAATTCCATGTTGCCATTGTTGTAAGGTGTACAGAACAGGAGATATTTGCCGTGTATACACTCTTAAACTTCATGTCCGATTTGGTCCCATTGACCCCCATTATAATCACATATTTTTAATATACTGTAATCCTATATACTTACACGTAACATATTCATTACACTTTTAAAAGAATGATTGTTTTGGTACACAAAGTATTTAAGTGCAAGTTTTATGAATAATCTTTAATTGCTAAAAAAATGCATTTAAATCAGTGTTATAAAGCGTTCATTCATTCGTATATGCTGGAAAATGCCATGATGTACATTAAAAATACCCTTTGTTATTTCTATACATTTAAACTATGTTTATAAATTGTCTACTAACATGTTAACTTCTCTTTTATGCTGTCACAGAGGATGTCAAATTACGTTTCACTGTACAAACTCTGTTGCCTAACAAGTGTTTGATAGTGCCAATAAAGAACTATTAAATTCTACTCTATTCTAAATTGAATCTGATTTTGGGGAAGTGACAGCCCTACTGGCCACATTGTCAAGTCCCTCTATTCAACTATTTCCTAATGCACACAGCTAACCACTGAGTCACATGACAGCAACTTAATGCATTTAAGCCTCAAGAGATCTGAATATCAGAATGGAGAAGACAGATGATTTAAGTCACTTTGAACGAGGCATGGCTGTTAATGACAAACTGCACAGAGTGTTTCAGATGGCTTCAAGTGAAAATAAACTTCATACAACAGTTAAAAAAGTAATCTTACCTTAAGCAGCTCTTTGTTGGCAAAAGCCAGGATGCCCTCAAAGATGACCACATTGGCCCCATACACAGTTTTCTGAAATATAAACAAATCAAAAAGACTGATTCACTTTTTTGTTTGGTTTATTAGAATCTAACACTGTCTTGTGTGAATTCATCAATGGATGGAAATGTTTACTAAAACTGAGAGTATGTATTAAAAAGTGATTGCTACCTAACAACACTGGGAAATATGGGAGCTAAAATTCAGCCTTGCTCAGTAGGGAGATGTGAAATGATCTGGCAAAACGATTTCAAGTCCTCCATGGTCCACATCGGAATCAACAGGGTCCCCACTCTTTTCTAGAAACCATTTTCCAGGACTTTTCTAGGATGTTTTCCCCCATTACAATATTAATGTGGGCAATTCCCAGGTTAATCTAGCCTTCTAAAAAAACAGATAAAAAGATGATGACCAATATCTCGAGTTAGCTCCACTGTATCATATCGAACTTAAATTGATTTATTTCTAACTCTCGGTTATGAATATGGTCTGCCAACTATCTTTTTTGTCTGGCTTTTATGTAGTGTCTCACTATTATAAATGTACGGTTTAAAATGTTTTATCTTTATTTACTCTGCTTTTTTTTTTATAAATACAGTTTGTTGATTTACCGTTTGAGTAGCTTAAATTTTATTTTCCAATTTTGTCCCCATTATTTTGAGTTTTGCTATTTTATTCCTTAACTTGCATTACTTTATTTTCATTTTTACTTTCCTATGTTTGATCTTTGATCACTAACAAGGTAGAAGAAAGCTAATAATTTTCCAGGACAATTCAAGCTTTTCCAGGGTGTTAGTATGTAGCCAGAAATGAAGGAATGTGGTTCAAACATTATGTTAAGAAACAGGTGAGGTTTATCTCAATGTCCAAGAGTAAAGAAATATTGTTTAAGTTTACATGCACTTTGCTTTTCAGTGTTTGTGCAGGATTGTCATGTTTTCACTTTTTTTGTGCCATATACACAAAATGAGCTATTATAGTGTACTTTTTTCTTTCCAGATGTTTTATTGCTCAAAAATACAAGGGGCTAAGCCTGTCACGATAACAAATTTTGCTGGACGATAATTGTCAAAAAAATTATTCCAATAAACAATATTATTGTCAATATTATTTTGAGACAATTTTTTCATTAATGTAATTATAATATATTTCATAAAGTGAGTATACTATGTCAAAAGCAATAAACTTTAATTTCTTGAAAGTATTTAACTGTAACTGGAAGGTCAAGGGCTTTTAAATAAATACATATAAATAAATATAACCAATATAATAAATCTAACAAACCAAAAAAGAGAAAAAAACACCAGTTGGAAATTAAATGGATTCTCTTTTGGGAAAATTGCATGTAACTACTAATCATTATACTAATCAAAAACAATAAAAAACAGACCCTGTCTCTGTGAAAAAAAAACACTCCAATAAACACACATAACAATAAAAATAATAAATAAGATGGAGCTTACAGTTCAGGAATTGTTTGTTATATGTATTTTCTCCCAGTCAATTCGTACTGTCTGTCAAATGTTCATAACATTCCTGAAATGCTGGCTTTTCAACCATATTCAAGGGTTGCATTTCTTTTGCAATGTAGCAAATATTTATCTTTACTTTGCCGACTAAGCGCCAAAGGTTCTCCGTCACCGCTACTTTCAAATAAATGCTACATATCGGCTCGTTGGTGTTCATGAGCTCACACCTCCTTCATTCTGTATTAAACCAAAATATTCCCACACTGGGGCTGTGGCATTCAGCTTAGGGTCTGTAGCTTTCATGTCATTATTCATGTTTGTGTTTGTTTCCTTGTTACTCCTCGGGACGCTCACTTCAGCTCTCTGCCTCGCCCCCAAAAAAGATTGAATCACTGACAGATGCTCACTCCACAATAAATCCGCTATAAAACCAACGCACTCCTGTGTTGAAAAAGTTGCAAAGAGTAAGCCCTCTTCTCATCCAGCTTGCTTGGTAGAAAGAGAGGAGTAAAACAAACATGCATGCACATGTCAACTTATCAAGGAAATTTTTATTTATCGCGCGATTAATTGATTTATTGATTATCGTTACAGGTCTACAAGGGGCCATACCATATATGTTCAAGTTGACATAAAAATAAATATTTAAAAATTGTCAACAGGTACTCTAATTTGCGCTTTTCCTCTTCTCACTGAATCGAAATCGAAGCATTTAAATCAATATTTAATCATGAAGCTCCTAACAGTACTCAGCCCTAGATGTTAACACGGTTTGTAGTTTTATTGCTTCTTGATTCTGCAGGCCTGGATTTAAAAGGTTGAAATCTTTGATTTAAATGGCTTTTAAACAGTAAAATCCATCTCGGATAAGTCAGCCGATGGTTAGATTAGATAAACTTTGGTTGAACGACGGCAGAACATCTACGCATAACCTGATCCCATGTTCCCTTTTCCTCCAGTATTAGATAAATCTGATCGAAAACCCTCTCGACAACCAAGCAAGTGCGTGTGTTTATGTGCGTGTGTGAGAGAGATTAATCACTGTCTCAATCAAAGACAAAATGGTGCTGAGTATGTCACAATCCTATTACCTTCCACTGACCAGCTTCATGCTAAAGTCAATGGACTGGACACTTCGGTATTGATTCAAAGGGAGAGGGAGTGAAAAACAAAGCAAGAGAGTGAGAGAACGAAAGCGGGGAAACAAAACGAGGGAGACAGCGAGCGTCCAGGCGAGGTTTGTGTGTTGGAAAGCAGAAAGTGAACTCTAAAGAAACAGATGAGTGTTTATCGATTTGTTCATTTCCCTGTTCCCTGCTCGGAGATGATTTAGTGGCCCTTTAATGTGTTAAAGTGAAGCCAGGAGGAGAAGGTGACCTGCAGTTTTACCACAGAAGAGAAAAAGCAGCTCGCTCTCCTGGTTGTCCATTCATACAAAAGCAGACAAACATAAATGCAGAGAATATGTACAGTCCTGAAGCCTTCCCGCGGTCCTCTGCACCCTTGGGAGCTAAGGCTTAATTACATTCACTTCACTACAAAAGGCCCATAAAAGCATTTCAGAGGCACGAGTCGTGATAGGCGATTTCCTGCATGGTGTTGCGCCTTTCAGCCATGAAATTACATTGCAAAGAAATAGAGAGGAGTCAAAAGAGGGCTACAACACCAGATTGATTCCTCACAGTGCTTTCAGGAGGGGGATTTGTGCTCTTTGCTTGGGTTAATGTCCTGTACACTAAATCCTTAATAATTAGCTAATTAGCAGGCATCTTGTTTGGCAGTAGCTCCATAACATTTACAGGGGTGTTCAGGGATTTGTAATCACTGGGGTTCCTTTATCTGGCAATTAAAGAAGAAATGATTAGTTTGGCTCAGAGGATCAGAGATTTTTCACTTTGAAATAGGGCTGAATGATTTGAGAAAATAATCTAATTGCGATATTTTTCCCCAATATTGCAATTGCAATTTACTCTGCAATTGTTTTAATGTTCCTCATCTTGTGTTTTCTTAAACAAACATAAGCAGTAGATCGTTTTATAGTATAACCAATATGATATTAAATTAACCCTATAAAGCCAACTGTATCATATTTGACACATACTTTTATAATAACTCTGTCTACTCAATACGATCAACAAATTACAAAAAAAACTTCTGAATACAATCAGATAAATGAGAAAAATCTCCTCAAATGGATTATCAGTTGCCAAAAACACCTAATGTATCAGATGAGATAAGAAAAATCTATATGTTGAATTTTATGGACATTTTGATTTTTATGGATTTTAGCAGGAAGTGAAACAAACATTTCAGCTCCAAAAAATTAGAATTTTCTGGCTATAATCTATGGTCTTGGGCCTTAAAGGGTTAATCTAAGGATAAAAGATTTGAGAAAAGTGGAGAAGTGAAGAACAGAAGCAAAATAGGTATGAAATTGTAAAAACTGGGTAAAAAAAATGGTATGAAAGCGGAAAAAAAGTTGATAGGTGCAAAATAGGTATGAAATTGCAAAATAAAAAAGGAAAAAAATTTCAAAAGTGACAAAGGAAGATTGATTATAGCAGCAAAATTGGGATTAAATTTCAAAAACCATGTAAAGATTCCAAACATGGGCTGACAGTGGCCAAAAACAAAAAATGAATGGGAGCAAGATAGACATAAAGTTGTAAAAACTGGGTTAAAAAAGGATAAAATAGGCGTGAAATTGCAAGAAACTACATCACAATGCCAAAATGTTCAACACTTTTTGGGTTAAAAATATTGCACTGTCTGCGATTTGTAAATTGCAACAAGCCATATTGCGATTTAATCTAATCTGCAATTAATTGTTCAGCCCTACTTTGAAATAGAGTGGCGAAAATCCCTCTTCAATGTTGGGGGGACAATAAACAATGAAGTTTCATAGAGTAATTCTTGGGAGGGGGCATTAAATAAATGCTATGTTTTTGTTGACTTAAAAACTAATGTCAGGGTGCTGGTTTGGCCTAGTGGTTAGCACCCCATATACTTGCTTCTGCCGGTCCAGGTTCGAATCCCGCCTGTGACCAGTTTGCAGAGTGACTTCCCCTACTCTCTCACTCCCTTTCACAAGCCTATCCACTGTCTCTCTCCTGTCAATAAAGGCACAAAATGCCCAAAAATATACATTAAAAAAATTAATGTAAAAAGTGTTTTAAATGGAGGGATATAAGGAGTGAAAATAAACAGTCAGAATGTAATCAGGAACTGAATGTGTTTAAGTGAAAGTCTAAGTTCAAGTTATAACTACTTTACCTCTTTTCCAGATATATTTATTTTCTCTTATACAGTGTGATATTTGTGTCATACATGAGCGGATGAGGATGTTAGCATGTCACCTGTCTGTCCTCTCTGACTGTCACAGTCTGTTGCATCAGGCAGAGAGGAGAGAAAAACTCAAGACAATTCACAGATCAACGTTTGTGGAGGCGAAGCTTGGTTCAGGGTTCCTGCACCATTTTAAAAGACAAACTGAATGCTTTTTAAGACATTTTTAAGACCTCAAAAATATTATTTAAGACCCAGAAATGTCATGACAATTTCTGTGGGAGAAAATACTCTATTTTATGGTCAACACCATCAAAGCACACGGTGGGCATTGTTTTCTTTTTTTTTTGTGGGAAATGACGTGCTGTGTTCCCGCCCCATCTGTGCCCCAGAACAGCAAAAGAAGGTCCATTTGTTTAGTTTTAGTAGTTCTGTTCATGCTCTAGGGATGTAACGGTTACCGGTAAAATGGTAAACCGCGGTAAAATTTCCCACGCTAATCATTACCATGTCCTTTTAAAATGACCGTTTTACCGTGTTTGATCACAACATTGTGTTAATAGCGCACGGTGATGCTGCTGTTTGACTGGAAAAGCCCGAACTATGTATCTGTCCTCGATTAAGCAGCCTAAACCGATGCGCGGATGCGCAGTTTGCATTGTTTGGCGTCTGAGTCTGAGAGCGAAAGTTGGAGACACAGAGGAGAGTTTTCTCGAAACGACTCTGAAGCCTGATTGAATTTTGGATTTTTACAAGGATGCTGAGGGGAAACTGATGGAAGACAGTAACCCTGTCTGAAACACGACCCAGCGAAAGAAAAAGACGTGCGTGATTTAAACGGAAAGAGAGAGAGAGGATTCAGTGAGCCATACCTGAGAGAATTAAAGGTAGTTTATCAGTAATTCTATCCAAAAAATGTATAAATCTTATAAATAACAGAATTAGTATCATTCCGGAGTGTGTTCTTGCCTTCGTTTAGACGTGTATTCGCCATATTTTAAAATCGATCGTCTTTTTTTCATCAAAGTTTGTGCTTTGTGAATCATCGATTGTAATTTGGATATATTTAGAGGAGAAAATATCGAGGTCATCTGCCAGGGAGAGGGGAGACCAGAGGAGAGTCAAGAAGGAGGTTAACTGCTTCAGGGACTATCGTCAGTAAAAAAAAAAGGCCTGGATATGGTCTAATATAACGAGCTGTAACATTGATACTAATGCTGTAGGCAAACTAAAATCTGTGAGTGTATGTAAAATAGGCTAGGATTATTTTTGGTTGTCTTAAAACTTTGAACATGTTCATTTACAATTGTTTATAAAGAGAACCCTGTTTGAAGTTCAAATCAGTTGTTTTCTTTTCTTGTAATCACACCTTATAACATAATAATGGCAAATACTTTCCAGAATTGTTTCCTTTTATTCCTCATGAAAGAAGAGTAAAAAATGTACTCAAAGGGTATTTCTTGACACATTATTGACAAAAAAGATCTGTTATGATTATAATATTGAAGGGGTTAAGTGATTTCAATTGTGTGTAAAAGTGTTTTTTGAACATTTTGAGCACACTGCAACAATACTGTGATAATAATGATAACCGTGATACAAAATTTTCATATCGTTTCCTCCCTATCATGCTCTCATCAAACATGGCAACATATGTCTTCTCACTGACACTGTGCACTGTACTGGAAGCAACACAGGAATTAGCCTGGCCCCGCTAGCTGCTGTAACATCCCGCTGGTGTTCATCTCCTCTTATGTGCGACTCAACGGCTTTGAGCCCCATCGTCCCTAAAGAAAAAGTATTTTTGCAGAATTTACACAGTGGTGTTGTTGTTGTTGTTGTTGTTTTCAGCAGGGGCCAACCACCTCCTAAATAAATTGTCTTCCATCCATTTTTCATTGAACTTACACTTCCCCATCTTAGCATCTTTCCGCTCACCTCGACAAGCGCGAACGGCGACACATTCCGCAGTCTGAAGCTGTATGACACGTGCCGTAAAACACCTGACAATCGTTCAGAAGAAGTTTTACGGCGGGCCACCCCTCAATCTAATATTTACTGCACGGTAAGTTAATGAAACAATGAAACAAATTCAAACTATTAGATGTTTTACGGCGGGCCACAGTCCTTCCCCATCGGCATTAAACGTGCCATCTGAAAATTTAATACCTACAGCAAATTTATGGTAAATTTAAAACAATTTAAGACCTTAATTACCTGGATTTTGATTGAAGACATTTTAAGACTTTTTAAGGACCCACAGGGACCCTGTTAGTTGTAAACAGGAAACAGGCAGAAATAATACAGAAATGCTTCAGACTGGCCTTACCCAGTCCTTTCTCCTGCTGTGAGTTGTGAAGTCATACACGGGAACTTTGACACTTTTTCCTGTCTTCAGTTTTCTCAGGACGTTGACCAGCAGCTCAAAGTCAAAGGCATCAGGGTGGTCAAAGTTGTACTCGTTTTTGGCTGCGAGCTCCTGCTGCTCTTTATTCAAAACCTGAAAAAGAAACACAACAACATGATAAGATTATTAGGTGCTGTAATGTTATTTACACTTGGCTAAGAGAAGACACATGCTAGCTAATCAAGTCCATAAAACCTATGTTTAAACAGAGGAGCAATGAAAAGGTAATAAAACTGAATTGAAACAGCACCTGTAAAACATGCTTGTGCTTTGAAACCATTTAACTGCAGAGCCTTTATTATCATTAATGGGCTAATTTTAGAAAGACTGAAACAAAACAGGCTACAAAACAGGCCGGGCAAACAATCATGACTCATGTATGAAGTAACTGGGGTTGATATGGCACATGCATTCGTATAAAGCCAATATAAATACAAGTGTTGACATTTTGGCAGACCAGCAGCCAAAACAAACCTCTACCCTCCAACAGCATTTGAGTCCCCCGTTAGGGAACACTTGGATCTCCTGGTAAAAACAATACTTAAAGACGGGTGTGGACATTATCCTGACATGAGAGTAAAAAGCTTGTGAATGCTGCAAAAGCCCTGTTTTTTTTAAATATGAAGCCAACAAATACTGGTTCAAGGCAGGACGTTTCATTAGAGAAAAATCATGTAGCGAGTCTTTAAAATGATGACATCTATCTTTAAGACATCTGGACTTATATGACAACTTCTCAGCCCATCCTCTCTCATCAGTTCTGCAGGCAGGCAGCACCAAGAGCACGACTAAATATCATACATTCAAGGGTAGCTGAATCTGCCTCAAGACAAAATACTTCAAAAATATTTTTAGCTGAACTATTAGTTATAACAGGACTGAACCGGCAAGACATTTTTGTGCTTATATGTTCCATACAATAAGTACAATATAACTGATTCAGCACAAATCACAAGACATGTTAGGGGGCATTGTCTTTACTTTTCATTAATTTTCAAAATCAAAACAGAGTGAACCAAATAAAAAAATGAATAAGTCAATACAGTGTGACCATTTCTTGCCTTTACACTTGATTTAATTCTTCTGGGTACATTTGCTCAAAGTCAGGGATTTTTGCAGGATTATGGTCAAATGTGTGATCTATTACATCAAACAGGAGCTGATGATTATTTACATAAAAAGGTTAAAAGACAGTCATAAGCCCAAATAGAAGCAGATGTGTTGGAGGACTAAAACTGGGTGAGGAACAGCCAAACTCTGCTACCAAGGCGAGGCTGTGGAAGTTCAGGGCCATAGAAAGTTCATACTGCAGTCTGGTGATAGATATTTTAGTTATAATGTGAACAACCATGCATAAAAAGTAAGATTTCAATAAAAAAAGAATCAAAATGGAGCATTAAGATTTTCAGTCGCCTTAGATTTGTCTTCTGTTCTTTACTTTGCTTTTCTTAATTGGTAAAAACACATTTTTCACACTTAAGTTATGAAAGCGTTTGACTTTTCAGCATTTTTTCACATAGGCCTAAAACTTTTGCAAAGCTGTGCAGTGTAATGTGCAGTGTATCCTTTCATGCAGCTCACTGAGCAACACACCAGAACTCTTGCTTCCTGAATTTATATTATAGTTTTATTCATCCATGTTAATCATATCCTAACATTGTTTGGGCCTGCGGATTTCCTTCAAAAAACACAAAAGCTACAGAAATAAATTCTTAGATTAGCCATCTTCCCCAAATCTTTGGCACCAAGTGCACCTCTTCTTCTAAAACTCAAGTTGTTAACTATTTATAACATAAACACATTTCAAACATCATTTTTTTATACTGGTAAAACTCAGATTTACCAGTTTGTTTACAAAATTATTTTGTTGGTAATTCAAACTTTCATGATTATTCAATTAGGCAAGCTAACAACCTTTTTGTTCCCTTATAGAGAACATCTCTTCGTCAACTTTCAAGAAATGTTGTTGAGTGATCTCGTGGAACACTTACATTAATTTGAATGCTTCTCCTGTGACACTGTCCCGATACAAAATAGACTTAGGAGTAATCACATCCCTATAAAAAAGGTCATTAATTCATCATTCCTAACAGCATTCATTTGTTGACTAATTATTTTTGTCATAGTTTTCATCATCAACCTTTTTTCCCGGATGAAAACAAGACAGCAACTAATAAAAACAAGAAAACATGGACAAAAACTCAAACTAAATTAACCAACATTTTCGTCAACAAATAACTAGACCAAAATGTTTGACAGAGACTTAATCCAATCAGACCTAATATGGTCATGTAGAAAGTAGAGACAAGTTAGGAATATATCCAATCACAGCTACTTTGGTTGTGTTAAAGGTTGGATGAGTTCAGAGGGACATCCAATCACAGCTGCCTTAGCTTGGTGGTGGTGGGATAAGTTGTGGAGCGATCCAATCAGAGCTGTTCTCTTTATGAATTGATATATTTATGTAGAGCAGGTTCACTGTTTGTTGTCAGTTCTGGTATTGTAACTGAGATGCTCTGCTAGGTAGCCTAAATAAAAGTGACTGCATTTCACACAAAAGTTCAATTTGTCTCTGTTTATTTATACATTCAAACTTCACTTGCATTCAATAAAAGGTTATTACATGTTTGATTTTATCCAAGTTTAAAATATGACTTCAGAAATTCAAGGACACATAAAAAATGCCTTACACTTTACACTTCATATTTCAGTCGACTAAATTTACAGAAGATTTCGTTGACTAAAATATTGAGACATTTCATCAACAAAAACCAGACTAAAATTGAAATAATTTAGATGACTAAACAATGACTAAAACTACCAGGTATTTTAGTCAACAGACTACAACTATAAATTAAAAAGTGTTGTCAAAATTAACACTGATTCTGGAGTATCTTCATATTCTCCTTCTGCTCTTTTTCTGTATGAAGTTGTTGCTCTTCATATCTGATGTTTGATATTTAGTTTGGGTGGTTCAGTATTTACCTTCTATTGTTTTTTTGGGTGTGGTTTATATAAGCCATTTGCAGGGTTCTACCACTCCACACACATGCTTTTTTCAATATGGTTTTGTGAATTGTGTTTTTATACCTGAATGTAAAAAAGTAAATAAATAAATCTACTCTCTCTCTCTCTAAATCGTTGTTTGTCCAGTTGATATGCTTTGTCATGTATTAACAGCAAACTTTATTCAGGAAATACTTAACTTGAAAAAGACAGAACCATCTTCTTTTGTCAAACTCAGAGGCCTCAAAAAACCAAAATGTAAGAGGATATACAGATGTGGACAAAATTGTTGGTACCCCTCCATTAAAGAGAGAAAAACCCACATGGTCACTAAAATACGCTGAAACTGACAAAAGTAATAATAAATAAAAAAAAATACTGAAAATAAACAAATGAAAATCAGACTTTGCTTTTGAATTGTAGTCCAAGAGAATTATTTTAAAAAACAAACTAATGAAACTGGCCTGGACAAAAATGATGGTACCCTTAACTTAATGTGTTGTTGCAGCCCTTTTGAGCCAATCTCTGTAATCAGGTGATTTCTGTAGCTCTCAGTGAAACTTCTGCACCTGTCCACAGGTATTTTGGCCTACTCCTCATGAGCAAACTGCTCCAGCAGTCTCAGGTTTGAAGGCTGTCTTCTCGAGATTGCATGTTTCAGCTCCTTCCACAAATGATCAGGGATCATAGAAGGCCACTTCAGAATAGTCCAGTGTTTTGTTCTGAGCCATTCTTGGGTGTTTTTAGCTGTGTGTTTTGGCTCATTATCCTGTTGGAGGACCCATGACCTGTGACTGAGACCAAGCTTTCTGACACTGGGCAGCACATTTCACTCCAGAATGTCTTGATAGTCTTGAGATTTCATTGTACCTGCACAGATTCAAGACACCCTGTGTCAGATGCAGCAAAGCAGCCCCAGATCATAACTGAGCCTCCTCCATGTTTCACAGTAGGTACAGTGCTCTTTTCTTTGTATGCTTCATTTTTGTGTCTGTGAACATAGAGCTGATGTGACTTACCAAAAAGCTCCAGTTTTGTCTCATCTGTCCAAAGGACATTCTCCCTGAAGCTTTGTGGCTTGTCAATATGCATTTTGGCAAATTCCATTCTCACTTTTTTTATTATTTGCTTTCAACAGTGATGTCCTCCATTCAGTCCACTTTGGCTCAAACAGTGACAGATGGTGTGATCTGACTCTGATGTACCTTGACCTTGGAGTTCTCCTCTAATCTCTTTGAAGTTGTTCTGGGCTCTTTGGTTTCCATTCGTATTCTCCGTCTCTTCAGTTTGACATCAGTTTTCCTCCTGCAGCCACGTCCAGGGAGGTTGGCTACAGTCCTGTGGACCTTAAACTTCTGAATAATCTGTGCAGCTGTAGTCACAGGAACATCAAGCTGCTTGGAGATGGTCTTATAGCCTTTACCTTTAACATGCTTGTCCAAAGTTTTCTTTCTAATCTCCTGAGACAGCTCTCTCCTTAGCTTTCTGTGGTCCATGTTCAGTGTGGTACACACCATGATACCAAACAGCACAGTGACCACTTTTCAGCCTTTAAATAGGCAGACTGACTGATTACAAGCTTGGAGACACCTGTGATGATAATTACAGGGCACACCTTAGTTTAACATGTCCCTGTGGTCACACCATTTTCAATCCTTTGTAGGGGTACCATCATTTTTGTCCAGGGCAGTTTCATTATTTTGTTTTTAAAGATATTTCTGCTGAACCAAAATTTAAAATCATTGTCTGATTTTCATTAGCTGATTTTCAGTAAATTTGTATTTATTATTACTTTTGTTATTTTCAAGTTATTTCAGTGACCATGTGGGTTTTTCTTTCATTAAAGGATAACTTCGGTTCCTGCAGCTTTTACATTGTTTATAGAATGAAGAACAACAATATACTCACTGAGAATGCTTTCCTGTAATTGCGGTGCTTGTATTTGTTTATTGTCCTCTAAATATACACAGCGGACACCGATATAATGGTAGCACATAGGGCATACAAGTGAGACTCCTAAAAACTGCATTAATCGTCCAAAAACTCATGTTTTTCACCAATATTCCATCATGATTAGAAATGAAGCCATTGCAGCCTGTGTCTCTCCACACAGCGCTGTGTGGCTGAAAACAAGTTTGTTTACATGCTCTTCCATGAGTGCAGCTCATTGTTTCAGGGAGCTACAATCGACTTTCTTCTTCCAGTTTTGTGCAAAATCGAATATCTATGGGATGAAGATGTTGTGAGGACTTTGAATATGATGGACGTCCTTACAGTTTGGAGTCACAGTATACAGATAAGGAGCTCATAGAAATGAGGAAGCGATCTCAACGCTCCAGAGAGTACTGAAGGGCATGCAAACAGACTCGTCTGTTTAGATTAGTACAGCCACACACAGCTGTGTGGAGAGACACAGGCTACAATGGCCGTCCATTAATCATGATGGAATATTGGTGAAAAACATGAGTTTCTTGCAGTTTTAACGATCTGACAGTAAATTGTCTGTATTCTTGTTTATTGTCCTCTAAATATACACAGGGATTTGACATGAAGCTAACAGAAGAGTGAAGTTTTCCTAAACAAGTGAGACCCTCCTCTCTCATTTGACTCAATAATCTTCCATTACAACATCTGCCTCAGATCTATAGAGATGTTCAGACATGATGGACTCTGTGAGTAAAGCCGAGTGAGAAAACAATCGAAGCACAGTCCCAGAGGAGGCAGCGGGATAATTGATATGAACTATTGTGTTCAATGTTTATCGGTCTGGAGCTTTTCCCTCTACAGCTGAAATCAGCACTAATGATTAAGTCCAGGAGAGAAGATCGAGTGTGTGTTTGATTTTACATTTGTATTTAATCTCCACCGACAGGGGAATTGGTATAAAATCAAATCTCATTAATCAATATGAAAGACTGAGTTTAAATGTTGGCTAAGGATTCTGAAGTACTCCACAGCTTTTCTGAACAAAGTAAAAAAGAAATTACAGAGGTTTAAAAGCGCTGTAATGTTCTGTACCCTTAAACCAAATGGTGTTCTCCCTTCTTTACAAGTTAAACTGACTCATTCTCTGCTTCATTTACCTTGTAGAAAGAGTCCATGGAGAGTAAAACCACCCAGGGAACATCCAGCGCTTCAATAATCTTGTTGGCGACTGTAGTTTTACCAGAGGCACTTCCTCCACACAGACCTTTGAGACGAAACAAGAAGACAAAATATTCAGTTACTAATCATGACCAAGGCAACCACATGAGAGTTTGATGCCTATATGAGGAACTGAATTTGATTTTATTTTGAACATGTAGTATACAAAGAAAAAAAATACCCCCCCAAAAAACATTCACATCCAAAGAAAAAAAAAAGTATTTATACATGTTCAAAAAGGAGTACAAAGAAATAAATCATTTTTGAATTTCTACCCTTATTACTGTTCTCTTGGGTTGTGTAAGAATATATTCTGCTTTAACATCTATGCAAAAAAATATTATAGATGTGTACCCTACAAAGCATATTTGTTGGGTAATATTTCTATAAAAATATGTTTGATACACATATACACTACTACATATATACATAAATACATATAAAATATAAGTGTAAATATTAAAATAATATACATATACTATATAATAAGCAAGCTCGATATTATCGCTTTGATATCAGTATTGGCCAATATCAGCCTAAAAACCTAAGTATCGTTATTGGCCGATAATGACATTTTTGCAGATATTAACAGCCAATATATCAGCCACACATATCGGCCATATGAACAGCTGGCCAATCAGCAAATTATACAAATGTTTAAAATTGATGCATCTCCTCATCACTGCATGGGTACATTAAATATCGAGGGTTTCAATATTGCTAGAGTTAAAAGCTGTTTTTCTTGTTTTACATCCGTTCATGTGATAATATCCTTTAACACTGAAAGAAACAAGTCCGTTTTTATTAAGCACAGAGCTTGTGCTCTTGACCTGAAATATCGGTATTGTATCAGCGATCATTAATAAAAAATATCTGCATATCCATTATCGTGCATCCCTACTAAATAAGTACATAAACGTCTATATAATTTGTACATATTCACACATACACAAACATAATTACAAGTACATATTAAATAAATATCTATATAAATATGATACCTATATCTAATATCTATTCACAATATATTCTAGAGCTGAAATGATTCCTCGAATAATCGAGATTATTCGATTACAAAATATTTTCGAGGCAAATTGTGTGCCTCGAAGCCTTGTTTAATATATAATTATACATATAAAATACATATCTGGACTACTTGATACGTGTTTGACACGGACGGTCATTTCTGTGGAACAACGTGCCTGCTACCTCTGCTGCTGCACGGCTTGTAAAATCATGAAGAAAGAGAAAAGAGAGGGACATAAAAGAGAGAGTCTGCTGAAGAAACGGCAGAGAGTGTCTCAAGTGTGTGGTCACTACAAGAAGGGACAAAAAGAAAACACTATGCAGTGTGTCTGAAGTCACTAACATCCGGTCTGTGCCTCAGAGCAACACAACAGGATGACACTCATGATACATCAACAGAAGCAGCTAATGTGATCAATAACTGAGATATGGGCTAGTAAATAACCTACTTTGATTATGGCTCCGTGTAAAGGCTGGTTCAGAATGTAAATCAACGCGGAGGCTACTTGCCCAGAATCATGTGTTTTTTGTTCACATACTTTTCACATCCAATAACTTTACATTTAATTTGATTTCAGAGAGTAGAACAGGAAACACTGACAGTGAGTAGAGGAAGCAGGTGTAGGGAATGCTTTCATATGTTAGAGAAATGTACATTAGCTAGTTAAATTATCTTAGTATCTAAGTATGATATTATTTGGTCCCAGAAATAAAGTAAGCAAAATAAGATCATCAATATGGTACAGTAGTAAAGGCAATAGTTTAGCAAAAAGAGACAAGCATGAATACAAATAAAATAAAAATAACCAAACTTAAAAAAAAAAAAATACTGAAAAAAGCAAGATATGGCCCAGAGTAAATATAAAAGTATAGATTTTGATTTTGAGATCCCATTTATGCTCAGAATTTTCAAAATAAGAAAAACAAGTTGTTAATTTAAGTGACCTGGCTTTTCTGTTTTGGTGTTACTAATTATAATAATGTGTAGTGATTCAATGTAAAAAAAAAAAAAATAGCAGTGAGCGCAATCTAACCATTATCCGATTATTCGACAAAAATGTGATAGAGTAATCGATTACAAAAAGATTCGATGGCTGCAGCTCTAATATATTCAACATTTTTATGATTTATTTATTCCCCCTAACACTCTAATAGATAACACACTTCTTCCACATACTTGTTAATCAACAGTTTTTTGTTTCTCTCTTTAAACAGATTTATGTTTGTACTATGTATGTGTATTTTATCTCAATATCCAAAATGTTCAATAAAGCCAACCCACGGCTCCACATGCAGAAACGTTTCACTTATTTAAACCTTTTGTTTTCTCAAATTCTGGTTCCCTCCTACATTATAACCTCCCTCTCTTTCTGTAAACATTTCCCGGACTGTATTGGGCAGTAAATAATCTCTTGCTTTATACACTTGTGCTGCTTTAAATTTGACCAAATCCAAAAAGGTCAACATGCCTGTTTTACAAACAGTGGGTTTGTGTGATCTCTGTATCCGGTCTTGTTTATAAAGTGAATGATCACAAAGGGTGTCCCGATCCAATGTTGATTTTAGTCTGATATCAGCAAAAAACAAATATTGGATTATATCGGCCCGCAATCAAAATCTCTGATATATGCACTCAGATACAACCAGTCCATTCTAATTTATTTTTGTTTTTTTTTAACTCAGTTGTAGAACATACTTATGTTTAAGTTAAACACATATTCAAAAATATGTGTTTTTGTTTTTTTCTGGATTTCTTGAGGTTACTTTTCAGGGTCTTCTATGAATTAATTTTTAATTATTGTATTTTAATTGTACTACCTTCTTATGTTTAAGATTAAAAACCCATTCGTTGATAACAAATGGGTCAGTTTTTCTCATACCTACTATTGCTGACTACTGTTCTCTCTTTGAGTAATCTCTCTTGACTAAGCCTTTTCTTACAGTCCATACTACAAAATAAGTAATAAAAGTCTGCTTGATTGCTGCTGATATTGTATCGTATTTATATCAGTATCATACTATACTCAAGGCTGCAACACCGGTATTGCATCGGAGGTGAAAAAGTTATATCGGGACATCCATAATGATCACTTTATGACTTGTACCTCTTAAACTGAACCAAATCTTAGTGAAGTCAGGCGGGACATTTACACCCGGTTCAAAAGAAATCCTCCAAAGGAATCTGGAAATGTCAAGTTCACACGTAGAGCATGGTCAAGAGGCCCAACAAAACTGTACCCATTTGACCTTGAGTCTAAATGTGCATTAGTGCAAAATTCTAAAGAAAATCCTAATTTAAAAAAATTATATTATGTTTGCAGGCAGATGATGAACATCATAGACATTCGAAAGCAGACAAACGCTGTGTACAATTTATCGAGGTCCACACCACATTGGGAAAACAGTATTGTGATCCAATAAAGCTAGAAAGGAAAACTGTTGGTTTCCTGAGCAAAAAGCACAAAAATGTGAATTAAAGATTATTGTTTAATCTTGTAGTTCAGTCATATCAGTTTGGATAATGACTATTACGGAGACAAGAGAAAAAAATAACATCTATGATCAAAATAGGAATATTTTCGAAATACACAGTTTTCTTGCACAATAAACTAATAGATACACAACATGGCACTGAATTGACAAACAATGGCAATCAACTTATCTTAAAAATCTTACCATTAGAGAACCTTACATTTACCGACTTAAAACACTTAAGCACTTTTAGTCAGCTATAAAGAAATGTACAGCTTTTAGTTTTCAGATTTTAGTTAGTACTTTTAGAAACAGGGCTTCATTTCATTTTAAAGTTAAATGTTTTAGTCTTCTAAAATGTTTGGATTTATGGATAATGTATCTTTTATGAGTCTTAAAAGTAGGGTCCTGATTTTGAGAAGCTTCCCTTTTTTCAGCCTTTCTCAGACTTGCCCTTTATCACAGTTGTTCATTTTTTCTCTGTATTACATTTACTGTTTGTTTTCATGCTTGTTCTTGTTTGATACAAATAAAAATCAAATCATATGCATTGAAAACTGTGTAGGAATTCGGTTTGATAGGTTCTAGTCGTACTTCTCTACTTGTTCATGTTGGATTAGATCTTGAATGTTGTTGTTTTTATACTGGTTTCTCCCTTGTGAGTTATTTGTCTTTGTCCCCACACTGACAGCCTTCTCATTTGTTTGGCCTGTTACATGCTGTAGGATGGTGGCAGCAAACAGAAGCCTCGTGACAGGATGCTCTTAAAGAATAAAAATGCTCCTACATGAGCAGCTTGTACCTGCAGCTGTCAGTTCTGACATGTCTGAAGCCGCTACAGAAGTAAAATCATGTCTGCTGATCTAATAAATTCCCATAGCCACATACAAAAGTCACACTACACACACACAGCAGCTGGAGAGTGAGGACATGATGGATGATTTTTCATTTCTTTCTCTAAATATGCCTTTTGTAATGGATCATATACCGATTCAGTTTAAACTGGAGCTGACACAGCTTTAAAGAGGGAATCAGTGAAGTAGTAATAAACCATCTGGTGCTCTGCATTGTGCTCTATTGTAATTCTGCTCTTCCATTTTGTTTCATTCTTCAAGCATTTTTATGTTCGGTAATGAGAATTTCTACACAAGGCTATCTCTGAGCAGGAATTACAAACTTCTTAAGGCTGTAATATTGTGTTATGACATTTACTCCGTTTCAGTCAGATAAGTAATGGACAATAAAATGTTTAGGAAGAGGTTTAAATTAGCCTGACAATGTTGTGTTCAATAATGTCCAGGTGAGACTGCACCAAACTACTTTTCTTTTACAAATAAAAGAACACAAAGAGTCAGATGAACATGAACTTGTTTTACTTTCTAAAAGTCATTCTGGATTCTGGAGCAAAATAAGAATTTGTGACTTAGGCCCCATCCACACGAAGACAAAACGCTTAACAGTTTCCAAAACGATCGTCATAAAGACGAAGGCGTCTCAGAAAATGTGTGCGTCTACATGGATGCACTCAATACGCATCAAAACGCTGTAAAATCACATGCCAGACCCCTAGGGCCGCTGTAACAATATGACAGAAACAAGCGGAAACAGACGAAAAAGCAGTGGGCATGCACACTTGCGGAAAAAGTTGTAAACAGAGATTGTGATAAAGTGATCATAAAGTGCCGTAATGTGTCCTCGATAATTGTTTGTTCAACTCAGTGGTGATTGAGAAGAAGGAGATTTTGCTGCAACAGGGATAGTAGAGTCACAAGCTTCATTAGCACATATGCTACACCGTACGCCGCCATTGTTGTTGTTGTTGTTGCCGCGTGTAGCGCATGCGTGTCAATGACGATATGAAACTATGACGTGAGTGTATCTTAAAAGTTACGGAGAGCCAGTAAACACAGAGCTGCGTATACGGCATTTCAAAATCTTTCCACTCTGGAACCTGGTTTCAAAAATGATCCTTTACAGACCCCCAAAACGCCTTCTTCGTATGGATGATACGCAGATTCGGCAATAAATGTATGCGTTTAGACCTCGGTTTGGCTTCGTGTGGATGGGGCCTTACTCACTGAATGAAGGCTGTAGCTTCCAAAACTTCTCCTAGTTACTCAAGTATGATGGATACTCAAGTATGATGGAAGCAGGCCACGTAAAGCCTTGTAAAACAGGATTTGCAATGATTCAGTCTACGGATGGTCAGAAAGAACCATCCAACTCGCCCATACAGAGAACAATGATGCACTGGAGCCTTGAAATTTGTTATGAACCTTAGAGCTCCATGAAAAACAGTATCCAGAGATGAACATCAGTCATATATCTTCCTTTTTAAGCAGGTTATTAAATTATTCCAATCAAAAAGATATTAAAAGAGAAATAAACTGTAAAACTCTTTTTGTTGTGCAGTGGGGGATATTTGTGGCCCATATCTCTGCTGTTGTCAGAAACTTAAAGAGTAGAAATACTGCCATCAGTGCCATCAGTGTGAAAAAAGAAGAGTGAGTATGGATCTCTGCTTTACCTCACTCGACCCCCTGGGTTAAAGACCAAAACAGCAATCCTTCAGGACTAGAAGCCCGGGAAGAGGGCCAGAACTGCAAGCTGGCGGGCCAGCGAGGAGTTGAAAAACAGGATGCATTTTCTGTGGACAGTTGTGTATTTATTGGTGTGTGCGCGCTTGGGAACAGAAATAGCCTACGGAGCTCCTTCAGTGTTGTAAACAACTCTCAGTGAAGTGTTGAAATGGGCTTTTTTTGCACAGATAAGACCCATCAAGGTCAAAACTGCTGACTGAGAGGCTGGAGACAGAAACACTGCAAAGACTCCACATTCCTGCAGCTTCAGAAAGGTCACTGAAATACTGTCTCTGACATGGAAATGGCAGTGCATTAGAGGAAAAAAAAAGGAAAGGAGTTAAAATCCTATTTACTGGGTTCTTATAGATTCTGCAGAGGTGACTTATTTTTAGTGCCTTACTGCCAGTGAAACCTGGTCACTGAACCGGCCTGTTAGAGCAGATAAAACTGCTTTTTCTATTAGCAATAAACCAGAGAAAGGAGGGAGAAAATAACTTTGGGTAACTGTGATGCCTCATGAAGTCGTCTCTCTTCTTTCTCTGGTTCATCCTGCCATATTTGGTACAATCTCTGCATCATATACAGTTGTACCCAAAAGTTTACACCCCCCAGCAGAATTTCTGATTTTTTGGCCTTTTCTCAGAAAATATGAATGATAACACAAAAACCTTTCTGTCACTCATGGTTAGTGGTTGGGTGAAGACATTTATTGAAAAAATTATAAGTTTACTCTTTTTAAATCATGATGACAACAGAAACTTCAAAAATTACCCTGTTCAAAAGTTTACACCCCCCAGTTTTTAATACAGTGTATTTCCCCCTTTAACATCAATAACAGCTTGAAGTCTTTTGTGGTTGTTGTGGATGAGGGTCTTTATTTTCTCAGATGGTAAAACTGCCCATTCCTCTTCTCAAAAAGCCTCCAGCTCCTGTAAATTCTTGGGCTGTCTTGCATTAGCTGCACGTTTGAGATCTCCCCAGAGTGGCTCAGTGATATTGAGGTCAGGAGACTGAGATGGCCACTTTAAAACCTTCACTTTATTCTGCTGTAGCCAATGGCAGGTTGATTTGGCCTTGTGTTTTGGATCATTGTCATGTCGGAACGTCCAAGAACATCCCATGCGCAGCTTCTGGGCAGATGAGTGTAAATTTTACTCCAGTATTTTCTGATAACATGCTTCATTCATCCTTCCATCAATTTGACCAATTTTCCTGTGCCTTTGTAGCTCACACATCCCCAAAACATCAGTGATCCACCTCCGTGTTTCACAGTAGGAATGGTGTACCTTTCATCATGGGCCTTGTTGACTCCTCTCCAAATGTAACGTTTATGGTTGTGGCCAAAAAGTTCAATTTTGGTCTCATCACTCCAAATGTCTTTGTTCCAGAAGTTTTGAGGCTTGTCTCTGTGCTGTTTGGATTGTAAGCAGGATATTTTGTGGCATTTTGTGTAGAAATGGCTTTCTTCTGGCGACCCGACCATGCAGCCCATGTTCCTTCAAGTGTCTCCTTATTGTGGATCTTGAAACATCCACCCCAATTTTTTTCAGAGAGTCCTGTATTTCAGCTGAAGTTATTTGAAGGCTTTTCTTTGCATCTCCAACAATTTTCCTTGCAGTTGGAGCTGAAATTTTTGTTGGTCTGCCTGACCGTGGTTTGGTTTGAACAGAATCCCTCTCTCTCCCCTTCTTAATTAGAGTTTTAACAGTGCTTCTTGGCATCCTCAATTCCTTGGATATCTTTTAAAACCCTTTTCCTGTTTTATACAGTTGAAATACCTTTTCTCGCAGATCCTTTGACAATTCTTTTGCTTTACCTGTGACACAGAAACCTGAAATTTCATCGCAGTGAAAGATGCACGTGTCTGTCAGGAGCTCAGAAACTCACTGAGCTTTCATACACACACACTGAATACAAGCTAATAGATCACAGAGAGGATGGTTACCTTTAGTAGACATTCAAACCCATTTGAGTCAAATTTTGTGCATGTTATCAGGCCAAAACTGCCAGGGGGTGTAAACTTCTGAACAGGGTAATTTTTGAAGTTTCTGTTGTCATTATGATTTAAAAAGAGTAAACTTATCTTTTTTTCAATAAATGTCTTCACCCAACCACTAACCATGAGTGACAGAAAGGTTTTTGTGTTATCATTCATATTTTCTGAGAAAAGGCCAAAAAATCAGAAATTTTTCTGGGGGGTGTAAACTTTTGGGCACAACTGTATCACCAAGCCTAATGTTTGGTAATGAATACACTTGTGACACAAATTTATTTTGACACACAACTAACATAACCTGATTTTATAACAAAAATACATAAGCATGATTACTCTTCAGGTCGCTCCTGATGTCTTTAAGCATTCATGGAAACAACTTGTATACTAGAAAACAGTTCATTTTTGATTTATTTTCTGTTTAAAACATGGTGACGTGTAATTGAAGAAGCACAGAAAATTTTAAAACTGCTTACAATTTAAGTAAGTGAATAAAAAAAACTTGATTTTTAATTTTTAAATCTTCTGCAGAAAATAATTTGAATTAATTGATTTAATCGATATATCACCCAGCCCTAAGTCCATGTGCACTTGTTTGTATTAGTTACTGTCTTGTTATGTCAGGGGGAAAAAGGTTGTTGACAAAAACTATGACGAAAATAATTAGCCAACAAAATAAACTGCCTGAAATGCTTCCAGTGTTAATACTGTTTCTGATTTCATAAAGAAACTGTGAGAATCTGCTTATTGGGCAAAAGGTTCCTGCTGTCGTCTCACTCCATTGCTGCCGAATTACCAAAAGATGGGGCATCAAGGCTACAAGTTGCAGCATGAATTGGTGTCCTGGGTATTAGAAAAAGCTACCATCAGCTCAAACAGTAGCCAAATAGAAACTTGAGAATGGGTAAACTGTCGAGAATTCAGAATATGCATCATTTAAACTATATCAGAAGCTTCAGAGAAGTTTTCTGAGAAACAGGTTTACTTCACATGAATGTAATAATCATCTCATTGTTTTGTGTCTGTGTCTCTTCCTCTGTTTTATATCTCTCTGACCTTTACAGCAGCTTTATCTGTCTCTCCCAGGACATGCTCTGTCTGTTCTCTGTCTTGCAGTTTCGGTCTTTTCCCCTTTTTAACACGAACCACATCACCCACAGTACAGCCAAGTGTGAAATTGTAACCAGTCAGCGCGGCCCATTGACAGTAACAGATCGCCTACTAAAGATAATGTCCACCTCTCACTCCATGTACGCCCGCTCATGCCAGTCTGATGTGTTTAACCACGCAACGTTGGCTCCGTGGACATCCAACACACACTCTGTGCGTGTCATGGTTCACTTTAGTGCTTCTGAGTGGTTATTTAACTGTGCTGGTCAGCAGGATGGTGGAGCTGCTGTAGAAATGGTTACAGTGAAACTGGAGCATCTGGAGAGCTTAAAGTGTCCTGACTTGACACAACGGTTACAAGCTGGAGGCTTTTGTCTGATAAATCTGTTGCAGTTCTCCAAAAAACAAAAGACAACTTCTTTTCACCACAATCCAACTGAAGGATATTTTTTAAGCCAGTACCTCTTCTAATATGATAAGTGTTTGTTGGTCAACAGAGAGGAAAGGCAAATTTTATGACAGTTAACAGTTTTTTGTAGGGCTGGGAATAGGCCTGTCACAATAATCAATAAATCAATTAACCGAACGATAAATAAAGACGTCCTTCTAGGGGTGGGCGATACGGCAAAAATATCATATCACGATATTTTAGGAATAAAATCACGACCACAATTTTATCACGATTCTTTTTTACATTGATTTTTCTAGTTTAATTTGCATGTTTGACCATTTTTTCCCTGTTTAACATATAAAACATGTAAAACCCTAAAAGAAAAAAAAGACAATTAAAGCCAAAGAAACTTTCTGAACAGGTTTCAATTTAAATAGTGCAGTTTTTATAAAAATGTGCAATAAATGTAAACATAAAAGGTAATGAACAACAATATCAACATTATCTCTGGAAGTGCAACAATTTAGAACAAATGTTATCTAACTGCAATGTCTATAATCTGAGTGAATAATACAGCTGCTTTAGAACAGATTTTTGTTCAGACATCTTCAAGCTTTTATCTCCTTTTCTTTTTCCACCATGGCTTCACGCTACATAACCAAACAGGAGATACTACCATGCACTGCGCATAATGTGCTACGATTGGCTAGTCGGGTGCTCGTCAAAGTCTCTGCGCCCACACAGACGATCTGACGATCTTTCTGCTTTATGAGATCATCCCCACATTATAATCCTTAACGATTTAATATCATCATATCGCACACCCCTACGTCCTTTGTAAGTTTGCCGGCCTCAATAAGTTGACACGTGCATGCATGTCTGTTTCCCTCTCTAGCAAAAAGGCTGGATGAGGAGATGGGTCACTCTGTGCAACTTTCTCAACACCTGGGTGCGTTGGTTATATAGCGGATTTGCGGATTTATAGTGGAGTGAGCATCTATCGTTCATTCAATCTTGGAGGGGGAGGCAGGGCCGCTGGCGCGTACACACACAGAGAGATGAAGTGAGAGTCTCAAGGAGAAATAAGGAAACTAGGGCTGTAAAGTCCAAGTCGACTGGTCGACTAATTGGTCGATGCGTGCACAGTCGACCAAAATTCTGATTGGTCGACTAAATGTGTCATTTTTTTCCCCCTGCAGTTCATTTCATCAGAAGAAACGTATCAAGTGAAATGGGGGTATTTTCTGAGCACCCCCTTCATGTTTTAGAACACCATTTTAATGTATTTATCGTTCATTTCAATATTTTTATTCAAGAACATTTCAATATTCTAGTCTAATAATCGTGTATTTGTTTTATAACGGCATGCGCTCTGCCCGCGCTGCAGCGGCGGCATCCCTCACCCAGTCCGCGCTGGATTTTATGCCTCATATCAACACCCAAATGCAAAAACGACATCACAGAAGGAATTGACTATTTATTTCTGAGGGTATGAGTCCCATTGGCGTCGTGGAAGGCCAAGAAAAACATTGAAACCTGGATATTTAGTGCCGGCTTGCCAGACAGTTACGCACGCGCTCATGGCAAGATACGAGGGAGGAAAAAAGAGAAAGCTTCGGAGTTAATAGATAAAGATAACAGATGTGTACGTCTCTTCAAATGGAGTCCTATATGACAGTGACTGCCCATTTCATTGATGAAGACCGGAAAGCAGAGAGTCTCTTGTTGAGAGAAAAAAAAAGGACAGGCACAGACAGGGGCGAAACGCGGGGGGGGGGGGGTCGACTGGTCGATTTTTGGTCGACAATTACTGTGTTTTAGTCAACCAACAATTTCTTTGGTTGATTACAGCCCTAAAGGAAACAAACACTAATATGCATGATGGCACGAAATCCTTGGTTCTTAAGCCTGAATGCCACAGCCCCAGTGTGGTAATATTTTGGTTTTAAACAGAATGAACAAGGTGTGAGCTCATGAACACCAACAAGCCGATTTGTTACATTTATTTGAAAGTAATGGCGACGAAGAAGGGGAGGTGCAGCGGAGCCTTCGTCCTGACAGTTAGCGTTTACTGAGGCGTTTGGTCGTCGAAGTAAATAAAAATAAAGCAGTGCAAAATGGTGCGCGCTCACAGACAGTGTCATTCGCTACATTGCAAAAGAAACGCAGCCATTCAATACAGTTGAAAAGCCAGAAATGTTACAAATGTTTGACAGACAGTACGAATTGACTGGGAGAAAGTACATGTCACAAACAATTCAGGAACTGTGTGAACTTGATTTTTTTGGTTTTTATTGTTGTGCGTGTTTTTATTGGAGTTTTCTTTTCTTTAAAGAGACAGAGTCTATTTTTTATTGTTTTTGATTAGTATAATGATTTTTATTTACGTGCAATTTTTTCAAAAAGAGAGTCCATTTCATTTTAATTTGTTTTTTTCTCTTTTTTTTGTTAAATGTATTATTGTTCAATTATTTTAATAAAAAGCTCTTGACCTTCCAATTACAGTTAAATACTCTTGAGAAATTTTAGTTTATTGCTTTTGATATGGTGTACTCACTTTATTATGACGTGTATTAAAATTACATTAATGAAAAATTGATGTTTCAAAACAATATTGACAATAATGTCATTTATCGGCAAAAAATTGTTATCGTGGCAGGTCTAGCTGGGAAATATATAAACTAAATCGATAAGTATAAATTATTTTTTATTGCAGATTTTAAAATAAAAATCAAGATTGCTGAATGTTTGACAGACAAATACTGAAAATGTACTGTTTTCATGACGGAAGGCCTTGTCAGGTTTTACACAAGCTTGTTTAAGCTTTATCATAACAACCAACATGTTATCATAAAATAACAGCACAAATTTTAACTTTAGGGAGGAAAAGTCTGTTCAGTTTTGGAACATATTTTCATACCGTTAAGGCAAAACTTGATTCATGTCATTTTTATGTCATTTTGAGGGGTTGTTTCTGGGGGAAAATGTGATGTGATTTGTTAGTCTACTCTTGTGGATGATATCGCCCAAATTTATTACTGAGACCTTCTAAAAATATCAATCAAATTTACTCTTGAGAAAATGTGAAGTTCAAATCAGAAACCTCCCAGAACCTGAGTTGATAAACAGAACCTGAATCTGAACTGGATTCAATAAAATCGTAACAATACCCCGTCCACAAAATAATATGCTTTTTAGTTTTTCTATTTAATTTTCTCACAACTTTCACTGCAGACGCTTTCATTTGAGAGAGAAACACTAACAATAACTCATGGCAGCCTCTTTAATTTCCTAAATACATCAGTAAAGAAACAATCCTTCATAAAATATCAACGAAGAAATCCGATGAAAGCTTGTTCTGCTCACCATTATTTAAAAAGTTGCTCACAGAAGATCACAGAATGATCTTAAGACAAACCATGTTTGTATAAAAGTAGCCTCTTATCACTTGCTTCCTTTTCAGTCTGTATTTGTTTATTTTAATTCAGTTATGCCCGCTAAAATGTACCAACAACCATATTACTCTTGAAAGATTTTTTAATAAAGAGTTTATTTTTAAAAATATCAACAATGTGATAAATCTCATCAGTTCAGTAACACACGTTTAGACATAAAACTGCCCGTAAATTTGGCAGAAAAGGAATTTTTATTTATGAGATAAAACAAGTAAGATGCTACATTAAAGTTTAAGCTAGTTTTCAGAGACTACAATCCCCGACTTTCATTGCCGTATATGGATACTTGCGTTTTCATAGAGAGCCTTTATTTAACTAAAATTGATCTATCATATTTTTGGCACCAGTTTTTTTCTTTTGGAAAAAGATGTGAAGCAGGAAAAACAACATTTTCATCTTCAAAGGCTTGAACTTTGGATTTATAAAAATGGACATTCAGTGAAGGTGTCTTAAACCATTATGGTAATGGCCATTTTTTAAACTTGAAATATTGTTAGTAAACATTGGCAAATTTTTTATTTCTGCTGATGCCGATAATCATCCTTTTAGTCAGTAATCTTCTTAAATCTTCAATAATACCAGGCACTTTTGAGCTGTAATTGTACAAATTCACACCATTTGAAATCTGCTGCAATGTCTGACATTAATAATTTGCCTTAACACCTGGAAACTTTTAGTCTAAAGAGGCACAGGAAGTATATTTCTTCACAGATTTAATGTGTTGCAGCATTTGCATGAGTATATTGTTCACCTTGCTAAAATTTCGAATCACGATCTGTGCATGGACCATGCACCAGGGTTTAACGATTTTAGGAAAAGATCTCATTGTGATGTTTTTCAGCATATGTTCTTATTTCAATTAGTTTCACGATTTTCTTCAGATCAAGCTTCAGTGCAAAATTCACAATGTTTACAGTTTAGATAGCAGTAAGGAAATCAATGATAAAAAGCACATAACACATTATTGATCATCTAACATTGATTATAAATAATCTGTGTTCATTATTTTAGGGATACTCCAACTTCTACTCCTAAACAAAGGCTTTGTGTTGTTGACTTGCTAACTAGCACCTCTATAGATGCAAATCGCTGCAAATTTCGGTCAGGGGTGCTGATCTTTCGCCCTCCTGTGCACACATCGTCCATAGTCCATGAGTGAGTCTCTTACCAATAACAAAGGCCTCTTTGAAGGTGGTCCCAGTGACGTTGTACCATGGTGGCCTGCCAGCAGTGTAGATGGTCCGTTTGTTGGTCCTCAGGAGAGGAGGCTCGGTCTTAGAGCGGCTTGTAGTCCGTTTTTGTGGCGATAAAGACGGGGTCAAAGGACAACACGGGATACAGTTTGTGATGCCATCGAGGGAATCCTCTCCACTGCCACTGCTGGAAGAGAGACAGAAGCAAAATCTTTGAAAAAGTGAAATCAAAGTCACAGAAACAACCAGACCAACTGAGAGTCGTTCTGATAATAATGACTGTTTAACTAGTTTACTGTGGGAGGGTTTTGTTCGGAGGGAAAAGAGCAGGAACAATGAAACTGAAAAAGAGAGGACAATAATCCTTACTGGGGATGCATGATATTATCGCTTTGATATCGATATTGGCAAATATCTGCATAAAGGCTTATGTGTTGGAGTGCTGGTTTGGTGGAGTGGTAAGCAACCACGCACGTGCCATAAACATGATTCTGCCGATCCAAGTTTGAATCCAGTCCGTGGCGAGTCTGCAGAGTGTCCTCCCCTTACTCTCTCTCTTCCTTTCACAAGCCTATCAACTGTCTCTCTCTACTGTCAATAAAGGCACAAAATGCCCCAAAAAAATACTTGTGGGGGAAAAAGTGTCCATATTGGTCGATATGGACATAGGGCTGGGCGATATGGCCTAGGAATAAAATCCCCAATTTTTTCCACAACATTCGATTTACAATTTTAATCGATTTTTCCCTCCCTACAAGGAAACAAAACTCCCAGTGACATAAAAATGAAACAAATCAAGTTTTGCCTTTATGTTGTCTAAGTGTTTCCCTCTTAAAGTCAAAGTCTGGGTCATAAAAGGTTGATTATGTAGTATAAACGTAGGCAGGTTTGTCTACATAAACACTAAAAGGCTGAGGTGTTTTTACAGTATTAGCATGAAACTCTCTGATCAATATTTAATCTACTTAAATAACAAACACAAGCCTATAAAAGTGCTTGTGAAAACCCTACAAAGCCGCCCATTATGAAAATTGTACTTTTTTTCAAAAATTGCAACTACTTACAATTGGACTAAGGCAAGAAAAAAAAAATGATTTAAAATTTTTTAAATCTTCTACAGAACATAATTCAAATTAATCGATTTAATCAATTTTTTCCCAGCTCTATATGGACACTTTTTCAGATGTTTACAGCCAATATATCAGCCATATATCTGCTGGAATGTCGAAAAATTACAAACATGTACAAAATTGATACACCTTCTCATCACTGTATGAGTACATTTAAAAAGTCAAGGGTTTTAGTTATGAAAGAGTTAAATGCTGTTTTTCTTGTTTTAATATATACTGTAACACTGACAGAAACAAGTATTTCTTGACCAGAAATACTTGTATCTGTGATAATAAACTAAAAAATATTGGCATATCAGATATCAGTAAATATCCATATCATGCATAACTAATCTGTATATGGTAACAGCGATTGATTTCTATCATCAAATACTCTCCTTAAATACATAAATTCTTATTGACATAAAACACCTAACAGCAGCTGTTTTATTTTCATAAGTGACTTAATTCAAAATGTTTCTGAACAAATAACTCGTATAAACTTCACTGCAGAGCAAATCAGATGCTACTCTCATTGAATTTCTGTGGTTTTAGTGTCTGAACGCTCTGTTGCCATCAGAAATGCCTCATATGCTCATAGTTGGCCCAAAAGCTGCTGCTCCAAACAGGCATTTGTGTTGTTTAGCTGTATCTGCAGGCACCATAAAGCTGATAGAAAGAGAATGTAGAATCTGATCAGACAAATCCATTCATGGCTTTGAAGGATCACAAACTACACTCCTTACAATAAAAGAGCTGGCCAAACTTTGGCTACTTCACATTCTTTATCTTCAGACTTTAGTGGACCTGCAGATAGCCCGCTGTCCTGCAGAGAGATAAGAGAGAGCCGAATCACTCTGGAGTCTCCCTCCTAACTTGTCTCTCCACAGTAATGCTGTCGGTGTGGTCGAGGGGGAGGAAGGAAACCTTGCCAAACCCTCCCCAGGAAATCACACCGCTGCCTCCTGGAAACAGCATAGGGTGGGACCAACATTCACATGAGTAAGGCTGTCATCATTTGGCTTCAGTGTTCAATAACAAAAAATCCAGCCAACCCCTGAGTGTTTTGGAAATACAGAAATTATACTTCAGAAACTTCTGCAGTCCTCAACAAATGTGCAAAGTCCTTTAAGTACACGTTGCCTTGGACATTGGTATGCTTTTATTGACGAAGCAATTCTTGTAAAATTACAGACTATCTTTCCTCTTCATAAATCTTAAAAGACGAATTGCTCAAGATCACTGAGCGTTGGGCAGTTTTTTGTCGCAGAGTTCAAACTGAACTGGGAAAGAAGGCTTTAAGGTTCACAGCACCTTTTACACAAACTAATCTGCAGACTGAATTCAAGCTGCAAAACTTGGTGTCTCTAAATTAGGGACAGGAATCGAAAACCAGTTCCGGTTGAGGATCATCAACACCTCCATCAAAGAATGAATATCATGAGTCTTTTTGCTAATCAATTCCCTTATCAATTCCGTCCACTAACAGGGTTCGGAAGCGTTAGAACTGTGGCTTATTTTTTTTTTTACAAAAGGTGCCTACTGCAAAACCTGACGTGAGTGGAAACACCAGCAACTCACAGAAGCAGTTATCTATGCTGTGACGTGTGTTTGACATTGTTGACACTGAAAATCTGAAGACCAACATTTGCACGCATAGAAAATTTGCAGGAATCAATAAGGGAATCGTTAAAGAATTGGTTCAATTAGTAGGATTGTTAATAGAATTGGTATCAATAAAATCTTAGCAATTCCCACCCCTTCTCTATTTTTTTTTAAATCTGTAGTACATCTGCAAGATTTATCACTTTCAGATCAAAATCGCAGTTTCAGACAACGCTATAATGTGATCGCTATAGCTGCAATTTTTCCTAACTGAACAAGGATCTGTTGTGTCAACTATTTTATAGAGCTGCAGCTATCGAGTATTTTTGGAATCGAGTACTCTGTTAATTATTTCTTTGAGTAATCGAGTACTCTAACAAAATATACTTTTTTGTTTTTAAACAAATAAATCAATTATATATACAATGCAACATGTTAGGGCTTTCAAAATGAGCAACCAAATGCCGTTTATTCCTCAGAAAAGGGTTTTTATTTTAGCAACTTTCAAAGTTTAAACCAGTCCTGGCTTAAAACAAAGCCAATACAATACTGATTTACAAAGCAGTAATATAATTCTGCAATTATATTTGTGAAGTGTGTTCTGGAGGGCATTGTGTAGTTTGGATTGAAATCCTTGATCATGTTCTTAAATCCTGTGTCCTCCACCACGGAAAGAGGACGCATGTCTGTGATGAGCAAATTTAAAATGCTGTAAAAGTAATAGTTGCAGCCCTAACGACGTGCTATCATGCTAAGCTACGTGCTAAGCTAACTCTGTTTGACATCAGACACACTGCACTGTGTTTTCTTTTTGTCCCCTCTTGTAGTGACCACACACTTGGGACACTCTCTGCCATTTCTTCTGCAGACTCTCTCCTTTCTGTCCCTCTCTTTTGTCTTCCTTCATGATTTTACAAGCCGCACAGCAGCGGAGGTAGCAGGCGCGTTGTGCCACAGAAATGACCGTCCGTGTCAAACCGTGCACTGTATAGTAGTCCAGATATATATTCATATGTATAATCATATATTAAACGAGGCTTCGAGGCACAAAATTTAATTTGAGGATATTTTGTAATCGAGTACTTGCGAATATTCGAGGAATCGTTTCAGCTCTACTATTTTATAAAAAGTATTTTATACATTCGTAGGCATTTTGCATTCATGAAAGTGCCGGAAAACAGATAATTTATCATCAATATTAGATGATGAATAATAGGGCTGTCCCAATCCGATAATGATATCCGTCTGTTATTAACAAAAAAAGAAATATCGGATTATGTTGGCCTGTCTTTTTATTTATTTAATTCAGTTGTAGAATATGCTCACCTTTAAGTTAAACACAGTGGTTAATTTACAATTTATAAATATATGTTTTTGTTTTTATTGGATTGGGGAGGTTACTTTTCAGAGTCTTCTAATTTATTTTATTTAACTGTGCTATATATTCTTATGTTGAAGGTTAAAATTTATTGAATTCATTGGTTAATAAAAAATGGGTCAGTTTTTCCTCATACCTACCATTGCTGACGACTGTTCTCTGATTGAGTAATCACACCTTTTCTTACAGTCCATACTACAAAATAAGTAATAAAAGTCTGTATGATTCCTGCCGATATCGTATCCATATCCATATCGGCCAATACTTCAATATCGTGCTAATGAATAAAGTGCTATGTACTATTGATCATTGATTTCCTTACCATTGTTACCATTACTGTAAATATAGTGAATATTGCACTGAAGCTTGATGTGAAGAAAACAGTGAATCAAACTGAAATCGCAATATCTGCCAGAAAAATCGCAATGAGATATTTTCCTGAAATCATTCAGTCCTAATCGGTTGTGAAAACTTTAGAAGGAGGACTTTCTGAATGCCGCTGTATTAACTGACGACTGGCCAAAAATTGTTTCTTTACTTCTTCTGCCCTGTTTCAGTCTGAGTGACTGTTTGATGAAACTGTGTATTGCTGCCATTCTTGGTCAGGTCTTGCAAAAGAGATCTGTTGTCCTTAATGGGACAATCCTGGTTCAATAAAAGTTTCCAGTGACAGCAGCAAACTTCCCATCAGGGCCCTTATCTATCATATGGTACAGTCAACTTGATCTGATAGCCCTCATCCTAACTTTCCACCTTTTTTTCTAACTCAGCATAAATCTCGTGAGAAATGTCATCCCCTGATATCAGAGGAAACCTGACTGAAAGGGCAGCCGTAGCCTCAGGTGCAGGATATCCTGATTCACACAGACGAACACCTGATACCTCAACATCCTCAGTGCTACGTGTTGGGACTGAGCAAGTGTTTGCCACGACGAAGCATGCGGTGGCGCAGGCAAAGAAACACCACACAGTCTGTCAGACTTACTGGAGACTCAGCTCGGTGAGATGCAGCATCTCTGCATTGTTGAAATAGTGACATGATCATAATGGAAAGTCGTGTTTATTTACTTACTTAAAGAAGCATGCTATGCTAATGTCACTAGGCCATATCAACACTCTCGCAGATAAAATCTGTAAAGTCAAGTCCATGAAAGTCTGGCTCTATCACCAGTGTTGTGATTCATATCAAAACCATGCTAATTGTTGACTGTTGAGGAAAATGCTTCCGTAGATATTGAGATAAAACAGATGTTAAAGGGTTTGGTGTCCGGTCTAAAATCAATATAGTATTACTTCAATAACGTTATAAGGATCACAATCATCACAAAATATAAAACTATGCACGACGTACCACGGCGACTATTTAAACCGTTACACCTCTATATACTGGGCTGTTGTGAATCCACTGTTAGCTCTATAAAGAACTTTAGCTGCACATAACTGTGAGACAGATTCAGTTAATGCCTCTTTTAATCCTTCTACATCTATTAAAGTGTAACTGCGATGGTTTTTGTCGTGTCTTTGTCTCCTGCGCTCTGTAGCCACAGCAGCACAATGCAGCTGTGACAGTAGAAGCTAGCCCGGCTAGCAGTGCTAGCTCGCAAACACGAGCCGGTTTCTTGTTTTATTGAGCTAAACTGCTCTGACTGGGGCCACGCACGTTCAGGATTCAGTATCTTTACCTGTCAGACGTCGACACGGATCTCTCTGCGCCCATTTCTTCATGTGACGGCTGTTGGTCTGGCGTACTGTCGCAGGTTGTTGATTCCATGTCGGCTTCTCGGCTCGGCGCGGCGCGGAAACCAAACACAGGAAGCGTCGTGACGTCATGGGTATACGTAGACTGACGTAGTTCCCATGGTAACTGGAGGACGCTCTCCGAAATTGGTCCTTTTTCATCAATTCACAATTCGAAGAACTTTGTTGCATGATTTTGGTTTAAAAAAATAAAAAAAAAGAGTGCAACAATTTAAAAGAAAAAAGGGAAATTATGATGATGACAGGAAGTGCTTGAAATTATAGTCAAAAACGTAGCCTGCGTGTAAAATTGCCCCACCACCCATTGTCAACAATTTCTTGAAAAACAATCAAGGAAAGAGGTTCGGCCTCTGGAACTAGGCTACATCAACACAAAACAAACGTCAGCAAAAACATAAACTCCCCAGAAGACGTAAGAAAATAGTGTAATTAAGATAGCAAAGGCTGAAAGAAAAAAAACGTGTGTTGTGCTTGTGTTTGAACCAAGCATGGTTACCCTTGAAACCTTATGTCTACTGTCCCCCCAAAAAGTTTCCTGTTTTTGTATGCTTACCAATGCTGAAAACCAACTCCTATGCTAATTCATATCATGAATTTTGTACATTTTGATACAATGTTTTAAATACTTTTTCAGTGTCTCTAACCTTACGTGATTATTAAAAACATATAATTTGGTAAATAGGTTAAAATACTTTAAACAAGATGTGAATACAAACTAAATAAAGGCCTGGAAAGGCCATCAAAAGGAATTTCTGTGAACACTGATCAAGAAGCATGTGTGCTTTTCTTCATATTCAGAAACGGAAGTTTAAAATTGAGCATTACCATGACAAACTACAATTTTTCTAGCAATTCCTTAACAAAGAATCACAACCAAAACCACAAACTCAGACTACTTAACTCCATATCACATGTTCTATTGTAACTTTGTGGCTGTACCCCATAATAAACATAAAAATATATGTTTTAACATGAAATTTGGGTTGTAAGTCTCTTAAAAATCTGTTTTAACGTTTTCTAAAGGTACATATTCAAGCTTTTGATGTTTTCTTTGCACTAAACTACATTAAAATTTATTACATCAGTTTACATTCTTGGTCCCAGCATAGTCTTATTCATTTTGTTGCCTGAGTTCTGGGTTCTAAAATTATTTTTCAAATGTTTCTGATTGGAGTTTTTGATTGTTGAGTTTTTTTGTTTTTTTTTTGCTATGTGGGTTCTCCTTTTGTTTGTTCGTTATTATCATGGTATTAATGATGACATTTTTTATTTTAAATTATCATAATCTATCAGTTTAATCATCCATCATCGATATCTCATGTATCTTTCAGGGTTGCAGGGTCCTGGGTTCACCATGGACTGGTCAACAGCCTGTTTGAGGAAACCAGTCTACCTGAGGAGAACTCGCACACGCACAGGGAGAACATGCAATCTCCACAGAAAGGCCCTGATAGACTGGAGCAGCTCAGCCAGGGACACTTTTGTGATGAGGAACAAACCCTGCTGCTTCTAAATCTCATACCAGGAGGTCATGTTTTTGCTGACATTTGTTTGTTTTAGTTTGTAAACAGGATAAATAAATAATCATAAATCATGAACGACAACTGATGAAACTTTCAGGATAGTCAAAAATGGGACAAGGACCAGTCAGTTAGATTTTGGTGGTGATCTGAATCGGGATCCAGGAATATCTTATTTTGGATTTGTTAATATTGCGAGACAGGGTTGCTTCTCACATTTATGCTAATTACTCAGAAAGATCTCAACAAGATGACATTCAATGATATTTTAAGGAATAGTAATCGTGGCACAATAGACGAGTAATCTGGATCGGGACCCAGGATTGTTTTTCAAGGGTTTGGTAAGATTGGGCAAAACTGCCACACCGAACTAAATTCTTGTTTTTTTGTAGCATGAATTGCTCCATACTTTAGCTAAAATGATTATTATTGGCCAGTTTGCCTACAAAAGTGATCTAAAGTGCTTAAAGGCCTAAAACTAAAACATTTCAAAAGATATTAACACAAATTTAAACACTGCTGCATGAAACTTAATTTGCTTATATTTTTCTTTAAATTGGCTTAAAAAATCCTTTGCTATTGTCCTCCTCTGTGTTCCTTATTATGCAGCTATAAAAAAGACAAGACATAAAGTCTTTTTTATGCACTTTCCATCTTTTTTCTAGGCACAGCCAGAGCGTTGAGGGGTTCCGGTTTGGTGACCTCAGGATCGGGTTACTGCTTTTTGCGGATGATGTGGTCCCGTTTCATCAGACTGTGACCGACAGCTCTCGCTGGATTGGTTCGCAGCTGAGTGTGAAAAGTGGCTCAGATAAGAATCAGCACCTCCAAATCCGAGTCCATGGTCCTTGCCACAGGAGGATGAAGTGCCCTCTTTGGGGATGAGATTCTGTCCCACGTGGAGGAGTTCAAGTACCTCGGGGTCTTGTTCACAAGTGTAGGAAGGATGGTTTGGGAGATCGACAGGTGGATTGGTGCAATGTCAGCAGTGATGCTGGCTCTGCTCCGGTCCGTCGTGGTGAAAAGGGAGCTGAGCCAGAAGGCAAAGCTCTCAATTCACCAGTCTATCTTCACCCCTATTCTCATGTAGGGCCACAAGCTGTGGTACCATCCGATGGTGGGGGAGGATGCCGGTCAGACCTGGCATACCCAAACGTGCTGTGCAGGTCTGGCAGAGTCTCCTGCGAGAAAGAGTTTCAACTCCCACCTCACTTACATGACATTCCTCATGTAAATTAGCATCCTAATGGGACACTGATTTTTTCTGTCTCCTCAGTCACAGACTCTTGCTCAGTTTGGACAGTCTGCAGTTGCTCATGTAGACCGTTCTTTCTCTCATTAGTTTCAGGACACTGACTTCCGGACAAGCATCCCTCAGATCTAGGCTTCTCCTCATGGGATCTGTTTATCTCTTCTTTCTCGGCTGTTGTTGTCTCTAGATCACATTTACACACACACTTCTCAGATCTTAGCTTCTCAGAGGATACTCTGATTTCTTCTTTCTCTTTGGTCATTGTCTGTATCTCAGTTAAGGCAGTCTTCAATGGCACACATGGGCTGGCCTCTCAACAGACAGACTGCAATTCCTGACTTAAATCTTGACATCTGACCTGTAATCTTTCATTCTCCAAAGTTGCTGTAGACAGATTTTTTCTGACAGTCTGCAACTCCAATATGGTTGAAAGAGAACTTTCATCTGAACTTTGCATCACTGATTTGGAAATTTTCATTTACTCACCGTCTAGAAGCTTTTTCATTATCCCAGATTTGTAATTGTCAAACTGCTTCTGTTGATTCCTCTTGCTCTGCTCAGCCTTTTGAAGCTTACCCTCATAAAAACTATCCTTAGCTCTGAGCTTTTCCTCAAAGCGTAATTTATCTTCATTCTTTTCAGAGATCTCTTGCTGTAGGGCAGATTTTACAGTCTCTAACTCTAAGCGGAGAGCCTCCTCTCTCTTGTCAGCTTCCTTACGCTGATTTTCAGACAATGTCCTCTGAGCAGTGAGCTCTTCTTTATAGGAAAGCTCCATTTCTCTTTTCCCTTCCTTTATTTTTGACAGCTCCATTTGGGCATCAGTATAGCGCTCACGATATTCAGTCTGAATCATTGTGGCCTGATGAAGCTCACTTTCATAGGAACTTTTCTCAGATCTCAGAGTCTCCTCATAGGATAATCTCATGTTTTCATTCTCTGTGGTCTTTTCCTGTAGGTCACTTTTATAGGAACTTTGCTGAGATCTGAGCTTCTCTTCATAGGATAGTCTCATGTTTTCCTTCTCTGTGGTCTTTTCCTGTAGGTCACTTTTATAGGAACTTTGCTGAGATCTGAGCTTCTCCTCATAGGATAGTCTCATGTTTTCCTTCTCTGTGGTCTTTTCCTGTAGGTCACTTTTATAGGAACTTTGCTGAGATCTGAGCTTCTCTTCATAGGATAGTCTCATGTCTTCCTTCTCTCTGGTCTTTTTCTGTAGGGCACTTTCATAGGACCTTTCCTGAGATATGAGCATCTTCTCATAGGATAGTCTCATGTGTTCCGTCTCTGTGGTCTTTTGCTTTAGGGCACTTTCATGGGACCTTTCCTGAGATATAAGCCTCTTCTCATAGGATAGTCTCATGTGTTCCGTCTCTGTGGTCTTTTGCTTTAGGGCACTTTCATAGGACCTTTCCTGAGATATGAGCTTCCTCTCATAGGATAGTCTCATGTGTTCCTTCTCTGTGGTCTCTTGCTGTAGGGCAGATTTTACAGTCTCTAACTCTAAGCGGAGAGCCTCCTCTCTCTTGTCAGCTTCCTCATGCTGATTTTCAGACAATCTCCTCTGAGCAGCGAGCTCCTCTTTACAGGAAAGCTCCATTTCTCTTTTCTCTTCCTTCATTTTTGACAGCTCTATTTGGACATCATCATAGTGCTTACAATACTCAGTCTGAATCATTGTGGCCTGATGAAGCTGACTTTCATAGGAACTTTTCTGAGATCTCAGAGTCTCCTCATAGGATAATCTCATGCTTTCTTTCTCTGTGGTCTCTTTCTGTAGAGCAGTTTTGACAGTCTCTAACTCTACGCGTAGAGCCTCCTCTCTCCTGATAGCTTCTCTGTTCTCTTTCTTCATTTCCAACTGCTTTTCTGTGACCTGATCATTTGACCTTTGGTTCCTTTTTTCTCATTGATTTCCTTTTGACTTCCATTAGACTGAACATCCCTGAACTCTTGGAGTTGGTTGTTAAGCAGCCGAAATTGCTCTGTCTGGAATTTGTTCTGCTCCTTCACCTCCTTGAAATCCTGTAGCATCATATTCCTCATGGCATCACACTGTGCTCTAAGTGTCCCATTTTCCCTGACCAAAGCCACATTCCTGCTGCTTAAATCCTGAATTTTCTCCTTTTGGGCCTCATTTTCACTAGAAATGATGTCATTTTCTATTATGAGGTTGTTTTTCTTATTTTTCCGAGTCATCTCAAGTTTCTGGCGCAGATTCATTATGACTTTTTTCTGGGCCCTCCTTTCCTCATAAAGATGTCTGATCTCCTCTGAAAGTTGTCTGATCTTCTCCTCATTAGAGAGCTGTGGTGCTGACTGCATTGTGATTTTCCTAATCCAACACATATTGAGAAGTAATAAAGTACAATCTAATCTAATCTTATCAGTATTGTCTTGTTCTATCTGATCTAATCTAATCTATATGAGAAACTTTCCAATGAATGTTTGCCTTTGATTTCAAAGCGAAACATTCCAAAGAATGTTTGCCTTTGAAATCAAAGGCCAACAGTAACATTTACGGTGATTTGCCAATAACCATATATGGGCATCAATCACCATATATGGGCATCAATCACCATATATGGGCATCAATCACCATACTTGGATTGGTGGATTAATCAATCCACCAATCCAAGTAACAGCCTTTGAGTCATCAAAGACTGCGGCCATCTTACCTAGGGGGACTTTTCCGGAGCGCTCTATGGTAGTGGATGGAAGGTGAGCGACCTACACAAACAAAAATACACTTAACTTGCTGAATTCTTGACGGATTTAAAAACGGTTTGGTTTATAAAAAAACTTACTAACGTGGCTATGATTCAGGCCGCGCAGACCTGTTGAAATTGCAGTTTTTCTTTTCGAAAATCGCTGCATAGTTGTGTGAATGTTACATTTGCAAGGCTGCAATCGAGTTTCGATTATGATATAGGTTTCCGTGAGACCAATAATAATTTTGTGACAACAACATATTTCGTCAAAATGACAATTTGTGTGGATGCAATTGGATATTAGCTAGCAAAGAAACAAGAGGTTGTGAATGAGACATGTGAGCCACTTGGACTATTACAAAGTAACCTGGACTTAATTCTATACAGATGGGAAAGGCATAATTACTCCTTCGTTTTAACATGATTTCCACGCTGTTTCATTAGTGAAGTGTATCCTAGATTTAGATTCATTTTGATAGTAACTGGCTGACTTTGTGTTTGCAAAAATACCCCCCTACAGTGCAAGATGCCACACTTTTGTGCAGCATTTGGATGCTCAAACGAACGTTCCTTCAAAACAAGAGCCCGTGGAATCACCTTTCACTCGTAAGAAATGACTTGAGGGACATATTCAGGATAATTATTGCCAACTTAGTGGATTTGTACTTATATAATGCAAGCTATTTTGACCCTGACGTTTTAGAAATGTTTCTACCATTTGTTTACATAATAATCATTGAATATTTCTTTTTCACATTTCTTTTAACATGTTACTGTTATTTAGGTTTTCATAATGGCATTCAAGCATACCCATGAATTACCCCAACAATATCATAATTTTACTCAGTATTTTTGTCCTTACCATTAATGTTAAAGGTAAAAAGGGTGTAAAATGTTGTCAATAATTCATATATCTTGGTATCTTCTCATGTTTTTAAGGTTTCCCCAAAACGCAGAGAAGAGGCGGCAATGGGAACTTGCTCTTAGAAGAGATGGTTTTGTTGCATCAAAAAACTGCAAACTGTGCAGCGAACATTTCAGGAGTGAGGATTTTGACAGGACAGGGCAGACTCCGGCTTAAGGTTGGTGTTGTGCCAACCATTTTCAACTTCCCTGCTCATCTCCAAAGGGTATATCATTGGCCAACAAGAATATGTGATAAACTTATTGTCGCGATTTCTGCAAGTTTAGGAATACATAAAGTGTTGTGCATTAAGGACATTTTAACATTTAACTGTATATTTTAGCCGGTAGCAGCAAGAAGCACTGCTGCCTCTAGAAGAGCAGAAGAAAACCTGCCCATGGACCTGCACCAGGGGCCTGTACTACGAAGCTGGATTAGCTCTTAGAGAGATAACTTCCTGGATAAGTTTCGGATTTTCCGCACTACGAATGCGGATCTCTTTTTATCCAGACACGTTGCCCCGGTAACTGATGCTGAACGCCAAACCTGGTCCGGAGCAGGTTAAGTTCCAGGACAAGAGCTCACGGGGTGTGACAGACCGCCCGCTGACCAATCGGTTCTCTCGGGCGGGCATAAAAGACCGCACAGTCACCAATTTGCTGTCTTGGAAAATGGTTTGCCCATTTCTGCCGGAACCGGTTAATGTCGGTGCACAAATTGTAAGAGGAGCGCTTCGTCGGGAGCGTTTTTTTTGAGACAGAAGTAATCGGCTTGATTTAGCCTACCAGAAGAAATCTTGTACGAGAGGTAGCTACAGATTTTCATAGGAGGGACTTCAACACATCTGTGACCTGCTGGAGCCTTACGTGGCAAATAATGCACTAAGGTCATTTTGAAAATATGAATGTGATTTTCCTGGTCAAACAAGTTAAAAAAAATAATAGCGTTTAGACAAATGTAGAGTATTTATTAGTATGTTGACCATGATGTTTTAGCAACAATAATGGACACATAGAAAAATCGTTCTTGTCAGTATTTTTATGTTATTTCTGTCATTGGTGTTAACATATTTTAGGTTACAATCACAAGATTCATGAATGCAATAAAATTAATCTAAAGGCACATATCACAACATCTGAAGACTGCTGACAAAACTCCATGAAATAAAACAGTAACTTGTTTAATTCAAACTATTTGACATTATTTCTCAATGTCAGTGAGAACGTTTGATCCGGGGATGTTTACTTCTGATAAAAGACAACACATGCTGATAATTGTACTGAACTTTATTATGGATAAAGTCAAGTAACAGTAATTTTGGTTTAAAGTTCAATTACATAAGTAATCATCATATCTTAAATGTTGTCTAATGTAATATGATCTCCAAATTTTGGGAGTAACACCATGAAACTGAGGGACATAATTTAGTTTGAAGAAATATTTTTAAATATCTACTTTACGTTTAATTTCATTCATAGATTTATCCCAGTGTTATCAACACTGTCCATTTATTATTTTAATTAACAAAAAAGAGGAAATGTTTTACACTGTCCAATAGTGGTGGATTATGACAATGGGACAAATGTTGTTTTAGATCCAAAGTACACTAAAAGTGAAATTTAATATTATATTTAGGCTAATTATATTACATTTAAAATAAAAAGGATAATTATTCATCACCATTTAAAAGACTATTTGATTGCATAATTTTGGTTTAATGTGGACGAGTTCTTTATTACATTTTAAGCGATTTGTGTTTCTGGAAAATGTAGGGAAATGTGGAAAATGTGCCGGCAATCCCTCCGGCTTCTCGCGGCTACTGTCGTGTTGCTCCTGGCCTGATAATACTGCGGTACTCCTCATACTTTTGCAGGATTATTTGCTGCTCCTCCGCCGTGAAGTAGGCTGCTCTCTTCTCCATTGTGGAAAATGCTCCGGGGGCCGCTGACCACGCCCATTTTATGTGTGCGCGCATAGATCCAAGCCGGATTCACTTATCGAGTTGATAACGAGCCTCGTAGTACAGCAGATCCGGATGGCGGAGATCCAGTGAAGTTTAGCGAGATGTCTCAGAGTTATCCTGGATGACTTAATCCAGCTTCGTAGTACAGGCCCCAGGATGAGCCTCCACCTGATGTTGTGAGTATTTGTACACAACTAGAGCATCATATGGCTTATCATTATGTCATTTTTCTCAGTGGTGCCCAGGAAGGGATATAATGGTGTTACTTGAAGAACACAATATTATTTGAGGTGGTAATCTGTGTAAAAGGATTGAGAAACACAGGCTGTCACTTGCTCATGTCATTCATACACTTTATTGAATAACCATGTGCAAACTACAACAAGGTGTAGGGAACCTTTACAATCAAAACTGACATTTTTGTCAAGAGACCCAAAACATAATTTCACCTTTAGCCAAGCCAATTTATTTAAATCAATTTATTAAAAGAACACTGATTTGGGTTTTATTTTGTAGACTTAAAGAACATAGTATTGTATTGAACTCAGCACTGATAGGTGAACATGAATTGTTAAAAAGTTACCGCTAATACTGTCCTCATTATCATCGTTATTATTATTTATATATTTTTCCAAAGTCTCTGGCAGCCACTGGAGAGAGGAGAAAGAGCCTGAAGAGGAAGGCCCCTGACCACCTGTATGCATTGCCTTCCTGCCCCAAGGCTATAAAGGCCAAACTTGATGCAACCTTGGCAACAGTGTGGAAACTGCAGTGGGAGAAGAGCAATACCTTGGCGATGCATGCATGATTTGGAGTGAATGCCGCATGGTTTAGAGTGACTCTTTATTTGGAGTGAATGTTACATGGTTTAGTGTTACTGTTGGCTTGGAGTGAATCTTGAATTGTTTTGTAATTGTGCGCACCTGTTAATAAAAGAAACATTGATATCATGTTACTGAATGTGTTTATTTAGAAATTAGGGCTGTCACTTTAGTGCATTAATTAGATTAATTAATTACACCGCAAATTAAAGCATTATAAAAATTAATCACAGATTAATCATAGCACACAAACATTTTGATATTGGCCAGCTGGAGGACCCGTACATGTCAGTGGCACGTCACTTCACACATGCGTCTCTAGTCAAACCAAACAAAGCCCAGGTGACAACAGGAATGGCATATTTAAGACTTAGTCTTATTTTATTTTTGAATTTATTTATCAATATTTGTACTGCATTCTTTAATAATGCATCAGGCCTAGTTGTTTTGCTGGATGTCCTCGACCTTTTTCTTATTTTGAATTTGATTTATGAAACACACTTAAAGTGTAATTTGAGTTGCCTGATTGAGCTTAGAATTTTCTGGACAACTTGCCCTGACTTTGGTTTTACTCAGTCACCCATAAAAATGTGGATTTACAAATCTTCACTTCTTAGTGTATTCATTTGATTAATCATGCACTACAATTTTATAATATCCTAGAATTCAAATTCTTTATTTGGGTACTTTAAGCAGATATGAGATTAAAATGTGATTATCAACTTTTAGAACCAGCATAAAATGAGATTAATTAGATTAATTAATTATAAATCCGGTAATTAATTAGATTAATTTTCTTTAATCATCTGACAGCACTATTAAAAATGTATAATTAAATATAGGGGAGAACAGGTAAGATGAACGAACCATTCCCTTGATCTTTAAAACTATACACGAGTTGTCACGAGACCCTTAAATAAGAACACAAACATCATTTCCACCTGGCTGTGGAATTCTTCGACTTTTGTGGCATAATTATTTTTATGCTAAAGCAAATGGACCGAGGTATAAACTTATACATTATGCGTGTTAGTGATATTCAATGTATAGAACTATGTGAATCATTTAGCAAAAGATTGTTTTGAATCATTAAATTAATTAGGTTTTATCAAAACGATGGTCATAGGGCAAGAAGAACTAAAAGCCTTGGGGTAAATTGAACCAGTTAATTAACAATTCATATAATGTACATACATTATTTGTTCAGTTTAAGTTTAAAATATCATGTGGGTCAACTTACCCCTTTATATCTAGTATATGTATTAATTAGAAATATAAAATATCAAACTATTAAATGTTTAACATAAACACGGACGATTTAATTTCACTGTGTATGTGTGCAGCTATGGCAGGTAATGCTCTACTATCTACTTTTTTAATTAAATATGAAAGTCCATGTTTATAATTATCCGTAAATATGCAATAACATAACTACATCTCTGGCGTTTATAACATAACAAACCGTTTAAAAATCGGTTGAAAATTGAGCAAGCTATTGTTAATTAAATAGTACATGCTCCATAGGCATTAATGTTATCTGTGAGCCAGCAGCCCTAGGTAAGATGGCCGCTGCGTAGCGACCTCAGCCCTCATTGGCTCACAGCGTCTGTGAGCTATCTAGCCTTTCTTATGTATATCTATGGTTAGACTGCCATCACTTACAGGCAACATGTCACATTTGTACGTGGTTAAGCAGAGTGAATTGCAGTCAGCAACCCAACTCACAAAACAGGAGATGATGCAACATCTTTCTGAGGCGTGCAGGGCCAAGGACAAAACTATAACCGATCTGCGGCAAAAACTTGACAAGACTCGGGATAGGAAGAAAGTTGAACTCATAATAGAAAATGACCTCCGTTTGCAAGAAAATGATACTCAAAAGGAGACGATTCAGGATTTAAGCAGCAAGAATGAGGCCCAAAAGGAGACAATTCTGGATTTAAGCAGCAAGAATGAGGCCCAAAAGGAGACAATTCAGAATTTAAGCAGCAAGAATGAGACTCAACAGGGAACAATTCAAGTCTTAAGCAACAAGAATGAGGCCCAACAGGAGACAATTAAAGTCTTAAGCAGCAAGAATGAGGCCCAAAAGGAGACAATTCAGAATTTAAGCAGCAAGAGTGAGACTCAACAGGTGACAATTCAGAATTTAAGCAGCAAGAATGAGGCCCTGAAGGAGACAATTCTGGATTTAAGCAGCAAGAATGAGGCTCTACAGGAGACAATTCAGGATTTAAGCAGCAAGAGTGAGACTCAACAGGTGACAATTCAGAATTTAAGCAGCAAGAATGAGGCCCAAAAGGAGACAATTCAGGATTTAAGCAGCAAGAATGAGGCTCTACAGGAGACAATTCAGGATTTAAGCAGCAAGAATGAGGCCCAACAGGAGACAATTCAAGATTTAAGCAGCAAGAATGAGGCTCTACAGGAGACAATTCAGGATTTAAGCAGCAAGAGTAAGACTCAACAGGCAAAAAATCAGGATTTAAGCAGCAAGAATGAGGCCCAACAGGCGACAATTCAGAATTCAAGCAGCAAGAATGAGGCCCAAAAGGAGACAATTCAGAATTCAAGCAGCAAGAATGAGACTCAACAGGGAACAATTCAAGTCTTAAGCAACAAGAATGAGGCCCAACAGGAGACAATTAAAGTCTTAAGCAGCAAGAATGAGGCCCAACAGGAGACAATTCAAGTCTTAAGCAGCAAGAATGAGGCCCAACAGGAGACAATTCAAATCTTAAGCAGCAAGAATGTGACCCGAAAGGAGACAATTCAGAATTTAAACAGCAAGAATGAGGCCCTGAAGGAGACAATTCAGAATTTAAACAGCAAGAATGAGGCCCTGAAGGAGACAATTCAGAATTTAAGCAGCAAGAATGAGGCCCAAAAGGAGACAATTCAGAATTTAAGCAGCAAGAGTGAGACTCAACAGGTGACAATTCAGAATTTAAGCAGCAAGAATGAGGCCCTGAAGGAGACAATTCAGAATTTAAGCAGCAAGAATGAGGCCCAAAAGGAGACAATTCAGAATTTAAGCAGCAAGAGTGAGACTCAACAGGTGACAATTCAGAATTTAAGCAGCAAGAATGAGGCCCTGAAGGAGACAATTCTGGATTTAAGCAGCAAGAATGAGGCTCTACAGGAGACAATTCAGGATTTAAGCAGCAAGAGTGAGACTCAACAGGTGACAATTCAGAATTTAAGCAGCAAGAATGAGGCCCAAAAGGAGACAATTCTGGATTTAAGCAGCAAGAATGAGGCTCTACAGGAGACAATTCAGGATTTAAGCAGCAAGAATGAGGCCCAACAGGAGACAATTCAAGATTTAAGCAGCAAGAATGAGGCTCTACAGGAGACAATTCAGGATTTAAGCAGCAAGAGTAAGACTCAACAGGCAAAAAATCAGGATTTAAGCAGCAAGAATGAGGCCCAACAGGCGACAATTCAGAATTCAAGCAGCAAGAATGAGGCCCAAAAGGAGACAATTCAGAATTCAAGCAGCAAGAATGAGGCTCTACAGGTGACGATTCAGGATTTAAGCAACAAGAATGAGGCCCAAAAGGAGACAATTCAGAATTTAAGCAGCAGCAAAGAGGTTTTTGTCAGAGAAAATGAGACCTTGAGGAATTTGTTGTTACAGGAGTTTGAGGAGTTGAAGAAGACTTCGCATTTGTGTCCTGACACAAATGGAAGATTGCTTGACAGAGAGGAGGACATGAGAGAAATCAAAATGTCCTGCACCGAAGGAAAAACTGAGTACGATATAGCACTGTTTAGGCTCAAAAATTTACTAAATGACCTCGTTTCGAATTAATTATGGACGTTACCCGCTCAGGACACTTGGATTACAGCGGACGAGCAGTATGAAGGAAAATAGGCACGTTTTTGTGGACTTTTATGGACCTTTTTCTTTCAGGCGCCATTGTCCCCTGTTAGATGGACGTTTGTTGCCAGCGAAACTCCCCCCGGATCTCCGGCTCCATTTGAGACATCAAAAAAGTGCTCCAGAGTGTTGCTCAGCATGAGGGTGAGTAGAAAATGAAGGCATATCATTATTTGGGTGAAGTACTCCTTTAAGATTATACTCTTTTTTTCAACCTTAATGTCAGAAGGGTATATTTTAAAATTTAAGTATTCTCTCAAAGGCATAAGGTTAATGTGCTTACATTGTGACACAAATTGAGTGTGGGTTTTGTAATGATCCTGGCACAAGATGTTTCAGGAAAAGGAAAAGTATGAATTTACCAATTCAGTTAGTAACATAGTTCATTTTGTAGGGGATGGGATAATCAAGGGGAAAGATAGGGGCAGGGAAGTCATGCTCCACATATGGGGAGGTCAGTTTAAGGGGCTGAAAAGTAAGGAGACCTCTGCGTCTACAAGTTATATTGTTTTGATGAGTGACAGATGTATGTTAATTTGTGTTGTGATACTGTATATATGACTGTGCTCTAGAACCAGCTTGTCATTTGCCGTAACATGGCTGCTTTATCTGAGAGGGTGCAAATTGGCAGACAGACTGTAAGGTTTATTTCTTTAAACACTGGTGGCATGAACCCTGCACTGAAACAAACGAGGATTATGACTTACCTTAGGCTCCAAGTGTTGATGTGATGTTTCTTCAGGAGACACATCTCCGAAAGACCATCTCTTTAGTTGCAAAACAAGGGGAAGTGACACGGAGGCAGTTAGGACCCAGAAGCGAGACAGACTTTGGAGTTCACAATAACCAGCTTTATTGAACAGACACAGGAACAGTTGAGTAGATAGTGGGGATTGAACCCACGATCCTTGGAACACGAGGCAGTGACGTAGTCCACTCAACAAAGCAGGAGCCTCACACTCAAGCTGCCACTCAGAGTCTATAAGGTGAAGCAGGTTAGGACTCACTTTGTCTTTCAGAGCAGGAAACAGTTCAGATCATGAACAAGTACTCGGCGTCAGGAACAGAAGGCAAGGTCAGCAACCGGGGATCAGGCAGGCGGGAGGTAGGTTCAGGACAGAAAATGGGTCGGTACCTTGTAGTCTAGCTGGGGATCAGGCGATAAAGGCGGAAACAGGAACAGAGCAGGTTCGCAACTGGTGATCAGTCCGGATAGCAGGTCTGATGTTCTTTGCATGTGAGCTAAGACAATCTGACGCCGAGTGAGTGTGGAGCTGGGGTTTAAGTAGGTGGTGTGATTGCAGCAGATGAGGTGCAGGTGTGAGCAGGAGCACAGATGACAGGAGTTGAGCTTGATTAGGTCGAGACTGGAGTGTGGCAGGCTGAGGCTGAGACTCAGGCCCCCCTCACACGAGGACGGCACCGTATTGTCTTGGTGTCGGCATCAAAACATGTATCGCTGTTTACACATCGTGTTGTACATAGGCTTGTGTATTTACTTGAGAACGCAAAATCCACGTCGGGACATATCTATGGGTTCCCACGCATGCTCCCAACCCATATTGCATGCTGGGTAATGTAGTTCTTGGGTTACTACACTTGTAACATCACAGTTCTGCTCCGAGGTGGATTCCACGTCAATAAGTGCTCATGCACGAGTAACATGCTTCATCTCTGCATGAGACCTTGTTGCTGTTGTTGCCGTAGCTGGTGTTGTTGGTGTTCTGTGAGCAAATGTTGGTATAAAAGTCGTAGCAATATTTATAGCTGCTGGAACAAAATCAGAATCAGCCCAGCTGCCGCCATTGTTGTTGTTGTTGTTGGAGTGTGTGGCAGCATGGGTTGGAGGGCGGGAAGGAGGAGGGGTGCTATGAGGTCACCGTCTTTTCCGGACTTAACTGTTTACACCAACTACGGCATGAAGACGAATACGCAGATATCCACTGGCAAACCCGTTTTCCAAAAAGATGCGGAGTCATGGGCAAATACGCGTCTCCTTGTGTCAATATCACCGGATCGATAGTTTATTTTACCGGAGTCTTACAAATTTGTACTCGTGTAAAGCCCACCTGAGGTTGTGACAGATCGATCATCTGTCGATGCATATAGCCAGGTCGATAATGTTGTCAAGGGATGACGGGAGCTCGTGGGAGACCAGTTCATCTTTTATGTAGTCTGCCAGTCCATGCATGAATGCGTCGACCAGAGCTGAGGGATTCCAGCCACTATGGCTGGCTCGAGTGTGAAAGTTTATGTAGAAGTCCGCTACAGCGCGTTGTCCTTGTCGGAGATCCAGCAGACCCGCTGCTACCTCTGATCTGGCTGGGCTGTGTCCAAAGACCTTGTTGGTCTTTGCTGGTCTCAGCAGCAAAGGCAGTGAAGCTCAGACAGGGAGGAGACTGACGATCCCACTCAGCAGGTCCTCACAGCCGTGCACGACATGTCAGATGGTTGATGGTGAAAGCCACCTTGGCTAACTCAGAGGCAAACTTGCGAGGCTGGAGGGCGAAGAGCAGGGTGCAGTTGGTGATGAACAGAGCGCAGGTCTCAGGATCCCTGTTGAAGCGTTCAGGAGATCCCACACGAGACTCTGGACAGTCTGAGGCCAGGGTACGAGCTAGAGACGCCGCAGCAGGAGTGACAGAAGCAGGTGCAGGCGCAGATTGTTGTTGCAGCTGGGCGGCTAATCTAGCAACAGTCTGGGCTAAAGTGTCTACAGCATATTGACTAGCTGATGCTGCAATCAGTCCTTCGTGATTTGCCAGTACACCTTCAATCCTCTCAGGCACCTGATTCTGAAATCCATCTGCTCTACAAGGCTACAATGCGCGCACTGTGAGCCAAATTATCACTGGAGGGTGTGCCTCGCCTGTGCAGAGAATAGACCACTTTGAGAGTTGTGTGATGTTGATATATATATATATATATATATATATATATACCATATATATATATATATATATATATAACTGGCTGCACACAATGGTGTACTGGATGAAACTCACAAATAAAAAAAATAACTACAAGTAAAATCCAATTGATTTATTTTCCTTACTGAAACATTACATCCTTACAAAGTCCACCAGAATACAACATACCATTTACAGGACCAAGAGGGCACAACATTTGGCTAGGTAACCCATTAACTGTTTGTTGTTTTTAAAAGGATTTCACTAACTGATAAGAAAAGAGGCAGAGATGATAGCACAATTCATTCATTGTAGATTTGTGGATAAAGCTTATTCTACAAAGCCCCATCTTCAAGAGAAAACTTTGAGAGGGCAAATAATGTGTGATACTGATATGTATATATATATATATATATATATATATATATATATATATATATATATATATGAGGGGTGCAACGTTTACAGTTTAAAACCGAACCGTACGGTTCGCCCTGCACGGCTCAATTCGCCTTTATGAAGCGCGCTTTTTCGGTTTTGTAATTAATTCATTTCTCACAGCTGTGAGACAGATTTCTCAAGCCAGCGCCTGCTCTCTGGCTCTGCTGACAAGCCCTCCCTCCTCGCACAGCTCTTTACAAAACCCCGCCCCGCTAGTAAATATCCAATCGCTACTGTGTAATAGGAGCCGAGCACATGGCTGAGTGGGCGGCGTCTCTTACTCTGGAGCTCGGCTCGGCCTCACAAAAACTGAGACGAAGACGGAGAAAAACTCTAAGAAAAGTTATGGCCAGCGAAGGGGTGGAGAGACCGGAGTTTGAAGAAGCACTGGCTTCGCTCAATCTGCGGTGTGAGGACATTTCGGTTTCCTGATGGATTATAATGACGAGGGAGAGAAAACATCTCAGACTGCAGAAGTGACGCGCATGCTCAGTTGTCATTAACAGTAATGACAACAGCACAGCACGGTGTGCTGAGAGACAACAAACACAGAGCAAAAGTGAGCTTCACAATGCTGGAGAAGTGTGTTCCCATAATGTAGAACCTGATGTTACAGCAGCTCACCTTGAGTGAGCTCTTATTAAAGTAATGATGGCTATATTTTATTTCTTATGAACCTAAAGGCGGACTCTCTCTCCCGCACCGGGGTCTCTCCTGCCGACCCTGCCGATGACAGATCGCTGCTGGAGAGAAAAACATCTCAGAGCCATAGTGCTGAACAGGTGACAAAAAAGGCAAAAGCTTAGTTTTGTCATCTGTTCTGATGTTTCTTAGTTTGTCTGAGAGCAGATCAGACAGGAGCAGACTGTTCTCTGACTGACACTGTCTCATAGGAACATACAGCTGCGCGCAAATACGCACAGATAAGATAGACAGCAGTATCATCAGAGTCTCCACGTCCTGTAAACTTATTTTAGTCTGATTAATCCATTCAAAATTCGGCGTAGTGTTAATAAACTAAGTTCATCAGAAATCATAATACAAACATATGATTCATTCATGTTTATTGTTTATTGTGCATGTAATGGAGACACCAGTCGATCCTCAGCGCTCTCTCTTTTTCTCATCACTCCTTTTATCCATTGTTTAATCAAGCTTGTAGCTGGAAAAACAACTAAAACTCTTTATTTTAGGACAAAAAAATGCTATAATAGTAAATTGTATTTCAGTAGTCAGTCACTACACTAGCCAGGGAGCTAAGAGGCACTCTAACCATTTAAAATGTTTACATTTGAAGTGTTTTATATAAATGTCATAATACTTTATTTAAGCCAAATAATAGTTAAGACCAAGAGGCATTGTCATAATACAGTTTTCTTCAAAGCAAAATAAAGGGAGTCTTTTGGAAAGTCAAACTTCTTGTTTTTTTTAAATGCGAAACACGAACCGAAACCAAACCAAAACCGTGATCCCAAAACCGAGATACAAACCGAACCGTGGGCTAACTGAACCGTTGCACCCCTAAATATATATATACATATATAAATATATATATATATATATATATATATATATATATATATATATATATATATATATATATATATATATATATATATATATATATATATATATATATGTATGTATGTATGTATATATATATATATATATATATATATATATATATATATATACGTACACATCAGTGGGGATTGCTCTAAGACTGCAAGAGAAGCTCAGCTTTCCCTGAAATGTCACCCAAAAAAAGTGGTGATATGTTCTGCCGTGTGTACATTTCATTGACTAAATATGCCCTAGAAGACCTTCATCTTTTGTTCAGAATCAGCTACTTAACAGAGGTTACTGGCGCGACTTCCTCCTCATTCATCCCCGCAGCGTCTCAGCGTTTTACCATAGTCGGACGCTGAGCGTCTTCTGACGTCGATGGGGAAGCGTGGAGTGGGTTGTTCCACTGTGGAAACTGGACGGTCATTGAATAAACGCTGGGCTTTGACCATCCATCGGATGCTCAGCATCTCTGGGGGTCTATGAGGCAGTGGGCTGGCCTGGATGCTCGGCTTCTGCATGATGATTGGATGATCTGTCTGAGGTCGAATCCCTTTTTGATTGACAGTGAAATTATCCAATCTGCGATCTTGAAGTACATGGGCGTGGTAGTGGGGGGAAAAGTGGACCTGACTACCCAGGGCCCGAGTAGGGAGCGGGGCCCATGAAAATCCTGATTTTTTTTTTTTTTCCGAATGAATTGGGCCCTCCAATTAACTGGTGTCATGTTTTATTTCATATATTGATAACATCAGCTGAGAGAATGAACTTTATGTCACAGTCCTCCCAACATATTGGACATTCTGGAGGCCCCCTCTTGGAGGCGCAAAATAGTTTAGTCTGCCCGACAGCGACCGGCGACAAGTGTAACGTCAGTGAACCCACATTTGAATTGGCATCATGCTGCCCAAAAAGCAGAAATCGGGCTATTGCAAGAAGAAAGAGAGAGAAGAAAAACAAAGAAGGCAGAATGAGGGGAGGCAGCTGTTGACTGCTTTCTTTCCCAAAGGTGAACCGAGTTTGCTTGTTATGCAAAGTCCAATTAAAGTTAACATAGTCCACTCCAGACAGCTGCTGCTGATGTCTGTATGCTCACGTCAAGTCTTTAGCTTAGCTAGTTGGCAACCAGGCGCAGCCGCAGCAGCAGGAGCAGCAGGAGCAGCAGTGGCCAGTCCTGGCGGCTCTTCCGAAGATGAGGCTGAGATAGTAGATGAGCAAAGACAAGGTGAGATCGTTGTTCAAGTTTTCAAGGGCGAGCTCTCCCCTCCGACTGCCCCTTACGGTGGTATGATGAGGAGAGAGAGAGAGAGAGGGAGAGAGGGAGAGCGAGCGAGCTGCTGACTGGTAGATCTCTGCCTAAATGCGAGTCGTTTACCTTAAGTTTAAACTAAGTCATCCTTTTGGTTCAGTGCTATAGCCTCTACTAACATAGCTGAAAGTGAAACTCCGTGCTGAGACTTAATAAGTGATCCACCTAGCAATATTTCTGCTGTATATATCAACATGTAAATAGCCTACCAATATCACTGCAGGCTCAAGCGCACACTAGTAATATATTAATTGAGCAATAAAGCAACTTATTATTTTTGTCTGGTAAAAAGCCTTGGCATTGCAATGCTTAAAAGCTATTGTCAATGCTCAATAAATTCATGATGTTACCAAAGCCAATGAATGAATAATCATATTAAATAACTGTGATCTCAATATCAATCAAAAATAATTGTGATTATGATTTTTGCTATACATTTTTGCCATAGATAGATACATAGATAGATAGATAGATAGATAGAGAGAGAGAGAGAGAGAGAGAGAGAATAAGAATAAATGTTTTTAAATCAAAATTTGCACAAGTGTCATGGATTAAAACATTAGTACACAAACCAGTAGCCTAACATGTAGCCTAATGTTTTAGGTATTTGAGCACAAGTAGGCCAAATGCATCAATTCAGGTGGTGAATGAAAGAACTACTCATCAATATAATCTGATCTGATTGTAGCTTAAAACCGTATTTATGCTTTTTTATTTTAAATAAATACCCCTTTTTTTTTTTTTTGCTCATGCGCATCGTGCACTGGCATGGATAGGGGCCCACTGACATTGAGAGTGTACAGGGCCCAGAATTTGGTGCTACGCCCCTGATCCAGGTTTCAGTATATCTGTCCTCCTGTCTTCTCACAGCTGCTGCTGCAGCCGCACCATCATCACTGCTGCTGCTGCTGCTGTCCCACGCTACACAATTAAAAACCTCCCTCCAAAAGAGCCTGCATGTGCTTCCCTCCCTCCGGCTGCACCGCAATGAAGGAATTTCTCCGACTGTTGTCAACTCAGTCTGCTCACACTTGCTCTTCTCCATCATGAGGACTTTTCCCCTGCAGGACGACTGAAGCTCAGACTCGGACCTGTCGATTCAAACCGGTAACTACTGCTGCTGCATCCTCTGAGAAGAAGAGAAGTCACCTCTAGATATTTAAATCCACTCAACTCGGACGGGACAGCAGGCTGAAATATGGATAATAACGCTGCCAACTCGGAGAAATCTCACCTGGTGCACGAGAAGAGTGCCAAAATGTATTCGCTAAAGCTGCAAAGGTGGGAAAGTGATTTATGTGCCTTATTTTGCAGAAGGGAGTACAGCTGCAACATGTATGCATGATGCATTTTGCATGCAATTAAAAAAAAAAGTGTTTCACCACCATTTAAAGTAGAAGAAATGTGCAAGATAGAGAGCTGAATATTTGCTTTTTTTAGGATTAAGAAAATCCGCACTTTTTGAGTGTAGTGAATATTTTACAGTAATCACATGACGATCCGTGCAGGAAACGTCCCATGTCGTGTCTCGTGCATGTTGGTGTGTAACGCAGGCGCCACACGGTGTGAGCAGCAGTTGTTACCGTGGTGCATGTTAAGCAGGCTCGAAGGCTCTTGCGGGCTGTTTTATGTGAATGAACAAATTCATTTCCATGCTTGGCTTATTTCTGGACAGCCTGTGACAAATGGCCCCGGGGCCAGTTCACTGAGCAATGCTAAAAACTCATCATCTGTCATTAGGAGAGTCAGGAAAGAGGCTCTGCGCACGGCCGGGCTGCATGCGCGGAAATCAGCGGGATTTATAACACGGAGGGGGTGAGGGACCTGCAGGTGGAGGTGACGAAAATAACTAAGGACGGACACTTGGTTTTATTCCAATTTAGGAAAATGCATGATTGTATTAAGGTAGACATTAATGGGCGGATAGTTCAATTAAAATACGTAAAATTCACCGAAATGAAGAAGAATAGCCTACAAGCTGCAAGGAAGTGCGTTTGGATGGAGTGATGAAAAGACTGCCATTGAATACACCATATTAATGTGGCAAAAAGAGAGAAAATATAGAGAAAAATTAAGAGTATCAGTCCTCAACTGTTTTCTCAAAGCAACAAAAAACTACTGCATTTCCATATCCATCTGAGAAATATTTTCCAACATATTACAGACATGTGCAAGCATAGATGTTCAACCTTACCTTTACGACTATAACTTCAGTTCTAAAAATGTGTAATAATAATAAGTATAATAAAAAATATATATAGCACGGGCCTATTTTAAATGAGATTCCTAATCTTGGAGCTTTTCTGGTAAATACTAGTCCAAATGGATAACATTTTTAACAAAGCTATTGATGGGAGGTGGTTGATGTTTATATTTTTGCGTGGTTTTGCTAGACCCTCTTGTCTTTTTGATTAAATCAAAGATGATGGTTGGTCTGCATGTATGGATGTTTTGTGATGCACATTCATTTGGACTATGTGATGGACTAATGATAATAACTGGACACTGGCAACCCTGAATTAACCTTATTGAAAATGAATTGTAGTGTATACCTCTGATCACCTGCTTGTTTGTTTAATTTATTTTGTTCTGCTGTATTTATAAAAATATTTCATGATTTTAAAAAAAGCTTTCCTGGTTAAATCAGAATTAACATTAGCATAAACCAGAAAAATGAAAATGAAAATTAAAACGACGGGCCTATAAAGCTTAAATAATGTTTTTCTCTGTCTGTTCGTTTTGGTCACCAAATGACGCGCGTGTTTTTGCATAGAAAAGATGCCTAAAACCAGCTACAACTGCCCCTCAGCTTTGCTTGTTTCCGTATACTACCGCGTTTAAAACACTGGTTTATTAAAGAAGGCAACCATGAAGAAAAATAAGATATTATTTTCAGTTAAATTCGCCCTCAGTCTTTGGTTTTATCCTTCTGGCACGGCCGTCACGAGGCCTTCAGATGCGCCTTTCCACTCAGTCAGTTTTACGCATCCAAAAGTGGGACTGATGCCTCTGACGGGCTGCTCCACGCCCTCCCATCAGCTGCTTGTCACCTTTTCAGAGCCAAATGACCACATTAAAAAAGACCAGAAGTGACAGGGTTTTGCGCTTCATGGTTCAGAGGGCGGGAAAGCCTGAGCTTTTTTTTCAAAGGGCCACAGTTAAATTCAGAGGCCTCAGGAGCCGAACTTAGAAAAAACAAAACAAAAGAAGCCATTGTTGGATTTTGAGTTCAGGTGTTGGTTTGTGTGTGTGTGCGTGTGCGTGCGTGCGTGCGTGTGTGTGTGTGTGTGTGTGTGTGTGATAGAGAGAGAGACAGAGAGGGATGCGCATATGGTACTACATTGGAGATTTCATGCACCATTTGCGGCGCTCCTGCGTGTTTGTGTGCGCATTTTTCCTCAGCTGGCCGCAGAGTGAAAAAGGAAATGACATCACTAATTGTTCTCCAGCATATTTAAGTCCTGACAAATAAACGAAATAACAGGCACAAAAATAATGCAATGACTCAACGATTATTTGAAAGGCCTTGTTGTTTGATTTGACCGCAGTATCACGATTTATCACAATTTTTACAACAATTTATTCTAAAAAACATTTAGCAAATCCATAAAATTTCAGTCAAATAACAACTGTTATTGAATTAAAGTCAATGTTTGTCTTTGCAAAATGTATTTTAGGAATACTTGCATTTTTAATGCCACATAATTCAAATGAAATTACAATAAAGTATGAGTACTCATTTGAATGAGTTTTAACTAATTGAGTAAAGTATTTCAGTGTTGTATTGTTATAAATAAAACAAAGCCAAACTGATTTGGTTTGCAAACAAAGAAATATAATCTGATCTTTTAAAAAAAGTCCTCGAGATAAGCTAAAATCACATTAGCAAGATATTTTTGAGAGACAGTCTGAATTATCATCCTTACATTGCTCCTCTGTATGACAGTTGATATTTCATTGGTCATTTTAAATAGATTAATAATATAACCCTGTATATGACTGCCCTCTACATACTGGCTGCATAATCAAGGAAAAGCTACACGTAAATGCACAGAGTATGGAAGTAAGCACACATTTAAAAATATGTACAAAGTGAACATTTATTTAAAAATGTTGTTGATGCCACTGCATTGTGATAATTCAATAAATATGTTAAATAAGTAAACTAACGTGCAAAAAGAGCTGTTGTATTATGCAGCACCACTTCATTAATATGAATCTGGAATTTAAGTTTTTAACTTTATTTCTGAAATAGATATGAGGAAACTATGTCTGAATGGTCCGTACTAACTAAAGTAAGAATCATTCGACGAAGATTAAATTTATCAGCAGCTTTCACACATTTAACCCAACCATCCACACTGCTGTCACAGTCAGCGGACAACAACAGACAACAGATGACGACAACAGACAAAAATAAACAACTACAGACAGAAACAGACACTGCTTATGGTGGTGACCACCACTCAGTTGCAACAACCATATCAGCCATTGTATTTATTAATCATAAATGCAAAAGGCCTTTAATCCATGAGGCCTGAAACAGGATGTGTGAAGAAGGCTGAAGTTAATACATCTTGGCATATGTTTTGTATTTCTTGGCTTGTGCATTAGAGAAATTTCATATTTTTCAAACAGTATTAAGTGCCCTGACCTGGAAAAAGGATTGCTTTTAAAACGGGGTAGCAGGTCAGTGTGCATGCCTCACAGCAAGAAGGTTTCTGGTTTGAACCCTGTGTCTGTCAGGGCCTTTCTGAGTGGAGTTTGGATGCTCTCCCCGTGCATACGTGGGTGCCCTCTGAACACTCCAGCTTCCTCACACAGACCAGAACACATGCTAACTAGAATAACACTCAGAGAGCGAAGAACTGCACCAAGCAGCTCAGTTCAGCAGTGGCTTTTCCACAACTCCTGTAAAAGATGCTATTCTGCTTCACCAGATCTAGACTAGAGCCAGGATCAGGACCAAACTCAGCCAACTCTGGATCAGATGCAGATGAAATTTACTTTAATGGTAGATACATGGACCCAGTGTTATCCTGTAAAAGTGGAAGTGAATCTGTTGAAAAATGGCAGAGATATGACTTTTTAGAATTCTGCCCTATGTTAACTTATGGGATTTTTTTTGACATTTTGGGAAGTTTTTGATGCCTGACAAATATACTGCATGTATCACCATGGAAGTGTTATCATTTCTAAGTTGAGCCATAACCAACATCTCGTGAAAATTTCAGCAAAATCTGTTCAGTAGTTTTTGTGTAATCTCACAAACAAACAAACAAATGCTGGCAAAGCATAACCACCCTGGCAGATAATTAGGTTAATTTGAGACTCTTAATTACTCGTGGGAGTGAGTGAGAGTGTGAATGGCTGTCCGTCTCTATATGTGGCCCTGTGACTTGCTTGTGATCAGCTCAGGGTGTATCTGCCTCTCTATCTTGTCCAGTGTCAGCTGGGACTGGCTCCACTGTGACCTCGAGAGGGATAGGCAGTGTAGATGATGGATGGATGTTTCTATAATAACCACAAATAACCACTTTTAAATTATTGGTGTGATTCTCTACGAAATATCAAATCCATTTTTAAATGCTGAAGTTTTTTTCGACCTTTATATCAACCAAGATTTGGATATCAACATTTGAGTTACTGATTGACAGATCATAAAGTGAATCAGCAGATAATATTATAGTAACAGGGGTTTTGGTGCACCCCATTTAAATCAAAATTTGGAGGTGGGAACTGGGAATTAGGTCACATCCGTCAACAACGTTCCAGTTGTGTGCTGGTAAAGTTGGGGCTCCTAAGTTTTTGTAATTTCTGAAATACAAACGCAGAACATTTTTATTTAAAGTTACATAACAGATGTAGATTTACTTGCAGAATTCTCCTGCACACTTCTCAAACAAATTTAACTTACATATTGATCTGACAGTCATGGTTGGAAAATGGACTCTTAAAAACTACTGAGAAACATTTTAACTAACAATTTTAGCCACAAAGCTGGATTATTATTCATCAGAAAATTAAGATTGGGTTTTCTTTTGAGAAAGTTAGGAAACTTAAAAAAAGATTCAAGCATAAACTTAGACATGCATTTAATATTAAGGTAGTTTTTTTAACAGGAAATCTGTTGGTAAACTAGAGAATTTGCATCTCCTTGCAGCAAATGCGTTGAAATGCTGAGTCAGAATGCTGGAACTGTGAAATGAAATTTCTAAAGCCAGTGCAAATAAAGCTGAAAATGTGACATAAGCAGTTGGAATCAGTAAAACAAAGCTTACATGCTATGCTAAATAAAAATGTTAAAAGTTGTGAAAGTAAGCTAGAAACCGAATAAAGGTGAGCCAAATTTGCATAAGGCCACTGATATGTTTGCCCACCCTGAAGGAGTGACAATTGTTAAAAGAGGTAAATGGATAAGACCTAAAATGACAAAGACTTTAATCAGTAGCAGAAGTTTTAATTATGTTCTGAAATAAGCATCCTAAAGAAAGAAATAGAGTATGGATACATTTCTGTTCGTGTACATATGTGTGCATATGTGTGAATAAATGATTATGGTCATTGGTCTATATGTGCATTTGTGCATGTATGTTTGTATGATGGATCTATGCATATATCAGAGTATGTGCATATGTAAATGAAAAGGTATCTTTCATTATGGGTATATTTCTGTTTATGTGTGTATGTCTGAAGAAAATGATGCATATGTATGTATGTATGCATCTGTAAAATGACTGAGAGTGACATTAATGTGTTAAAGCAAAAATGCAGTATGTAGGTGAAACTGTGCCAAATGTGTAGAGCTCAGAAGTTGAAGCAGTTTTAGCAGGACTGTATAAATCTCCCATTTTTTAAGTATATTTAAGTATACCAAATCTGTAAAGCTTGAAAGATGAAGCAGGTTCAGCAGAACTGCATAAATGTCCAATTCATTTCAACGTGAAAAAAATCAAAGTATTTTTGTCTTTTAAAACTATCACAGTTATGAATTTGAGAAAAAAAACAGGAGATTTCTGTTCAACAATGTGATTTGCGCAATTTTTTTCTCTGAACATTACGTGCAAGAGTCCGTGCATTGTGTTTTAATTTGAAACTTCCGGTCACTCCACACGGTGACTTCCTGTGAATTTACGATGTTTGGAAGCGGCCGTGCTGTAAACAGACCTTTACGCGCATGTAGCGGGCACGGAGCGGTTACCATGCCCGCGTCGTGTCTCACCAAAACCTCCGCTGAATGTCTCGGTTTCACAGAGGCTTTGTACATCAGCTGCGGGTCTGTTCCTCAGTGCTGAGCCGAAGCCGCTAGCTAAGCTAAGCTAAGCTAAGCTAAGCTAAGCTCCACCTTTCACAGAGTATGCAGGAGCTGAGGGAAAAAAGCTGGGTACTTCCAGGTAAATGAAGGCTCGCTGTGCCAAAACCGTGATAGATATCAGAAAAGGGATTGCACTGTGAGCATCCCAAGAACATGCTGAAGCTATGGATGTAATTTTTATGTCCATAAAGTAAAGAATGTTGACATAGTGGCGAGTTAAATACAGGCTTCAAAGTGAAGTGCCCAGCTGTCCGGAGGTGAATTTTTGCATTACTGCAGATGAGAAGATTCTGACTCATACCGCAAAAGCTGAAGCTCACTGAAACAAAACGATGTCAGATTAAACTTTGAAGCGGATTTCACGTATAAGACGAGAAGGTTAGCGACGTTTTGATGCATAAATCATGTCTGTGGACGACAGTTTGACGAAGTTATAACAGGATAATTCTGCTGAGTCCGCGAGAATTTTTCTGTGTCTGTCCACTCTGAGATGACGTCACACTCGCTCTGAGGACATTGATTGCCTCAAAAGTTGGTGTTGCTTAAAAATTCATATTTAAAAAACCGTAGAAGCCAGCAAAAAGCTGAAGATATGTAAAAATAGCTGAGAAGTCAGTGCAGCTTTTAAAGTACGAATGAAGTCTGTAGGTGAAAGCATGCCCAAGCTGTGGAGCTTCAAAGTTGGTGAATTGTTCTGCAGAGCTGCGGAGATGTCCCATTGATTTCAATGTAAAAATACATGCCGAAATTATTTTTTACTGTAAAAAGTATAACTGTTAAAGCTGTGAAAAATACAAGCGCACTTCTCACGAACATGCTACATATGTCAATTTTTTTCTGTGAAAATCTGTGCAAATTTGAAGCCTGTGAAAGGTGCTAAAGTCCCAGAACAAAATGTCACAAAATGGCGCTAGGGAGAACAGTATGTTGAAATGCTGACACAGCATTTCAACATAATTATTTTTGTCATATAGTTTGATGAATTTGATGTGTTCTTCAGCACAAATTGAATTTATTGCTGCGTTAGTGGGATGTAAATGCATATGAAAGCTCAAAACAAGAAAGAAAAGACAGTTAACTTTGACTGAACTTTTCACATGACAAATCTCCATCCTCAGTGTGTGAATGTGGTATAAACAGCTGCAGCCTTAAATCCACTTCATTTCAACCATAAGTCACATCCATATTTTGTCAAACCTGTAAAAACTGAAGATCAACATGGAGTTGAAAACAAAACGTCAAGTTCAAACTATCAAAGCTGAAAGATGGAGTCATTTAGAAAAAAATGAACAAATCATCTTCAATAAAACTTTATATTAATTTATGACAGATTTTGCTCTGCTGTGTTCACCGAACCCTTTTTTGTTGGATCATTTCTTCACTGGTAATTGGGATATTTCTGGCTGCACATGAAGGCCTCATAATTGGCTGAGAGTTAATGGGACTCTGGCGTGAGATGTTGGCTCTGTCACTGCTGCTTTCTGTGGCCCCCTGAAAAACTTAAGTGATAAAAACCAGTGAAGGTGGCCCGGTTGGTCATGGACTTTGGTCAGCGTCTGAGTCCCTGGGAGCTCGTAACAAGAACCCTTTAGAAAAAGCCCATCTGTTCCCAAAAACTCTGGTATGTGATTTCTTTGGAGGAAAAGTTAAGAAAAAACAAAAACTTATGACACACTTTGAACATCTGGAGAGACATGAAGCTATTTTTGAAAATATTTTTGAAGCTGGGATGTTGTGTTAAAGGTGCTATGAGGAGAATCTGTTTCCGGTGACATAAAGACTCTGCTACCCATGAGCACGTGCGGCGACTGTCGTAATGCTGCGTTCCAGTAACCTCGGAACTGGGAGTGACATCATCTCCGACTTATGGGCGTTCCAGTTGAAGTCGGAAAAAAACATGCTGATCTACCAGGCTATTGTTAGCTGTTGTTAGCACGCCCTGCGTTGTTGTTCACAAATATCACATGAAGAATGTGATTATCACTATGGCAGCATTTTTGTAAATATAAGTCTAACAATACTATGTATACAGCTGATCTAGAGCGACACACCCCAGTCAGAAGTGCAAATAAATTGATTATTACAGGAGCTAAATAACTGTTCACACTGGGGGCATCCATCTTTGATTGTAAACTCGGGGGTGGAGAATTTCCCAGTAGGAAATTCCGACTTCGGGGGACGTTCCAGTTGTAGTTTCCTACTCAGAACTCAGAAATTCCTTCTTCTGACCACAACTGGAACGCACCAAAAGACGAGACAATTTTTGGAAAACTTAAGTATCGTAGTTTTGTAGCCGGCTATATATCACTACTTACAGCCCGGTGCTCTAAGACGTGTTCGAATAATATAAATTTGCTCCAGTTTTAATTTTCATGTTCCCGAAGTTGAGTATCCAGGCCAGTCCAGCCCTGTCCGACCTGACCGTGAAGCTAAGGAATAGCATTTATAGATAACCTATTTTGATGCTATAAAACTCATCTTAAAGTGTGTATTTTGATCAGGCATATATCTAAAAGTGAGACTTTTTTTGTGATAACTAAGAAACTCCTCACAGTCCCTTTAAAAAAAACTTAAAGTTAAAAATTTCAAACAAAAACAAATACATAAATTCATACAACACACTTGTGCTTACAAGTCTGTGTAAAACAGATTTGTCATAAACTAACAACCATTGTTAAGCCGGGGATAAATTCATGGAGGAGTGTAACGACAGGTTCTGATTATTTTAAGCTTTTCTTTTTCTACAGGTTTCCTGTTTTGTTTTGTTTGTCCCTTTAGTATGGCCCCTCGGGATGTGTTGGTAAATTTTCCAAGGATATATTGCTAAACTGTTGCCTTTCTATCAACTCCAAACACTCTGAGCCCAGCGAGCTGCGACCCACTGGACACTTTCTCTTCTTCAGACCATTGTCTGTAAACTCGTCAAAAAACAAACAAACAAGTAGACCAGCAGAGTCTGAAATACTTTAACCATCTTCATTAACACTCAAATCACCGTCTTTCCATTCTGCTGTCTGCTTTGAACTCCAGCAGGTTGTCTTTACCATGCATGCCTAAATGCACAGAGTTGCTGCCATATGATTGGTTTTTGAGCTATTTGTGTGAACAAGCAGTGGAACAGGTGTACCTAACTAAACAACCACTGACCATGCAGATGCTGACAGCAGAGCACCATGAAAAGTCAAATTATTCAAGGTTATCAAACAGCGTCAACCACAGTCAAAATCCTGACATAAAAAAGCCGGAAAAAGAAATAAGCTCATCATCATCCCCTCTAATGTTTACTAAAACAACTGCTCCAACATAAAGAGAAAATATTGTTCGCTTCTGCACTGCATTCATCTTTTTTCGTAGCTGCAGGCAGTTTTCTCACAGCTCCAGAAAACACTGAGCTGTGCTCTAAGACTGCAGCTGTAATTAAATGCCTGATTGTTATTTTTTCAGTGCATTGCTCCTCTGAGGTCTCTTCCTATAAAATCATTTCACAGATGAACAAATGCTGCCTCAGGTCTCAGCACTGCTGAACAAACACACTACACCTGCCCTGTGGGGTATTGATAAACACGTGAAATATAATATGCAGACCAAACATTATGAGCATTTTGTGAAGTAAAAATTTTAAAACACCAGCTTGATTTTGTTAGAATTGTAGCCCAGTGGGAAATTGACTTTTGATTTAAAAACAGCCACTTGACCAACCACTCCACAAAACAAAATGTGCAAAAAATGAATTAAAATAACATATTAATTTAAAGTACAAGGCTATGTTACTTGGGAAAATGTTTCAAATAAAAATGAGTATAATAACATCTTTAAACTGTTAATTTACAGAATTGTTTTTAATATAAGTGTTGTATCTTTAGGCCAGTTAAATATTCTATTGCAGCTTTATCCTAATAAATGGATTTCACTGAGGAACAGGTTTTATTCCAGAGCCATCGCTTCCCTGAATACTGCTAGCTGCTAAGTAGAGAAATGTGCAATATCTGCTGGATGGCTATCTGTGTGTGTGTGTGTCTGTAGGCATGGGAAGTGTGAAAGCATTTTACTCCAGTACTTATTTATTTATTTTATCTTTATTTTCATAATAATATAATGAAGTTTCTACTCTGTTCCATTCTATTCTTACTGCTGCTAGACCTGTCAATCAATCAATTAATCAAACTTTATTTGTACAGCACTTTTCATACAAAATTTTGTAGCACAAAGTGCTGCACACAAAAATGAAGAGAGAAAATAAATTAAAACAATAAAAAAGTAGAAAATTGAATCCAATGAAAAATACAACCCACCCTTACAATCCACACACACAAAGGGCTCTAATTTCGTAGACCAGGTGCAAGCGCAGGCACACCTGCCCTGCGCTGGCCTTCGCCTCGCGGACAGGGTGTGACCAGCGCACTTTGCAAGTTTCCTGCAGTTCCAAGAGAGGCGCACTCCAGGAGCAGAGAGGCGCATCCACGCCTCCGTCCCTGCCCCTCAGCGCAAGTGGCAGAGAGGGAGGACAAAAGGCGTGAGTGGGTTTAACACAGCCGAGTGCTGTCTTCACCAATCAAATGACAGCCACTCCTTGCCTTTAAATGCGCTGCGGCCGAGGTGCAGCGTCTGATTGGTCTGAATGATCCCCGCCACCACGGAAAAAGTGTGCTGGAAAGACCCAGCAGTGGAGACGGTCAGAGCCGCTGTCCCTTCAGCAGGAGAAGGGACAGCGGGACGCGCATCGGAGGCCACGAAGCACGTCACCATGGGCCAGCTCCCGGGACAGATGTAATCTGTTCCTTTGTCATTATAGGAGTACAAAATTAAGAGACAGTTACACAGCAGCTGGCTTATCAATTCATAATGCTTGTGATCCACCTGCATTCCTGATTTGTCATCGCCAAATAGCAGAGCCTTTAGTGATATACTGTATACTCTCCCGGTGCCTCCTCCTCATCTTCCTTGCAATAATGCTCTCCATCTTTTTAGAGCACGTTAAAAATAAAGACTAAAACAGAGGAATATGGGAAATCACGGGTAAATCCTGAGTGACATACATTTATTTTCTCTCCTTTTTCTTTGTCTTTTTTCTCCCTCTTTTCTTTGAATTTAATGAAATGAGAGAAGCCAGATATTTACTCAGTATCAGATGTTAAGGCTGTTTATTGTTGACTTTTAAGATGTGCGTCAAACTTCAGCTTACCTCAGGTTAAGTTTCCGTTATGACAAATGGCTTTAATCCAACATCAGATGTGATGGGACAGTTGATATAGATACAAATGTATATGCTGGTTCAGACCGTTACATTAAATAGTGATTGTGGTGATTGTTTATTGCATTAAATGTGCATGACAGTCTGGAAACCTGCCTCTGAGGCTTTGCTGACGTGTGCGCACATGTGCGCCCGTCACCAAATTACAGCTGCGGAAGGTGCGCTTTGCCCTGCGCTGAGAATAGACCAGGTAACACCATTTTTACTTAAAAATGAGGGAACACTGGAGCTAAGACTAAAAAACAAGAAAAAATCCTGATAAGAAATTAGATTAAAATAAATAAATAGGTAAAAAAAAATACAATCTTCAATAATAATTTGGTAAAATGAGATAAAATGTATAGAGGAAAGAAAACCAATGAACAGAGAATAAAATAAAAAAAAAATCTCAGCTGAAACTGAGAATTAAAAAATATTCAGGGGGTTAAAATGAATAAATAAATAAAATTCAATTTTAAATTAACTTTTTAATTACTCTGTAAAGTATCCATGAGTGTTCAGAAAGGCACTTTTAAATAAAAATGTATTATTATTATCAAGTAATAATAGATATAATCAGCTAAAAGCTAGACTAAAAAAGTAGGTCTTGAGTTTGCTTTTAAAATATGAACAGTAGGTAACAATTCTTGACTGCTTCTTATTTAGTTTTGAGTTGGTGTTTCCAGAACGGTTTGGTTTAGATGTGCTGATGTCTGAATGTATTTGTTTTTATTGTGTAACTGTCTGCTGCTGCCATGCCAGGTCCCTCTTGAAAAGAGATTTCAAATCTCAATGAGGCTTTTATCTGGTTGAATAAAGGATATAATGATAATAAAAAGGTGCTGCTCTTGGGTATTTAATGAGAGGCACAATCATGCGTTATTTTAAAAGTCATATTTGATTTGTTAGGTGGTGCAGCAGGTAGTGCCTGTGCCTCACAGGAAGAGGGTTGCTTGTTCAAACCTCGTGTCAGTCATGGTCTTTCTGTGTAGAGCAGGGGTGTCCAAACTTTTTACATCGAGGGCCGCATTAAGAGGAATACATGGACAACTGAGCCACTTTCTGTGCCTCACTTTTAGTGTATTGAAGTCAAATTTTAAGATTTATGGGTGGGTTATCACCTGTCAAGGGGCCTTTGTTACCCCTGGCTATTACTAGATTCACACCTAGTACGGACGAGACCTTTTCAGCAGCAGAGATGGAAGACACAAATATCTTCACTTTCAGACACAAAACAAGAGTAAACTGCAAGAATGTTGGTGCTTGAAGATGAATATTGCAATATACTTTGTAAATGAGACCTTGTGGCAAAGTTGATATAGCAGAAAATGTGCATGATTGATGGTATTTGCTGCTGTAATCAAAATGTCTTCATATCTCAACTGTTTAGAGGGCCAATTCAAAAAGGGCAGGGGGCCGCATTTGGCCCCCGGGCCACAGTTTGGACACCCCTGGTGTAGAGTGTTCATATCCTCCCCGTACATGACTGGGTTCTCTCTGTGCTCTCCGCCTTCCTCCCACAGACCAAAAACAAGCTTGTTAGGGGATCTGTTGACTCTTAGATATGAGTGTGGGCCTGAACCTGTCTGTTGTCACAGATCTATGCAACAAAATTAATCTGTAACAGTGGCCAAATTTACCAGAACACCCACTTACACTGTAAAAAAACTAAAATCTATGGACATTTATTTGACAAATTTAAGGTCTGAAAATCTCTCTAGACTTATTGAAAACCAAAATCGCATAAAATGTCAAGCTTCACAACTTATTTTAGTATTCAACAACTTAAAATAAAGGCTTAATTGCTAGTAATGAATATCTATGACTGAGAGAAGACACATTTTGCTGGTATGTAGTCTTCAAAATAAGACCAATTTATCATAAGTAGTGATTATACCTGGATTTAAGACCTTATGAAGGACTGCTTTGCTTGATCCATTGGCAGATATTTTCTGATAATACAACTCAATGCTTCATTTTATTCCTTATACTAAGATGTTCATATGGACTTGTCAAATAATTCTGGGTTTTGAGGAAGTGTTACTGATATATCTGACTTGTAATAAGACAAATACATATGCAGAGATCTTAGTTTTGAAGTATGTTGAATGCAGGTTTTTTTTTCAGAGTTAAAGGGAGGATCTTGCGACAGGATATAACCTCATTGCTAACGGAGTTTTATACATTAAGGAGGTATAATTTATTTGAGTTTAAAAGGAGCCAGAGGGCAATAACAATAGCACTTAAACTCACTGAGGTTTAAAAGAGGTTTATTCTAGCATAGCATAAAGATACCAGTTTAAAAACCCCTCTGAGTCTGAGGCTGCTCAGTTTGTGTTGATTTTCAAGGCCTGTAATCAAAATAACATCTTAACTAATTATGTTGAGGTTTAATCGGCAGTTTTCTAAAACCAACCATCAACCACGCTGAATTAAAATCCACCTTAATCCCATTTCTCCTCCACTTTGATTCTTGGTTTGAATTGAAGCCGGTCATTTTTGCCATGTTTACGTTCATTCCCAAATTCTGAGTTAGTGATCAGTGAGTATATTTGTCCTTGTGTTGAATATCACCACAGTTTCATGCAGCCTTGCTGTACAGACCCCTTCTTCATTAAAGAGGTGCCGTCAGAATATAAAATATAATAAAATAGTTCTTTTTGTCACTATTCAAACATGTTGGACAACAGAGTTTGTAAAGTGAAACGTCGTTTGGCATCCTCTGTGTCAGCATATAAGGGCAGTAAACATATTAAGTAGACAAAGTTATGAAAGGAACTTAAAGAGGACATATCATGCTTGTTTCTCCTTTTCACTTTGCCAGACTAGGATGCCTGTAAAGCATTTCTGCCCTCAGTACAAGTCATTTAGTTCCTTCATTGCCCCACAATAGTATCCTCATTTTAGGCCATTATCAAGCTCTCGTTGAAACACTCGGTTTCCAGGCTGACCTAAAGTTACCTCGCAACGTCACAGTCCTTTGTGCTCTGATTGGTCAGTTCTATCGGGGGTTGAGCCAGCCTGTCCTTCTTCTTCTACTGTATTTTCCGGCAGGCTCAAAGCGGCGACCGCGTATTGAGTCCCCCTACAGGCCAGAGCAGGTAATGAGTGAGTGTGAGCTAAGGAGCTATATACTGCTGCTGGACGAATGTGTTCCTCGGTGACGGTTTTGTGGCTAACGGACATCACAGAGGAGGAAGTGTTTTATCAGATTACTCCAATAAAAAGAAAGGTCCCTCTTGTCGTCACGACGATTTAAATCTCGCGGACATCTCGCAATGACCTATTTTCAGAGGCATCAAATCTCGTTCTGGATATCAGAAAAAATACAATATCTCATTTTTTGAAAATTAAGGGGGTGTAAGGTCTTGTTTTCAAATTTATTATATTATATGTAAGTATTAAATCATGCATCAGCATGATATGTCTCCTTTAAATAGATACAAATAACAAGTGAGAAGCATTAAAAGTGTCCAGAGAATACATATGGAGGTGTTACACATTAAAGTTTGAAACTTTATATTACATTGCAAACAAAGTGCCTCAGTCCAAAACCAAGAACAACAAACAAACTGAGCACAAACAGAAAAGCACCTCATGCTTACGAATCGTCTTTCCATCTGGACAAGACTGACAAATGCAATTTTTCAAGATCTCTGGATGACAATGCATGACAATGAAATCATCTCAAAGGTGCCTCGATTTAATATAATATAGTATTAAATGGATTTACACTGGAATTAATGAGCAACAGCTGGATTTATACTGGTTTAATAGCGTCGATAGGTTATACAGGGATGCACGATATTGGGTTTGTATGGCAAGCCCTTTTAACATTTCAGTATTACTGATAATAGCAGTTGTAGATATCAGTAATTCTTTTTTTCACATGTTAGAATTCCAAGCCGACATATCCACAATGTAATTTTCAGTAGTAACTATTCTCGTTAAGGATACTATTTATTTTTCACTAGTGGAAATGGTAATTGTATATCTGCAACTTAATTACGACTAGTAAACATGTCCCATTGACTTCCATTCAAATTAAATTACAGATATCTGTAATTCAATTTGTACATGTTGTAATTCAAAGTCCACATATCCATAAGGACATTTTGACATGTCGCAATTCTAATTCATGATATCTACAACTCAATTCTTACTAGTAAAAATGTTAATTCTTGATATCAACAATTTTATTCTCACTAGTGACAAAGTTTATTTATGATATCTATAATTTTAAACATTACATAAATTAATTCTAGATATATAAAATGCAGTTCTTACGAGTCGAAATTACACCATTGATATCTTGACCTGGAATTTTTACATGTAAGAATGTAATTACAGATATCTGAAATTGTATTTCAAATAAATTTTGACATGTTGAAATATTATTTTCCGCTAGTCTAAACTAAATTACTACATGTCAGCCATATTGCTTAAATATTCATTGGGCCTGCCATAGGTTTTTACTTATATCTGACTTGTCAATATTTCTGAACTTGTTGACGCCAACACCAATACAAGTATTTTTTATCAAGAGCACAAAGTGATTACTTCATGAAATTATTGATTTGTTTGAGGGACAGATGTAAAACAAGAAAAACAACGTTTAACTCTTAAAAAGATGAACCTCTTGATTTTTAAATGTACCCTTGCAGTGATGAGAAGGTAAAGCTTTATGCTACATTTGTGTATTTTGCTCATACTACTGTCAATGTACTGCTGATACATTAGGCCAATATCTGCCAATATCAAGCCCATACTGATAATATTGTGCATTCCCAGTTTTACACTCATTTAATCAGAATCAGAATCAGATTTATTGCCAAGTTGGTTTTTACACTTACAGGGAATTTGCTCTGGTGCTCTCGGTGCAAGTACAAACAAGTATATAAGTAAAAAGATCATAAAAAAGTAAGGTGCATGCATTGTTAATAGTAATAATCAGATATAAATGGATTAATAAAAAAAATAATTTACTGTAAGATTGCATGAAAATATATAAAAATAGCCACAATTTGGGTTTCACTGTTTTTTAGTCCAATAACTGGTTTACGCAAGTTGAAAAAATAAAAAATAAATGGGTTTATACTCGATGAATATACTTAGAAGAGGGTTTACACTTCTTTCATTTAAGTCACAGCTGGGTTTTCACTGGTTCAAGAGAGTTAAAAACTAGGCTGCAAAGGATAGAAAGAGAGATAACTGACTTTATATCGGTACAATGGAGAAGTAACCGGACTTTTGACTAGTTTAAAACAGTCCACCTGGGTTTTCACTGGTTTTGTAGATTAAAAACTGATCTTTGATAAAAGTCACAGCTGGGTTTTCTCTGGTTTAAAATAGTGACTTATAGGCTTACACAGGTCTTGTTTGAGAGTTTAGTCTAAATAGCATGATCTGATTAAGGTGGTGCCGTGGCTGTAGCTGTGGTGTATATGGAAGTGTTTATCAAAAATAGCCAGGACTTATTGCATTAGGGTATCTGATGATTTTTGTAGTCCTGTTAGCAATCATCCGTTTAAAGCCACGATAACACTTTAAAATTAAAAAATCAGGCCAACATTAGACACAATTTATGTTGCAAAATTAAACCCTCAAATCCTGTTCATCGTGGAGCTTACTCCAGGTGTTTATCTGAAAAAACCTGTCCTAAAATCATGTAGAAAGTAGGAACAAGTTAGGAATATATCCAATCACAGCTACTTTGGTTGTGTTAAAGGTTGGATGAGTTCAGAGGGACATCCAATCACAGCTGCCTTAGCTTGGTGGTGGTGGGATAAGTTGTGGAGCGATCCAATCAGAGCTGCTCTCTTTATGAATTGATACATTCATGTAGAGCAGGTTCACTGTTTGTTGTCAGTTCTGGTATTGTAACTGAGATGCTCTGCCAGGTAGCCTAAATAAAGGTGACTGCATTTCACACAAAAGGAACATTTGTTTCTGTTCACTTAAACATTCAGACTTTTAGCCTTCAATAAAACGTTATTAGATTTTTTACTTGATCCAAGTGTGAAACATGACTTCAGAAATTCAAGGAAACATAAAAATGCCTTACACTTCATATTTAAGTCAACTAAATTTACAGCAGATTTGGTCAACTAAAATTTTTTCAAATTTCATCAACTAAAACAAGACCAAAATTAAAACAATTTACATTACTAAATTATTACTAAAGCTAAAAAATAAAGACATTTTAGCCCTTTAACTTCCAGCTCAACTGTCTGGCAGAAGTCATAAATAAATTCAGGGATATTAAATGTTTTAAAAGACAGAATAAATTAAATCCTTGTTTGATTGTGTGAACACTTCAGCGAACAAGCAAACCAAAACCAAGACATTTTCGAGGTGTGGAATAAAAAGGTTTTAAAAGGCAACAGTTGATTAGGTGATGACATAGAAATGCACAAAAATTTGGGATAAAATAAATTAGAAAAGGCCCAAATGTTTGTAGATGAAATAGTGACTAAAAAATGACTTAAAATAGATGACAAAGAGTTTGACGAACACAAAAAAGTTTTTTATGAACAGATAATATATATAAATCATTATATTGGTTAATGGTTAAGATAAGTATTTAAAATAATTATGATGAGAATAATAACTTTTAGCTTTTTAAATCCAACACATAAAAATTATTTGTTCTTTTGGTTTGTTTGCAGTTATTGTTGTATCCTAAATCACTGACAGAAACAAACTATGAGGTGTTATGTTGTTTTTAACAAATGAAAGATTCCTGCATTGACCTCTGCCAATTAGTTGAGCTGGTAGTTAAAGGGTTAGGCAACAGACTATCGCTAAAACTAAATTTAAAAGTGCTGTAAAAACAATAAAAACTGCTCTATTCTCATAAACATATTGATTTGGGAACCAGATGAACTGAAACGAATCATTCCTGCACTGCTGTACATGCTGGACTTGGAGCCAAAAAGACAGAAATAATGGACTTTAACTGGATACTGTAATGTTGTTGTTGCTGTCCATCCAAAAGAAATCACCAGACTATTTTACATTTTTAAAAATTGGAGTCCAGATTTTATAGACCAAGCATATAGAGTGAAACAAAGTAGTAGAACCACATTAAAGCTTCAGATTAACTGCGTAAGACGATGTGGAGTCAGTTTCTTTGTTACTTTATGTGTACAGTAAGTCAGTTTGTTTACTTGATGCAGAAGCTTTAAAGATGTTTATCCTGTTTTATCTGCATCACAACACTTAACATTTGAACATATTGTCGCCCTCAGGCTTTAAAGCTGAAGGATCTGTATGTATGGAGTGTGTGTGTGTGTGTGTGTGTGTGTGTGTGTTTGTGGGCTGGGGGAGTGGTTGCTCTCATGTCCCTGTGGTATAATTGAACAAAATCTGTTTTCCACTTGACCGCCTCCTTTCAGCCTGCACATCCCACAAGACGCCTCTGTGTGTGTGTTTTTGTGTGTGTGAGTGTGAGATAAAGGCTTTTCGTGAAACACTGGCAATCTCTGATCTGGAGTGTGGGGCATTAAGTGTGTGTGTGTGTGTGTGGTTATCTCAAGTGAGGCCAAATTAGTTTTTTTGCAGCTCATTAGCCACATCATCGCAGCTCTCCGTCACCGCCTCGCTGCACACCGAGAGAAAAGCAACCTGAAAGCCTGTGTGTGTGTACGTGTGTGTGCACGAGTGTGTGTGTGTGTGTGAGAAAAGGGGAAAAGTCAGCATTTTGTTTTGTTCTCATGGCAAACATTCAGCTCATGTGTTGAATCAGTCCAACAGCAAAGGCTAAAAGAACCAGATAAGAACATTAGCGGAGTTTGTTTTAGAGCAATAAAACATGATTAATGAGGTCGTAGATTGGTCCAGTTTTTGCTTATTGATACAACATTAAGAATCTAAGTCATACTGATCTATGACACATCTGTCTTTAGGAGAAAAAGACTGTCTTGTTTGATGATTTTACCGTGTTCAGCAAAGTCTACAACCTGCAGTTTCTGTTAGGCTATTTTTTTTATAACTCAAGTTTTTATTTGATGCATGACAGTTAATATGGTGTTACATAATTACACTGATATTGAGCAGGGCCTTCAAATACAGATATAAAATAAGAGGTGTACATGATCTTACACGAAAGGTGTGGAAGTGTTTACTGGTAGGTGAAGGTTAATAAATAAATTAATAAATAATAAATAGTAATAATAATAAATAACCAGCTCATGAGTAGATGAAATAGAATGGATATTTAGGTTAAATACATAAATTCATAAATCCATTATTGTATTTAGTACAACAAAATATCATACAAACTAACTCAACTGTCATCTTCTTGATTGACAGTAATATGGAACCAGAATGATTCCCAAATTGATGCTGTAGTACCATCCCTGTTGTTTACCTTATAAAGCACACATTCATACAAAGCTGTCTTTATCATCAAATTTACCCATTCTTTAAACTGTGGGGTTCTGGGGTCTTTCCAGTGTTTAAGAATAGTCCTAGCAGCTACCGAGACCCCGACCATTATAACGGAGAATTTATCTTTTGATAGATCACTTATCTGACCTTTATCACCCCGTAAACACAACTTTGGACAGAGTGGTACAGTTCTTTCTAACCAGCCACTTAAACATTGCATAACAACCGTCCAGAAGCGTTGGATAACTGGGCATTCCCACAGACAATGTGTCAAAGTACCATTATCATTTTGACATTTCCAGCATAGTTTGTTGTTCATAAGGCCTAATCTATTTAGTCTCACAGGGGTCCAATAATATTCCAACAAATTTTTAAACAAATTTTCCACATTGCGAAATTATTTCTGTCCATTCCTTGTTCCCAAAGACAACCTCAATGTCCTTTTCCCATAACATTTTCAAACTTCTAAGATCATTACTAAGTGTCAAGTTCATTCTTCTGTAAAATATCGAAGCTTTGTGATGGTGAGGTGGTAAAACGAGGTACTCCAGAATAGGGTTGTCTTCAGCTTTCCAGTGTAGTGATGTAATACAGTTCCTTATTTGAAGATGTTTCCAGAAATGTTCTTTTCCCTTTAGATTATATTTTCTTAATACAACATTAAATGGCATTAACACTCCACCCTCATACAAATTATCCAAAGTTCTTATTCCACATTTGTGTCGGCTCTTCCAATGAATTGGTCTTTTACCAACACAAATCACAGGATTTTGCCACAGGGAAGACGTTTTTTTTACTATCTTATTTAAATCCTGCAGTGCTTAAACTCTCCCCCATTAATGCATCAACATCACACTTAAGAAAGCACCGCTTTTCATTTCTGTCTTCAAAAAGGTTCTGCTTTTAGACAACAATGTTGCGATAACAGCCACCAAGCTCATGGGTGCACTAACACCTGTGCTCTAATGGGTCTTGGGGAAGTGAAAGACTGCTAGCTTTTTTTGTTGTTTTGTTTTGTTTTTTTTTTTTTGCTTATTTCCAAGGCGTGAAACTGGTGGTTAGTTTTGTCATATTATAAAATGTACATGCTTACTTTGGCCCCATCCACACGAAGCCAAACCGAGGTCTAAACGCATACATTTTTTGCCGAATCTGCGTATCATCCATACGAAGACGGCGTTTTGGGGGTCTGTAAACGGTCATTTTTGAAACCATGTTCCAGAGTGGAAAGAGTTTGAAACGCCGTATACGCAGCTCCATGATTACTGTCTCTCCGTAACTTTTCAGATACGCTTACGTCATAGTTTCATATCGTCATTGACACGCATGCGCCACACGCGGCAACAACAACAACAACAACAATGGCGGCGTACGGTTCAGCATATGTGCTAATGAAGCTAGTGTCCCTACTATCCCTGTTGCAGCAAAATCTCCTTCTTCTCAATCACCACCGAGTTGAACAAACAATTATCGAGAAAACATTACGGCACTTTATGATCACTTTATCACAATCTCTGTTTACAACTTTTTCCGCAAGTGCGCATACCCACTGCTTTTTCGTCTGTTTCCGCTTGTCTCCGTCATATCGTTACAGCGCCCCTAGAGATCTGGCATGTGTTTTTACAGCGTTTTGATGCGTATTGAGTGCATTCATGTGGACACACACATTTTCTGAGACGCCTTCGTCTTTATGACGATTGTTTTGGAAACTGTTTAGTGTTTTGTCTTCGTGTGGATGGGGCCTTTGTCTTCCTTCCACAACAGAGTGAGGTGTAAAAATATAAAGACAGCAAACACATGGACAAGGGGGTTGCTGGTCAAAGTGACAGTGCAGTAAATCAAAAATCTTGTCACAGGATACATGCAGTATTTAGTATTACAACTGACATCTGTTACATCCTTATTTAGTTACATTGAAACCTCTTCCTGTTTGCCTTGCTTATAAGACAGAAGGCAGCTACTGTCTGACTAAAAACTGGGCAATATGGTCCTAAAATAAATCTAAGATTGAATAGACACATAAGGACATAAAAGGACGTTTCCTTTTCTTTTATCGGAATATAAAAGAAAACAAATTTCTATATTTGCATTAAAGTCCATACTGTTATTTTATCAATGGTACATGGCATGCCATGGCAGCGCGCAAAGACGCAGCGGCCCCTCTTGAGATCTGTGAGTGTGAGAATAAGTTTTTGGATGAGTTTTTGAGGATGAGAATATGACAGAGGATATTAATAAATCAATCAATTAACTAATTAATTTGTGTCAGTGGGCTGTATAAATGAATGTATGCGAGTTGTGATCCTGGAGAAACGCCTTCTCATTCTGTTGATACACTGGTGTTAACAGAATGACAATAAATTTGAATTTGTATATTATGTAATTTGTGGACTAAGGGAGGCTTGTCTACCATAACTACTGAAAGCTGCATTATATTCATAAAACACTGACATTTGAAAAGTGCTGTCATCTAATCTCATCAAAAAATTAATGAGCCTCTGCAACACTGTCTTTGTTGGAAGAAAAATTTAGAAAATTCAAACAACAGGAGTCCAGAGAAGAAACATTTTAAATTTCTGTGACAACTTCATCAACTTTTAAGGTGCATGAAGATTTAAAGGGTGTTGAAGAAATGAAGACTGCAGTAAAGAGACGCATTTAAACTGTTTGATGTATGTATCGATCAAAATATGCATAGTTAAGGTTTTAAACATTACTAAAACAGTCACAAAAGTTCATCCCTGGTAATTTTACACTTAAGATTAATAACAAATGAAGGTCTTAATTTCCATTTCATTGGTTTGTATTTCTATTACTTGTGAGATCCTGTGGACACTGCCTCCATCAAATTTTCACTTCCAATGAACCAGCTGCATGTCAGCCCTGTGATTGGCTTGTGATCAGTCTGGGTGTAACCCACCACGACTAGTGTCAGCTTGGACAGGCTCCAGACCCCTGCAGCAGCCCCCAAAATGATAAAGTTGTTTCAATAACAGATGGATGAAAAATCTTTTTTAAAGTGAAAAAGTTCAGTTTTTAACCCTTAAAGGCCCAAGACCATAGATAATAGCCAGAAAATTCTAATTTTTTGGAGCTGAAATGTTTGTTTCACTTTCTGCTAAAATCCATAAAAATCAAAATGTCCATAAAATTCAACATGTAGATTTTTTTTTTTTTTATCTCATTTGATACATTAGGTGTTTTTCGAAACTGATAATCCATTTGAGGACATTTTTATCATTTATCTGATTGTACTCAGATGTTTTTTTTGTAATTTGTTGATCATATTGAGTAGAAAAAGGTATTATAAAAGTATGTATCAAATATGATACAATTGGCTTTATAGGGTTAAAGATGCTATGAGGAGTTTCAAAGTAATTCCAAAACAGTCCCACTTTTAGATATATGCCTGATTGAAATACACACTTTAAGATGAGTTTTATAGCATCAAAATAGGTTATCTATAAATGCTATAGCTTCGTGGTCGGGTCGGACAGGGCTGGATACTCAACTTCGGGAACAAGACAATTAAAAATAGAGTAAATTTATATCATTCAGACACGTCTTCGAGCACCGGGCTGTTAGTAGCCATATATAGCCGGCTACAAAACTACGATACTAAGTTTTCCGAGAATTGCTTGTTGTCACACATCAAAAACTACCGCTACGTAACTAGAAAGAGAAACATTACCTCGTCACTTGCTGCATTCATTAGCATCACAACAAACGCACGCTTCGGCTTGGGTCACATCTTTACGACAGTCGCCGCGCATGCTCATGGGTAGCAGAGTCTTTATGCCGCCGGAAATAAATTCTCCTCATAGCACCTTTAGGGAAAGACAAAATTATAATCCAGGAATTTGAGCGAACATTTGAGTGTCTGCAGCTATCATTTTTGTAATGTAAAACCAGATTTAATTACATATAGGACATTTAATAGTCATACAAATGTGAGCGAATAACATAAAACATACCATTTGTGTCTTGCAGCGCCTTCCCAGACTCCAAAGAGCAGTATCCAGACTTCCCTTTCAAGAATGGAGGAATGGCTGGTGCCATTGAGCTGAAGCGTCCTGTGGGTGCTCACTGTCATGGCGCCAAAGCTCTGACGTGTGAGGACAGCGTGGACAAACTGCTCGCCAAAAAGAAACTGTACATCGCCTCAGCCGTCTGCCTCGTCTTCATGATCGGAGAGGTCATAGGTAAGCTCCTATCTGAAGGGAAAAAGAACAAAATGTCAAATCAGTCTGAAGCAGAAATGGTTATGATAAAAGTTCTTCAAAGTCCAATTCTAAAGCAATCACACCATCCTTGAAAAGAATGTTTTGTCTCACGTTACGGTTTGTCATGATTCCACCACACAACTATAGAAAGAAGTCCTTGCTTCTGTTTCAGGCTCTAAAACTGCAGCAAACTTCTGATTTAGAGAAGTTTGAGTGGAGCTGACAGCCCTCCCCGATGGAGATTAAGCGTGGCAGCAGTCGCTCTGTCAACAATCACTCTGTTGGCTAAGCAAAGCTCTGGGACTGTGGGTAAAGTGGTTTCACTGAATAATGAGTGATGGAGGTTAAACGTTTCTGGACTTACACCATCTGCTTCAACACAGCAGAGCTCAGATCAGCTTTAATAAAACAACAGCTTGACAGACTTATTTTTGCTAAATCTCCATTGTGAAGGGCTCACCTTACCACATGTCCAGCAAAGACTTTGGCAAAAACTTCTATTACTAGCAAGGAGATGCATTTTATTTCAACGGATCAAGCCCAGACCTCCAACGGTTAACCAGTGGTACGGAGAGATCTTTAAAGTGTTACCAATGGAGCACTTAAGTTCAGTCTTGAAAGGAAATGTAAAAACTTTTGACAAGTTGTGGGCGCCTTTTTTTTAACCACCTCCCGATCAGTGTAGCAAACCTGGTATACAAGGAACGCTCTGGTGTGAACTGGAGTCTCTTCTGGACTTGTGTGGACGCTTGATTTCCTCACTTGGACACTCCAATACTGCCCTGACCATGCATCCCCTTATTACAGTTTTTCACAGTTCTTAACACGCATTTCTCAAAACACTAACGGATTCCTTCAAATTGTGCACACAAACCTGAAAACCTCACACACAAAATGCTAAACCTGACACTCCCTTTTCAAGATGACTCGTTGCCATCAAATCTCTTTACTGTTCACAAAATGGAACTCGTGTTTCTCATTTGATACATACAGCCACATTCTCCAATGACACACACATACCAGTCCATTGATACACACAGCTCAGCATTTGCTGCACACTACCAAGCATTCACAGCACACTGAAGTGCAAAACTGAAAACCCAATTATAGAAATGCAACACACAATGTGAATGGCTATGACTCATGAGAATTTCCCATTTTCCTTTTGGAAAATGTCTGTGTAGACTCACTTCTTCAAACATAAAATATCACACAAGTGTGCATCAAATCATTGTTTTATTTACAGAGTTTTAGAGCACAGGCATTTCTAAAGAAAATGTACGTAAACAAACAAACAAACAAAAAGTCAAAAGGTCCTCTCACTCTTCCCCCTCTCCTTCTCTGGTTGTTGTTGTTCATTGTTCAGTGCTCACCAAACAAAGCAGAGGCTCAAGGCCCTTTTATGCTGCAGTTCTCCTGATTGAAAATTGCTCACCAGACCTGAGTGTTTAGAGATTTACATCATTGTGTGTTGTGGGTTGATGCTTTGAGATTTCAATTGGAGTGTGTTTGTAACAACTGACCATTGTGTGTACAGCTTTGACAACAAGGTGATGTGTAATTGACATCAGAGTATAAAGATGGAAAGTCAGAGTCTAATGCAGATAAGGGAGTGTTTAGATGTGGCAAATTGGGCCGAGCAATTGGTACTTAAAGTGAGTGTTTTGCAAACTGTGCCTAATTATCGATTGCTGTGTGTTAAGAACTGTGAAAAACTGTAATGTACCTCTGCTGAGTTAACGTAGAAAACTTTCAATTTATTGCCCTATGTAGTGCTGCAGTATGTATGTATATATATGTATATGAATACCATGCTTTTTTGTTTTTGTTGCTGTAATTACTTTGGGCATTTATGTATTTTTTATTTCTCATTCGCATGAGATCAGTGATTAGCTTTTAACAACTTAGCTGTTGTGTGTATGTTCCTGTTGTTGTGAATGTGGATTCAGAAAAGTTAATAAAATATTGTTAAAAAAAACAGCTTTACAGACAAACAATAAAATGTTTTTTTTAAGGAATCAGCTTAAGCCTCAAGAAACAGCTTTTTACAGTCCTGAAACAAAAAAATCAGCCACAAACTTTGTATTTTCATTGCAGAGAGCACAAAGCCGTGTAGCTTTCATTGCCTGCGTGTTTATAGCTGTATGTATGACTATCTTTTTCCCTGGGGGGATTATTCTACAAAAAATCACCTTAAAGTCAGTATGGATCATGGTTTGTAACTTTAAATTACATGTTTTATCAACCTTTAAATGGATGTGTTAAGTGTAATTCAACACTGTTATTGCCTAAAGGCTTGGAGGATTTTTACAGGTGGAGACTCACTCTTCCTCAGGAACATTTCAGACATTCTGTAAAGTCATAAAAAAACATACAGCATGTGGTACATGGAGGTTAATGCCATTTTTTCTGTTTTTTTCTTTTTTGATGATGCAAATTCCCACATATTGTATCGTGGGGTTGCTGGAAATACCCAGCCCTAGCTCCCATCAGGTTGGAGGTTCATGGTACCAGCTTGTAAAACCAGACGCTACAAAGACAGTTTTGTACCATTCAAGCTATTAACAAATCAGAGAAACTGCAACATAACCTAACTAATGTATTTATTCCTTGTACTGTGTCTTTCATCTTGTTTCATGAATGGCACATCTTTATCTTTTCACTCGGTTTGATGTATTTCAGGCCTTTTTTACCTACTGATGTTGAGGGCTGTCCTCATTGCTCTTTTGGCCTGAGCACTGTCGTCACTTTGCCTTGTCTTGTGTTGTTTTGTGTGTCTTTATCACTACTCCTGGCTCTATTCTCTATTTAGTGTGTTAAACTCACTGGACAGCCTGTAATAACATCTATGAGCTAATCACAAGTCTGTATTGTAAATGTGAACCTGCTGTACATGAACATATCAGTTCATAAAGAGAGCAGCTCTGATTGGATCGCTCCACAACTTATCCCACCACCACCAAGCTAAGGCAGCTGTGATTGGATGTCCCTCCGAACTCATCCAAACTTTTCACACAACCAAAGTAGCTGTGATTGGATAGATTCAACTTGTCTCTACTTTCTACATGACCAAATTAGGTCTGATTGGATTAAGTCTCTGTCAAACATTTTAGTCTAGAAAATAAAATAATTAGTCAACAAAATTATCACAGCTCTGCAGTAATCTGACTAACAGTGGTGTATTTTCTTGTTTTCTGCAGGGGGGTACCTGGCCCACAGTCTGGCCATCATGACCGATGCTGCTCACCTCCTGACAGACTTTGGCAGCATGATGGTGAGCCTGTTCTCGTTGTGGATCTCCTCCAGACCTCCGACCAAAACCATGAACTTCGGCTGGCACAGATCAGGTCAGACACGAGGGAGGATGGAGGGGAGAAGATGAGTGGATGTTTGAAGAGATGGTATGAGAGTTTACTTGGAAATGACCGAGCAGCTTTTGGTTAAAGTCTGTGGAGGTCTAAATCCAGTCTGTGTCAGCTTCAGGCAGCAGGTTTCAAACTGTCGGTTTTACTTCTCTAGGCAGATGGCAGCAACGTGAAAACTGCTTTAGCTTTTACTTCCTTTAGTTAAAAGCAATGCTGACAGCAGATCTTTGTCTGCTCCTCCTCACTGCTGCAGATAGGGTTGCCAACACCCAGAGATTGAAATAAGGGTCACCTCCCGCGGGCGGCTGAAAAATATTTGGGGCTTTGGGGGGTCAAAAACGCATATATAACAGCATTTTGGCACAGTTATACCTATTACAGACTATAAAAACACATTAGGCTACTGCATTACACTTACAGTAACAAGATTATATGACAACTCATGATCAGTTTGATCAGTTTGTTTTTGAGGCATACATGTGAGACAGTTATCATTCAAGTATATTTGTATTTTTTGCAAAATGCTCAAAATAACATTTAACAATTGCTGTCTCTTCTTCTGGATTTTAACAGATTTAAAACAATGTAAACACAATGTAACAGCAGTAAACAATGTAGGAGTAGGCCTAATAGTGCAACTGAGTTGTGTAAACATTTTTTGGCTGTTGCCAAACTTAACTCCATTTCTTTTTTTATTTTCAACTAAAAAAGTGTAAAATCACAACTGTAAAATCTTCTGAACAAAAAACCAACAAGGTGCAATATCTAAACTAAACACACACACACACACACACGACACGAGTAGTAAACATTGGAATACTTCCACTTCCTCACAAACAGCTGCCAGCCCCGCCGCGAGTCGCTTGCTACACAGTACAGCGCGCACGTACGCACACACGCAATGGGACTGAGAACCACGCACATAAGCACGTAAGCGCTGCAGCCATAGGCTGAAGCTGTGCCTGCCTACCCTGTCAACAGTGCGGTCCTAGTGCCAGTAGTTTACAGCTGGCCAAGCAGGCAGCCAGCCAGCCACACAATGCATGACGCACAGAGAGAAAAACTATATGCATCTTCCCTTTACCCATGCGGCCGGGACAAACAACGTCCCGTCCGGGATGAGCCTCTTTTGGCTCAAATACGTGACGTCGGCAAATACGGGACGGTTGGCATCGCTGGCTGTACACATAATGAAAGTGTAGATGGGAGTAAACATTAAATTGTGGACCTTTTTAAAGAAGTAGGTTCTGAGTTGGACGAGGATTCCCTGACGGAGACGCTGGAGACGCTAAACTGGAATTTTTCTTCCGTTAGACATAAATACGTCCCTACGTCACGCCAGCCCCCTGTCCAATCAGAACTGTCCCCAACTGCCAGGTCTAGAATAAAGGCAAATAAATGTGTTTTCCATGTAAACCTTTATTCAGAATTATTATTTCCATGTAAACATGGAGGAGAAAACTGTAATCATGAATTATGTAATTCTGAATAATTAATTCCAAATAAAAAAACATCATGTAACCGTGGCCAATATCACAAGTCTTGTTGCTAACCAATTCCCTTATTAATTCCTTCCACTGACAGGATTCAGAAGCGTCAGATTTGTGGCTTAAGTGAGTGGAAGCACCAACAACTTGCAGAAGCAGTTATCTATGCTGTGACATGAGTGTTTGTTGCCACTGAAAATCTAAAATCTGCAGGAATCAACAAGGGAATCGTTACAGAATTGGATCAATTATTGATAAACTCTTATCAGTTCCCACTCCGAACTAAAACTAGAGCTAAATTAAAGCAACTTAGATGACTACATTGTGACTGAAACTAAAATATATTTTAGACAAAAGACTATAACTAAAACCAAATCAAAAAGTCAGATCTAACCCTGTTTGTGCAGCCATATTTAAGTGTGAAGATTGATGTTTAGTGTCAGATGCTTCGTTCCCGGTCGCTGTGACTTGTACGTCTGACACTACAGATGGATGTCGATGTTTATCCTCTGAGCGATGTTCTCTGTTATTTTACTTCATGTCCTGTTGTTAAACTCTGACAGGCTGAATCTCTGTCGAGTCTGATGAAGTGTGAATATGTAAAAGTGATTAAGATTCTCTCTCTCTCTCCTCAGAGATCCTCGGGGCGTTCATCTCTGTCATCTCCATCTGGATTGTGACAGGAGCTCTGGTCTATTTAGCCATCGAGAGGATTGTAAGGAACGACTATGAGATTGATGGCCATGTAATGTTAGTCACCTCCGGCTGCGCTGTCATCGTCAATATAATGTGAGTGCTGCTCTGAGTAATGGCTGTTAATATGGTACATTATGTCTGTGAGATAACAGAAACAAATGACATTCAAGGATCCACGCTCTGTGAAATGAGGGACTTCTTGTGGACAGGATAAGTTTTATGGTTTCTGGATTTCTTTAGTCCTTTTATTCAGCAGTGAATGTCTCCTAAAATGACCTGTCGTCTGTCTAACCCTTTTATTTGTACTGATGTTTGACAGTTTCCATATAAAAATAACAAACCTCTTTAACATACCGTGATGCTTAAAGTGAAATGTGTACAATAGCCGCACACAAAATACTGTAGCTGCACTTTCCGCCCATCAGATGTAACTTTTCCCTGATGTTTGATTGTGTTCCTGATGTAGATTTTGTATGCAGATTGAAAAAAAAAGCATGTTATAATGTACTCCCAGTGAAAAGAATTAAAGGTTAACCAGAAAACAACAACCAGAACTCCGATAACTGCATCTATATCAGCCAGGTAATTGATTTAATAAACCTGGTTTAATGAAAATCCTCCTTTCTCTGGAAAAAGGCAGAGGCATAAACAACTATAAAAGCACTTGGAGAGCGCAGACCTCCGCCAGCACCACAGTCCTCTCCCATATTGTGATTTTTACCATAAATATTAGTCCTACCTTTATTTCATCTAAATATTTAGATTCCTTCACCATGAAAACATACCATTAACAATTGGTTTCATAATGATATCTATTTTAGTTCAGTAGTTATTCAAGAAAATCACATTTTTCGTCATGGAGGATCCAGACGGTGATCCGGAACAACACCAAAATTGAATCAGTTCTTCCTTTTCCCATGTTGAACATTTCCTGAAAATTCCATCAAAATCCATCCATTACTTTTTGAGTTATTTTGTTCACAGACAGACAGACAGACAGACAGACAGACAGACAGACACCCGAAAACATAACCTCCTGGCGGCGGTAATAATAGCTGCCATTCTGCAGAAGTAACAATTTCCTTACTAAAGATGTAAAACTGCAGAGTATATACACTGCATTTGGTTAGAGTTATATTCATTTATAATTCAATTTAATTGCATTTTCTAATTAATTATTTTTATATTTTAACTTCATTTGTACTAGAGAAAACAACTACAAAAGTCAAATTCCTTGTATATGTCGCATACTAGGCAATAAAAAATGATTCTGATGTAGAATGCAGAAGCCATGTGTAATCTTACACCATATGATTTCATGCTGGATTGCTTTAACTTGCAGGTTTTGTTATTTGTTACTAATCACCTTAAAGGGATAGTTCAATAGGAAGTGACTGCATGTTTTAAGATAATGGCAGCTACTGCCCGTTAGCCTGCGGTCATCATGGTTACTCAGTGATACTTGGCTCAAATTGCCCTCCTCAGAAGTTTACTTCGTAGGGATTGTCTTTGACGAGGTTCATGTCACGTATAGGCGTTAAATGATACATCTGTGCGGTGTAATTACCTCCACCAGAGGGTTATGTTATTGCCAGCATCTGGTTTTTTTTTTGGTTGTTGGTTACTTAGTTTGTTAGTTTGTTTGTTTGTTAGTCTGTATGTTTGTTTCTCTGTTAGCAAGATAACTCAAAAAGTTATGGACAAATTTCAATGAAATTTTCAGGAAATGTCCGGATTAAGAAAAGAAACAAATGATTGGATTTTGGAAGTGATCTGGATCACCGTCTGGATACGCCATGACAAAAAATGTGATTTTTGTGAATAACTACTGAACTAAAATAGATATCATTATGAAGCCAGTTGCTAATGGTTTGTTTTCATGGTCAAGGAATCTAAATATTTAGATGAAATAAAGGTAAGAATAACATATAAGGTGAAAATCACAATATGGGAGAGGACTGTGGTGCTGGCGGAGGTCTGCACTCTCTGAGTGCTTTTCTAGTTTAATGTAGTCTTAAGGTAGTTTAGGCTAACGGCCATTTAGCTGCTATGGCTAACAAGGGCAAACAAAAATTAAAGGCCATTAGCTGTTAGCCATAGCAGTTCACAACAGTTAGCCATTACAACTAACGGCCGTTCGCTGTTGTTTGCCATTGTTAGCCGTAGCAGCTAATGGCTAACTGTTGTTAGCTGTTAGCCACTACGTTCAGCCCCTACGTCATACGTAGAGGTGTTGCTTGACATGGATTGGTCTGTGATGAGTGTGACAAGCCGAACGAATGTCCAATCACAAGATGCTGTTGTTTTTGAAGATTCTGCCCCATAAACATTTCACACAGCTCCTTCCCAGATGGATTTGTGAAATATTTCCATATTTCAATATGGAACTGTCCATCTGGTGTGACAGGTGACAGAATTATAGCTCCAGATAAAAAGTTAATGCACTCATTTATAATTTCTAGGTAGCGTTCTCTTAAACTGTGGTATTATTTTTTGATGGGAGTTCTTGTAGGCATAGAAAATACTCTTTGTATTTGGTACAATATTTCCCTGTTTGCGGCTAGTTCTGTTGTAACAATCTTTTACAAATTGTGGCTTAAATAGGGACAGGAGAGAACTTTCTACTGCATCTAATGTACTTAGTGGCCATATGGAGCTTATACAACCCCACTTCAAAAATACTGAACTATCCCTTTAATGATCTGTTTAAAATACACCCTTAAAACTGCTCCATCCTTTGAAAGTGAAATAAACCCTCAGAATATCCTTTCATCCATTTAAAGTACCGTATCTCTCTGCAGCATGGCCTACATCCTCCATCACTCCACCACCTTCCACGCCCATGGCAGCGGCTACCACCAGATCGACGAGGATGGTCGCAGCCCCGTCTCTCATGGCCACTCCCACTCCCTCCTCGGGGGTCATGGCAACACCAGTGTCCGGGCCGCCTTCATCCACGTGGTGGGAGACCTGCTGCAGAGCATCGGTGTCATGGTGGCGGCGACCATCATCTACATTCGGGTCAGATATAGATCACATACATGTTAGGGTGAGACTGAAATGTCAGCTGACTTCAAATTTAGGTTGTTTGTAGATTAGTGGTACTGCAAAAAGACCTTTAATATTATAACTACAAGAAAATTAACATAGTTTTGTATTTATGGGGCCTTTTAACATAACTTATTCATTGATAAAAAGAATGTTTTCTTTATTACAAGTCTTAAAAATCAGCAACATCAGTGCTGCATTAAAGAACAATTATGACATCCCTTTACTGAATTAAGTTAGTCTTATTACTGCATATAACCCTTACTGTGCTACAATTTAGATTTAGTGTTAAGAGTAGGCAGAGTGTCGAAATATGTCTTTAAGTCCATTTGTGTAGGAACAATTATAAACTAAGAGAATGCACACGTGACACAAATGAACATAAAGACATACAGTATTACATATAACACATGAACACAACAAATACTATGCAACAATCCTCCTGGACCCCCAGTGTATTTTTATCTACCCTGAAGATTGTGGGGTGGGGGGCTGGAGTATTAATATGCACAACTATAAAATGCACAAAAGTCAAATATAGCAAAGTCTAAGTGTTTGTTGTGTAACATTAGTGAAAGTGAGAATGAAATTCCATCTATGTTTCACTGTCCAATTTATGATGAACTAAGGCATTTATTTTCAGAAAAATGTCTTTAAATAATTTTGACTTTTTTTGGTTTGATAACTACAGAAAACTTGAGTTTTGTTTCAGAGAAGGAGCTTTTGTTTTAGTAGATTTTATTTGCAAAGCTTTGGAAAAAAGGCAGAGTGTATTGTTCACTACTAGGCTGAGAAAAGATCATGCAACTTGTTAAATGTTGTGATTTCATATCTTGGTAAAACTGCAGCTGCAGGGAGAGGTGAAAAGCCAAAAGGAAGCCGAAAGTTACACATTATTGTATGTGGGCGGCACGTGGTGCAGCAGGTAGTGCACATGCCTCACAGCAAGAAGGTCTCTGGTTTGATTCCTGGGTCAGGCAGGGGCCTTTCTGTGTGAATTTTGCAGGTTCTCCCCGGGTACTCTGGCTTCCTCCCACAGACCAAAAACATGCTCATTATATTAATTGGTGACTCTAAATTGAAATTATGTCTAACTCTCTTAAAGTTCAGAAAGACACGAAGAGGTGTAAGGACGTTTTTAAGAGGAGTGTTTCTACTTTGATAAAGTAAAGAATGGAAGAACTTCTATGTCTTATATGTTTTCCCTTAGGTCCAATTTATCTTGGACTGTAGAGGATAGTCAAAAATAAGCCAGAAGCTTCAGTCTGTACCTTTTTCAGTTATTGATAAGTTTGCGTTAAATGATTGTATTCTAACATTTATATAAGCAAAAATAAAAAATATTCATTAATTAAATTCCAGGCTCTTTCTCAATGTCATCCAGCATCGGCTCAAACCTGCAACCCTGAAAGATGTCGGTGGTGTAGATAAAGGATGGATGGACTCTTTTCAGCAAAGCGTAATGTTTGATACTTAAAGGGGAGAAAAGCAAAATTTAGTTTGTATTAAATTAATTCTAAGTCCTCTTTTTGAAGAAACAGAATGTGACTCCATAGGGCTGGAGGACATGTCCAGTCTTTGAAAAATACTCATTTATTTCCAAACAAGAAGTAAATTTTGGCAGTAACAATTAATTTAGTAGAGCTAAAGAGCTAACATGAGGCTTGAAGGTAAAATGAAAAAAAAAAAAAGCATCTTGTAGTTCAAGGCCTCAGAAGTTTTTGCAGAAAATGCCAAAACAGGTGGCAAAGAAGTTAAACCATGATGCATCTTTTTCATTAGTGACTTGACGTACAATATGATGACAATAAAGTGTCAAGCTGCTGCCCTAAACATCACACTTTTACAGCTGTAAAACACACACAAATACATAGAAATACATAGAAAACAGGACTTAAAATAAGAATGACTGTGAAAAACTAATGGACGCCCAGACCATAAATCTGTCCTCATCATGTCTTGCTGAATTTAGACTTTTTCATGGTTTGCCCCTTGAGTTGTGGCATCGTTTTCCAGAAAGTCTTCATGTCAACATGTCTATAAGTCTAAATGTAATGGTATTGGTTATGGAGGCATTATCAGTACCACAGAAGAAAGAAGGAAAAGTCAAAGATTTCACTTTTTATAGGAAAGTGAAATTTGTCAGACCTGTAGTGAAAAAGTCCAAATTCTGAGATTAAATTAAGAAATCTGAGAAAAAAAGTAAGACATTTCAATTGAAATAAGAATTCTGAGATAAAATCAGACTTAATCTCAAAATTCTGAGATTATTTACAGTTTAAAAAATTAATCTCAAAACAAAAAAACCTTTCTTGCAGCGGCCCTAATCATCTTCTCTACCATAATTATCAGGGGGAAAGCTCTGAGGGGCCTGATGTGGCTCTGGGCCCCAGTTGTTGATCACGACTCTGGAGTAACTTTGATACCCAGAGGGCCACATTTCACCTTTTGCTCCTCCTGAGGGCAGCGTTGTTACAAATTGCCGGAAAGCCTTTGAACGAACAAAAAAAGTAAATGCAGTGATCAGAGCACTGGTGAATAACACATCCATCACTACACTGTGTCTCCCTTTTGGGTCATGGTGTTTTGTTTTCTAGTAATCTTTAAATCTGGATGATCATATTTTGATAATTGTCTGAAGCTATAATTGTAATCAGAATTGAAACAGGATTAATGGCCCAGCCCTAATTAGTGTACATATATATGTTTATATGCAGTATGTATGTAGAAGCTATAGAAAGACAAAGGTTGATACAATAAATGTCATAAAAATGTTTCCAGAGCTAAAGTTAAAAGTAAAATATTTCATTCTGTGATGATTAAAGATGATATTATTTTGCAAAAAGCTCAAACATGTGGCTGCTTGATGGACTGTCAGTCCAGCATTAGTTTCTTATTCTTCTCTGGCTCATGGTCAGCTGCTGACTTCAAACTCATTAAACTGGCTTCATGTCTGTGGACAAAGTTACACTGAGGTGATGAATTCATGCTTGGACTTGATGTCTGTGTTTAACTGCTGGATCGGTGAAAGCTGACAGCAGAAGATTCTCCATCATTTTCATATTTCACCGTGTATCGTTCTCCGTCAAGCTCAGCAGATGATCCCCGCTTCACTGAAAATCACACACAGAAAGACTTGAGCTCTGCTGAACAGATGATGGTCAAACGTTTGGATAAATGTTGGTTTGATTTTCTCACCTTGAGCTCTCAAGAGGAGGACAGTGATCACAGTCAGCAGGAGGACTTCAAACACACGCAGAGTCAACATGACCACATCCAGAGGACGAACTGAACCATCTATCAAACAGAGAAACAGATCTGATGAACATGACCACTCTGAGCCCTCTGGGGAAACAAAAAGGCCGCTGGAGAAGAAGTTAGTCTTGAATGTGTTAAAAATGATTGTCTCTCTACATTGGCTTTTTTTCATATAAATCAAAACTAATAGCAAAAAGTCAGTTTGTACGAAGCAGAGCTCCTGGCTGAGTGCTCTATAGATCAACTGGACCGCTGTAGCTTATAAGTTCTGGAGGAAAAAACTGTGCCCTTAAAGCTATGGTCTACGATTTGAAAGCTTGGTACATCTTAATAACACCGTTTATAAGGCCGTTATGGTCCTATGGTCTGATCTAGGCCATATAAAGACCAAAAAGAATGAAAAAAATCCATTCAGTATATCTGCTGCAAAGCTGCATAACAGTTGAACGCGGTTCAGATTGGTCCGTGAGTCCATCCAATCCCCTGTCTCCCCTCGCCCATGGTCCCGCCTCCTCTCCTCTACCTCTCTCATATACCGGTGAGCAGCTGGCAGCACAGCTACTGAAGCTTCTGTTACCCTCCACATCGAAGAGATGGAAATGTAAAAGTTTCGAGGAAAAGGCTGAAGTAAGTAAGAAATATGAGCAATACTTGTCCCAACGAGACTTAACATTAGATAATTGTAGGGTGGAAAAAGCTGCAGAATGATTTGGGATTGTTAAACACTGCGCCGGCCGCCGGCTACCGAATGGCACGGGCCACCAGCTGGCGAACAGCCGCAACACCGGCTGCCGTCCGACATTCAGCACCGGCCGGCTGGTTGAACAGGTAATGGCTTTGTTTCCTACAGTGGGAGATGTCTGCTGAATAACTCTGGATAGTCTGTGCCTATACTGGCTAATGACTGGGCGTTGTTGGTCAGAGTGGGTAGGCTCTGTCAATAGGTTTTAGCCTGTTAGCCCCTCATCGTTAGTATTGTAAACTGAGCCGGTGAGGACAGGCCAAGAAAGATAAATCCTTGCCCACAATTGGCTCTGCTCTGGCATTGCCAGACCCGCTTCGCCGCCGGTCCAGTTGAAATGGCTACCGCTGTGTGTTACAAGGGGGATGACTGTCGTGTTCGTTACTGTTTTTGGTTGTTGTTGATATTTTATGCCAGCCGCCAGTGTCAGAGGGCACATGTTGTTAGGAGGCGACACGAGCTGGGGGGCGGGATCTTGGAACACTGAGGGGAGGGGTGAGTAAAGGGGGGGCAGGCTGTCTCAACAGTCGAATTGGTTTTCAGATCATAGACCCTAGTTTTAAGTGGAGAATTTACAAAACCCTTACAGCTGTAAGACATAATCTTCAACTTTCTTGTGCCATGACCAACATTTCCTGGAAACTTCATCAGATTCTGTTGAGAACTTCTTCAGTTATCTCACTCACAGACAGACAAACACCTTCAAAAGTTATGCCTCCCTGGTGGAGGATAAAAAGGCAGATCAGGTCAGAAATCTGTCTTAAAATCATCATCACATGTGAAGCTAGCCTTTGTGCTAATTCAGCTCATGCAGATGTTTGATAAACGTTGACTCACTGTTGGTCAGGTTGGTTGCTGTTGTGTTGATTTCTGCTGTTTTCAGTCTTTCAGATGTCGTTGGCTCGGCTGTTGTTGGTCCTGTTTTCTCACCTAACACGGATGAACATGAGTGATAAACTCTTAATGAAGAAATATGATTTTATTTATTTTATTGGAGTCAAAGCCTCGGCCTACCACTGTGTAATTCAAGCCTTCACTCACACTGGTCCTGCCTCAACGGGGCTCGAGCACAATAACAGGACCTTTGGTCTATGATAAGACTCACCCTCACAGTGGACAGAGAGACATACAGTAGTGACAACTCCACCACCATGTGGGACATTTTAAGCAGGACTCTCCACGGGCAAATGGAGGAGTCAGCCAGAGGGACACAGTGACCCACCAGGAGGTCCACAACATCCATGATAAAAACAAAGAGCTCAAGGTGATGAAGGTAACAAAAAAATCATGTTTGATGGATGCTGATTCATCATTTGGCTTTGCTCTGTCACCAGTCAGACTGTTAGCAAAGTGCCACCACAGGTTCACCACAGGGGCGGAATAATAAAAACACAAATATATTTTCAGTTCTTTAAACTGATTTCATGTTTTACATCCAGTTCCCGTTTTTTGCTCTTGCACTGAAGAATCTTTTAGAAACTATTTTTAAGATGTTTACTTTTCTAACATTGGGCTCTAATTTCGTGGCGCAGCACAAAGTGGTGCAGGAGCTGGCGCACCCTGCACAGTAGTGATTTCAACCGGCGATTTCAAAATCTGCGCGGAACTTACACTGAAAGCTCGTCAGCTCCAACCTGGTCTATTCTCGGTGCAGGCAAAATGCACCAACCACAGTGATATTCTGGCTGACAGGCGCACAGTGCACACACGTCACCAAAGCCTCAAAGGCAGGTATCCAGAGTGTCAGGCACATTTCAATGCAATAAAAAATCATTTTAATCACTATTTACTGTAACTGTCATTTGGGTGTATATTAGTTGTCCTGTCATATCTGATGTTGGAACAAAGCCATTTGTCAAAATGGAAACTTAACCTGATGTCAGCTGGACGTGTGACACAAACTTACAAGTTCGCAGCTCTCAAGCCAACCCCAAACAGCCTCATCATCTGAAATGGAGTATAGATCCGACTTCTCTAATTTCATGAATTCAAAAGAAAAGAGAGAAAAGAGAGTGAAAAAGGAGAGTGAAAAAAAAGAGAGTGAAAAGAGAGAGATGCTTGTTAAATAGATGTAAGTCAGATTTTCCTGTGATTGCCCATATTTCTCTGTTTTGTCTTTATTCTTAAGATGATTTAAAAAGATGGAGTACATTGTTGCAAGGAGGATGAGGAGGAGATACTCTATACTCTATATATCACCAAACGTTCCGCTATTTGCTGTTGACTGACCAGGAATGCAGGTGGAGCACAAGCATGATGAATGGATTAGCCTGCTGCTGTGTTTAAATGTAACTGTCATTTAATTTTGTACTCCATCTGTCCAATGAGGTGGTCCACATGGTGATGTGCATCATGGCCCCTTCACTCTCCCAGTTGCTGTAAAAGGGACAGCGGCTCTGACCTTCTTTGCCACCAGGTCTTTCCAGCACACCATGGCCACGGTGGCGGGGATCAGTCAGATCAGTCAGTCGTTGCGCCTCACCCACAGCCTTTTTAAAGGCAACGAGAGGCATTCATTTGATTGGTAAAGACAACACTGGGCTGTGTTAAACCCACTCATGCCTTCTCTCCTCCCTTGAGTTAGTGGGAGGGACAGAGACTTGAGGTGCGCCCTCCTGCACCCGACTGCACCATGCACGAAAGTTGCAAATTGCCCTGGACACACTCTGTTGGTGTGACACAGGCAGGGTGTTCAGCAGGTGCGCCACGACTGCGACTGGTCTATGAAATTAGAGCCCCTTGTATTCAAACCATGAATGAGAGAAACAAACAGATTTCTCATTATTCATTTTTAAAGTTGGCACATAATTACAAAAAAAATGCTGAAATGTAAAACATTTTGTCTAAGAAGCCAACATATCCATTAGGGCTGGGGCAAAATCTCAAAATGTTGATATTCTATCTCCAAATATTGATATTTTTCTGATACATTTTGACATTTAAATCATATTTCTCTGTTGATTTGACTCATCGTGGTAGAACTTAAGGACCTCATGGTGACACCTGGCATGTACATGAGAGTAAGGGGGATGGAGGTCAAAGGTCCAAACAGGAAGTGGACAGGGGGACAGAGAGACAGAGGACGGCTCTGGAGCAAACAGCTGACAGAAATATCTGTGCCTAGGTCTTATTATCCTGTTTTTCTGGCCTTTAGTTGTCGCTGATAGTGTATGGGACACTGGACAGGATCAGAAATGGTGAGAGAGCAGGGGCAGAGACACAGAAAATGGGCCCCAGACTAGACTTGAACCTGGGCCGCCTGCACGGGGTCAGAGCCTAAACACACGGTCAGTGCACTGGTGTCACTCAGAGGACCACCAGCTGATGTTTGTACCTAATAAAGTGGCCGTTAGCTGTCCTTCACTTGTCCATCTGGACATGTTCCCAGTCAAAGTGATTGTAAAGGCAGAACCTGCCTCTTTGTCCTTAAAGGGTTAGTTCAGCTTTTTGAAGTGGGGGTGCTGGAGGCCCATGTCTCTATAAATATGAGAGCCAATAAAGGAACTTGGAGCTTCGTCCCTGGGGGGAGATATGGACGGACAGTAGCTGGTCCACAGCATTATTACATGGTGTCACTGAAAAGCCTAAAAATTAACCCACTTACAGGTTTAAACTACTCAAAACTATGTTGGCTCAACAAAACAATACAGTACCATTCCCTGACCTCCTTGGTGGAGGTGACAACAGGACAATATTGATTTTAAATGAACCCATGCAGAGATGATCAGGTGAAGCATCATGGGACATTGTCCATCATGTTGATATTCCAGCTGACACATTGACTGTAAATATGGACATAAGTTTCAATATCTGCAAATACAGATATGGGATCAATAACATGGTTCATCCCTGCTGCTAGCAGGTACGTATCCTGGCTCAGAGTTTGCCTACAGGTGTGCACATTTGACTTCCAGGTTTGTCTGGATGGATCTCACACTTTGCCTGTAAATTGGTGAGCAGCAGTTAATAGATGAGACGTTTAGAGATGAGACCTCTGCACTGGAGGCAGAGCCACCTTCTTACTGCAGAGAGACAAGATTCAGGAGAGAGATTCATGCTGACAGTGTTCTATGATAGATCTGATATTAATGAAGACAAAATCATCATCAAGTTTATGAATGTGACTGAGTCAAGACCAGCAGAGAAGACCCTGCAAGTCCTGATAGACCACTAGCCAAAGAGGAAACAAACTCACCTTTATAAACACTGAGACGAATAACAGATTCAGGAAGATAGTAGTCATCAGATATGTACTGTATGCAGTCATAACGTCCAGCATCCTCCTCTTGGACATTGTTGATGACCAGAGAACAGTCCTCAGTAAGACGCAGTCTGTGATTTTTAGCACTGTGAATGTCCCCCCTGTACTTTAGCCCCAGTCTGATCAGCTCAACTGATGTCTTTGCTCCCAAAGACAAGAATTCCCATGTTGTATGTCTGCAATTATTTTGAGGTAATCTTGAGTTGTCACATGGCAAAGTGACGTCTTTTCCATATTTGATGGTGAAAAATATATCTCTGCCTGCCTCTGTTGAAAAAAATAAACACAAATAATCAGGTGAAACAAAGACAAAACCCTCTTAATCCATTTTATTAGGTACAACTTGCCAGTTTAGATAAGACTTTGAACAACTTGTTACTATTGGTCAGTTTACAACAACGATAATGAATTACACTGCTTTTGAATGTAACTGTTTAAATCGTATTGTTGTTCTCTGTACTCTCCACATCATTGAAAATAAGGGAATTCCCTGAATGATTTTTCACCATTAATTTAAGGTTGAATGAATGAATGAACAAAGAGACAGGACAAAACTTAACACAGTAAACAGGATGTTGACATTACTGTTATTAATAAATCCAGGGGGTTAAATCAGCCCCTTACTTCATCCACATGTGGAACAGTTACACATGATAAAAATGTGGCTCTTTTTCTTTTCTATTTGTTCCACAAGATAACTCCCTGAAATGTCATTGGAAACTGGCAAAGAAATGTTTTATATCAGGGAACATAAAGGTTAGCTTCCCTAATTGAATAGTTTTGAAAATATGATTTTTAAAAATCAGCAGGTCGTCTTGACCATGTCTACGTGCATAAATGCATAAAGCTGCTGTCATGTGGTTGATAATCTAGTTGTGTTAGTTATCATTTGAATGGGTGTAGCTAATAAAGTGTGTGGTGAGAATAAGTCCTGATCATTCCTCTGGTCATGGCTGTAACACATGAACACATTCAGTTTTCTTAAATGAGTGAAGCTTCTCTCCAGTTTCCTGATTGAATAGAAAGTGTGACAGAAATGTTCTTACCAGTGAACTGAGGCAGAGCTGTGAGGAGGAAACAAATCTCAATCCACATAAACTTCTTCATGACTGTTCTCTCGAGTCTAAATCAGACTTTATAAAGACAGGATGAACCTCCTCCCTTTTTTCAGAGGAGGTGTCACTTTCTCAGATGTCTTCAGCCAGTGTGCTCTCTCTCTCTCACCCTGTGAATTTCTCAAGAAAATCAAAAACAACATTTTTCTTCTTTTTCAGGTTGTAAATGCAGTTGTTAAAAATATGGTTTGACTCATTTGGATCACAGCCTGATCATTTCCACAGCGGTGTGGGCAGAATGATTCAGACGAACTGGAACCCTAATACTTTGATAACTATAAACTAAAAGATAACTATAATCAGATGTCACTTTATTAGGAACTAGATGGTGACAAAGATCCAACAAGTTGCTGAAACATTCCTCAGAGATTTTTGCTCTGGAGGACCCCTGTCCTGCGACTGAGACCAAGCTTTCTGACACTGGGCAGCACATTTCACTCCAGAATGTCTTCATAGTCTTGAGATTTCATTGTACCTGCACAGATTTAAAACACCCTGTGCCTGATGCAGCAAAGCAGCCCCATAACATAACCTAGCCTCCTCCATGTTTCACAGTAGGTACAGTGCTCTTTTCTTTGTATGCTTCATTTTTGCATCTGTGAACACAGAGCTGATGTGTCTTGCCAAAAAAAACTCCAGCCTAGTCTGATCTGTCCAAAGGACATTCTCCCAGAAGCTTTGTGGCTTGTCAATAAGGATTTGGATAAATCCAGCCTAGCTATGTTGTGATTTGATTTCAACAGTGATGTCCTCCATTAAGCCCACATTGGCTCAAACATTGATGGATGGTGGGATCTGATTCTGATGTACCTTGACCTTGGAGTTCACCTCTAATCTCTTTGGAGGTTGTTCTGGGCTCTGCAGTTACAATTCATATTATCTGTCTCTTCAATTTGCCATCAATTTTCCTCTTGTGGCCATGTCCAGGGAGGTTGGCTACAGTCCTGTGGACCTTAAACTTCTGAATAATCTGTGCAGCTGTAGTCACAGGAACATCAAGCTGCTTGGAGATGGTCTTATAGCCTTTACCTTTAACATACTTGTCTATAATTTTATTTCTAATCTCCTGAGACAGCTCTCTCCTTAGCTTTCTGTGGTCCATGTTCAGTGTGGTACACACCATGATACCAAACAGCACAGTGACCACTTTTCAGCCTTTAAATAGGCAGACTGACTGATTACAAGCTTGAAGTGACCTGTGATGCAAATTACAGGACACACCTGGATTGAACATGTCCCTATGGTCAAATCATTTTCAGTCTTTTCTTGGGGTACCATCATTTTTGTCCGGGACAATTTCATTTGTTTTTTTTAAATAATTCTTTTGAAGCACAATTCAGAGGCAATATTAAATTTTCATTAGTCAATTTAAGTAAAATTGTATTTATTATCACTTTTAAATTTTTTAAGTTATTTCAGTGACTGTGCAGGTTTTTCTTTCTTTAACAAAAGGGGACCAACATTTTTATCCTCATCTGTAGGTCATATTGTATCTGATTATTCTTTCTTTAATCTCAAAATTCTACAGTGTTTCACAGGAATAAAAAAAAATTTAATAAAAACAAGTTCATTTAAAAAAAGTATTTGCATTGCCCTAATCATCCTCTGTATGATAATAATCAGGGTGCCGGACAGAAAACTCTGAGAGACCTTACGTGTCATTTCTGCTGACCGCCTCTGATGACAGTCTTTCATTTTAGGGAACAGAGAACAGAGTAGGAGGAACTGAAAAGAGAACTGATGAGAAACAGACAGATTATATCAATTCTGTGAGGGAGTTGTTATTGATTCTTTGGAAATGGTTTTTGATTCCCTTCCCTAGACTTGAACTTGGAGACTTGAGACTTGAGACTTGGACTGTCTCTCAAAGATCTTAGACTTTAATAGGACTTGGAAACACGTGATCCATCTCTGGTGTAACTTCAAGGTTCATATAAGGTCCAGTCCCTTTGAGCAGATGAAACATAGATGTGTTTTGATGAAGGAAGTCAAATGTGTGAAGATCGTGGGTGTAAATAAACTTCTTAAATGGTCATGTTTTGTAATATTGATGCTCCTTTGGTCTTAAGGTTAATGCTGATGCCTGCTGTTTGAGGTGATGTCTCTGTTGGTCTGAGGTCATTTACTGCGAAGTGAAGGGGAAGTATGTGGTCAGAATGTGGGCACCAGCACAGCTCTGTTAAAACTGTGAGTTTATTAATAGTGAGGAGTGAAATGCAGGGGTGAGCTCGGCTCAGACTACCTTCCTTTTCCAAATCAAAATGTTTGGAAAATCCAGGTGCCTTTTACATGTTATCAGTCAAGTTTTCACATTGCACAGAGAAAAAAGGATTCATTATAACATCTTTGTATCTGACATGTCTTCTTTTAAAATACCTTCTTTCAGTAATCCTGTTTTTCCTCGTAATGTCTTAGTCTATTCAGTTTGTAACTGAATACAGTCTTTACAGAGGAGTGTGTAATCATACACTGCCTGGCCAAAAAAGTGACCACCTGGATTTAACTATGAATTAAGAACGAGCCTCTTCTCTCTTTCTGTTCCCTTATATGACAAATTATGTGTAGTGTGCGTCTTATGTTGTCATGTGTTTGTCTGTGTGTGATAAATCCTGTCCAGTCAGTGTGGATAAGATGAGAAAGAACCTCCTTTCCTGTCTCTGCAAGAACTGAAGTATATAATTTGCTAGGGCCTGACCGATTTATTGGCCGATTATAGCCCATTTGAAAGTATTCGACATCGGCCAGATTTTTGCCGATGTAACGCTGATATTTTCGTAGTTTCTCATAAAACAGTACATGTTCGGTGTCCAAGCTGCGCAGAATGATAGCGTTGTTAAACATGGCGACGCACATTCTTGAAGCGGCTCTTTGCTCTCTGCTGTGTATGGAAGACTCTTCTACACTCACACGGAGTTGTTCTTTTAAAGGTGTAGTCAGCGATGTGGGAGAAAATGAGTGGAGAGGTTGTTGATAAACAAATTTAGATCCTCCTCTCCCTTCAGACCTCACCCCTGGCTTCATCCCTGAAAGCTGATGGACGTGCATCGTCATGGAAACAGACATAGAAACTGCGTAGCTTTCCAACGTAGCTAAGGTAACCCCCACTCGTCAGACAACTTGACTTCCGTTATTGATAACATCACAACAACAGTACATTTTGGCAGATTAGACAATAAGATGAATGCCCGACGGCTGCTACTGTCATGTGAAGCAACACAAAGCTTATGTGTCCGTTTTCAGGTATTTCAATTCGCGGAGTTCCCTCCGCCGTCAAAAAGCAACACCAATGTTGACCCGGATCTTCATTCTTTCATGGTCATAGCCCCTCTTTTTCACTTTTCACTCCTCTGATCTTTTTCTTTTGGGCTGTTTTTCAGCCATTGCTACTGCACCTATTGTATCTCTCTCTTATGCTAAATGCGCACGCTACGCAACCTACTACTTACTACTCCCCCTCCCCCCTCTGTCTGATCTGCGCATGAGTATGATCACCCCCTGGATGTGGGGGGGTGTACCCTGTTTTGGTGGCCCGAGCCACAGTATTTACCTGCTGAAATTCAGAGCCAAGGCTGTGTATTGAAACCAGACTTTTTTTCAACATGCTGTCAGTGGTGACATCTTGTGGATGGAGAGGAGAAATACGGGGATTTTGACAAATAGTGCATTAGATTAGAAGATTAGAAGATCGCTGACTACACCTTTAAGCCTGATATGATGAGCAACTTTCAGCGGTGCACAATGTCCCACTGCTGCTGGACACAGCAAGATCACCGGGCTCTCTGCTAGGCTATGGATCAGCCTCACAGACAGACCGGGCACCGCCGAACAGATTTTCCTGACGGTCACCTCCTCTGTCGTTGTCAGTACTGATGAATTGGACCTTCTGATGGCAGGGGATCGAAATAGCTGTGACTCTTTTATTGTGATTATGACAGAAATCTGGTTTTATCGGCTTGTTCCCAGCACGGCAGCTTAGCTAACTAGCTCGCGAGCTAACTATGCTAGCACTAGCTTGGCTCCTCGTACGACATCATCAGCAGACTCATCCAGGGGAGACTTCAGCGTAGCTGGGGACTTATATCAGCCTCTTTAAATAAGTTTGTGTCATATGTTCAAAATTTGTGCATATATATGTTGTTTTGCACACAATTTTATTTTGTGCTTTAAAGCTGCACAGAAAAAGAAAAAATGCCTCTGAAAAGAATGTTATTGTTGATTTCTAAGAAGTCTCTAATTTCTTCCATCAGGTGTGATTTAAACGGTGGTATATTGAGAACTCTGAAGTTTAACCTCCATTGTGTTTTTTCTGGTGTAACTTTATTTTGCAGTAATAATGTAAGAGGAACATGACCAGACAAGGGAACTCTACCTATTTCACAATCATGAATTCTGTGAAAATCTTTTTAAAAATAAGAAATAGTAAACATGATGAAACTTTTGCATTAGTGACATGAAGTACAATATGATGACTATATAATATTAAGCTGCTGCCCTAAATATCACACTTTTACAGCTGTAAAACACACAGAAAAACATATAAATACATAGAAAACAGGACTTAAATTAAGAATTTATGACTGTGAAAAAACTAATGAACACCCAGACCATAAATCTGTCCTCATCATGTTTGTCTCTGATGAATTTAGATTTTTTCATGGTTCGCCCCTTGAGCTGTGGCATCGTTTTCTAGAGAAACCTCAAGTCAACCTGACTGAACGATTTGAGGAAATAATCGAATTGCAATATTTTTCCCCAATATTGCAATTGCGATTTACTCTGCAATTGTTTTAATGTTCCTCATCTTATGTATTCCTAAACAAACATAAGCAGTACATCGTTTTATAGTGTAACCAATAAGACACTAAATCAATCTAAGGATAAAAGATTTGAGAAAAAGTGGAGAAGTGAAGAACAGAAGCAAAATAGGCATGAAATTGTAAAAAACTGGGTAAAAAAAAATGGTACGAAAGCAGAAAAAAGTTGATAGGTGCAAAATAGGTATGAAATTGCAAAAGAAAAGGCAAAAAAAAATTCAAAAGTGACTAAGGAAAATTGATTATAGCAGCAAAATTGGGATTAAATAAAAAAAAAAAAAAACATGTAAAAATTCTAAACATGGTCTGACAGTGGCCAAAAAAAAGATGAATGGGAGCAAGATAGGCGTAAAGTTGTAAAACCTGGGTTAAAAAAGGTAAAAATAGGCATGAAACTGCAAAAAAAACTAAACCACAATGCCAAAATGTTCAACACATTTTGGGTTAAAAATATTGCACTGTCTGCGATTTTAAAATTGCAACAAGCCATATTGAGATTTAATCTAATTTGCAACTAATTGTTCAGCCCTAATGTCCACATGTCTAAATGTATTGGTATCGATTATGGAGGCTTTATCAGTACCACAGAAGAAAGAAAGAAAAGTTAAAGACTGCACTTTTTCATTGGAAAGTGAAATGTGTCAGAACTGTTGTGAAAAAAAAACAAATTCTGAGATTAAATTCAGAAATATGATTTAAAATAAAGTGAGAAATTTGAAATGAAATAAGAATTCTAAGATAAAGACTGACTTTATCTCAAAATTCTGAGATTATTTACAGTTAAAAAAAAGTAATCTAAGAACAGAAAGAAAAACAACTTTGCAGCGTCCTTAATCCTCTCCTCGGTAGTAATCAGGGGGCCTGATGGATGCTTTGAGCGGCCTAATCTGAGTTGTTTTACAAACAGCTAAAATGTGTGGCTGTTTGATGGACATTCTGAAGTCCAGTGTTTGGCTCATATTCTTCACTGGCTCGTCGTCAGCTCCTGAGTAGATCGAGGATATTCAACATTTTCATAGTGTACTGTGCCGTCATCTCCGTTACACTCCTGTCAGATAGAAAACATCTGAGTCAGCATGTGAGGAAGACTGTGGTTCTTCATCTGAACACATCAGTTCACTTCAGTCTGGATCTGTAACTCACTGTGTTTCCAGCAGATGATCCCCACTTCACTGAAAATCACACACAGAAAGACTTGAGCTCTGCTGAACACATGATGGTCAAAGGTTTGGATAAATGTTGGTTTGATTTTCTCACCTTGAGCTCTGAAGAGGAGAACAGTGATCACAGTCAGCAGGAGGACTTCAAACACACGCAGAGTCAACATGACCACGTCCAGAGGACGAGCTGAACCATCTATCAAACAGAGAAACAGAGCTGATGAACATGACCACTCTGAGCCCTCTGGGGAAACAAAGAGGCTGCTGGTCTTGAATGTGTTGAAGATGATCGTCTCTCTACGCTGATTTGTGGCTTGTTTTTACAGAAATTCAAACTAATAAAAAATGTCAGTCAGTACTAAAATGAGCTCCTGACTAAGTGTTCTCTAGATCAACTGGACCTCATAGCTTAGATGGAATAAACTGTCCTCTTTATGCTCCATTCTAGTTGTACTGAGAAATCAGGATTTCTGAGTTCTGAGTGGGAAATTTTAAAAGAAAAGTTCGGTTTCTACAGCTTTCACATTGTTTATAGAATGAAGTAGAACAATATACTCACCCAGAAGGCTTTCCTGATCCAAACAGTGCTTCAGGAGATATTTAGATCCAAAATCGAGCGGCGGACATCCGTAAAATGGCAGCTCCTAAAACTGCATTAATCATCCAAAAACTCATTAGTTTCACCAATATTTCATCATGGTCCGCTCTCGCTACTCCTCCATTACAGTCTGTGTCGCTCCAGACATGTTTTTGTTACTGTTCTGACCTCTGAACTGAAGAAGAAGAGCGCTTGCCTCCACGCATGTGCAGTACTCTCTGGAGCGCTGCTCCCGCGTCCTCCTTTCTATGAGCTCCTCATCTGTAAACTCTGGCTCGAAACCATAAGGACACCATCATATTCAAAGGTCTCCTTCACAACATCTTCATCCGATAGATATTTGGCCATTTTGCACAAAACTGGAAGAAGAAAGTTGTTGAGTTGGCTGTCTTCCCCTGAAACAATGAGCAGCACTGCGCAGGCGTGGAGCAAGCGCCCTTGTTCTTCAGTTCAGAGGTCAGCACAGCCACACAACATGTCTGGAGTGACACAGACTGTAATGGAGGAGTAGCGTGAGCGGACCATGATGAAATATTGGTGAAACTAATGAGTTTTTGGACAATAAATGCAGTTTTAGGAGTGGCGCTGTATGCCCTATGTGCTACCATTATACGGATGTCCGCTGCTCGATTTTGGATCTAAATATCTCCTGAAGCACTGTTTGGATCAGGAAAGCCTTCTGGGTGAGTATATTGTTCTACTTCATTCTATAAACAATGTGAAAGCTGTAGAAACCGAACTTATCCTTTAACTGGAAGGCCCCCCCCCCCCCTCCCCAAGTCAAAATTTTCGATTGGGAACTCAGGGAATCTTCACCACCCCTGAGTTGACAATCAATGATGGATGCCTCCAGTGTAATCAGTTATTAAGCTCCTGTGATATTCTGTTTATCTGCACTTCTGACTAGTGTTTATGGCACTAAATCAGCCATATACACAGAATTGTTCAACTTGTATTCATGGAAATGATGTCACAGTGTTTTTTACATTCTTTATGTGGCATTTATGAACTAAAAAGCAGGGCGTGTTAACAACGGCTAACAACGGCCTGGTAGATAAGCAAGTTTTTTCCGACTTTGTAACTGGATCGCTGATAATTCGGAGATGCTTTATTCCCACTTCTCTCTTCCCAGTTCCTAGGTTAATGATATGGAACACAGCATATGTTGAGAATTTACAAAACTCTCTCGGCTGTAACACAAATTCTTCTGCTTCTTTGTGCCATGACCAACATTATCTGAAAACTTCATCAGATTCTGTTCAGAACCTCTTTAGTTATCTCGCTCACAGACAGACAGATGGACAAAAAGACAGACAAACTAACAAACACCTTCAAAAGTTAAACCTCCCAGGTGGAGGATAAAAAGGCAGATCAGATCAGAAATCTGTCTTAAAATCATCATCACATGTGAAGCTAGCCTTTGTGCTAATTCAGCTCATGCAGATGTTTGATAAACGTTGACTCACTGTTGGTCAGGTTGGTTGGAGCTTCATGGGTTGTAGCTGTTGTGCTGATTTCTGCTGTTTTCACTCTTTCAGCTGTTGTTGGCTCGGTTGTTGTTGGTCCTGTTTTCTCACCTAACACGGATGAACATGAGTGATAAAACCTTAAATGAAGAAATACACATATTCCATATCTAGGCTTTAAATTTGTAGAAGAATAAAACATGTTTGCTGTCCTTAATCCCAACTCAAAGTGTTGGTGCAGAGAGAGAAATAAAGCGTAAGGTCCTAAAAATTCACTGTTGGGCCACATTTGAATAAACAAAAGCTGAGGGACTTCATCAGATACCATAAAATACTGAAACAAATAATAGTAAGGGCATTTATTTGCTTTAGTCACTGAGCAGACCAGGACTTTATTTGGGACAGGCGCATCATTCCTTTTTACAAAAAATTGCTTAAAAAAAAAGGAAAAAAAACTGGGAAATGTTATCAAGTTAGTTATTTACACCAGTATGAATATTACCTTTACATTTCATGGCAAGATTATAAGTACCTTAGTTATACTTTTGGTCTTCTTTCAACTCAGCATTCTCTAAACACTGATTAAAATAAACCTGGTTAAGACATCTCATCAACAGCCTTTGTGGTAATTTATTTTTAAATTGTAAAGAGACTTTGTGGACACTCTGTACATTCAGTTCTTTAAATTGATTTCATGTTTTTCCATCATTTTTTTGTTCAATTTATTTGAATATATTAGAAACTACTTTTAAGATCTTAACTTTTATAATCTAGTATTCAAACCCTGGATGGAATGAATAAATAGAGTTTTCATAATTCATTTTTAAAGTTGGTACATAATTACTAAAACACGATGAAAATGTACAAATATGTACTCTAAGAGGCCAACATATCCATTAGGGCAGGGACAAAATCTCAAAATGGTGACATGTCATTGTCCTGGCACGTGCAAACTAAGTATCAAATGTTATCTCTGAATACTGATATTTTGAAGACATTTCATCATAATTCTCTGGAAATTGACTCATCATGGTAGAACTTCAGGACCTCGTGGTTGCACCTGGCATATACATGAAATTAAGGTGGATGGAGGTCAAAGATCCAAAGAGGAAGTGGAAAGGGGGACAAAGAGACAGAGGACGGCTCTGGAGCAAACAGCTAACAGAAATATCTGTGCTTAGGTCTTATTATTTTGTTTTTCTGGCCTTTAGTTGTCACTGATAGTGTAGGGACACTGGACAGGATCAGAAATGGTGAGAAAGCAGGGGCAGAGACACAGGAAATGGGCCCCAGACTGGACTTGAACCTGGGCCGGAGCCTAAACACACGGTCAATGCACTGGTGCCACTCAGTGGACCAGCACCTGATGTTTGTACTAAAGTGGTCGTTAGCTGTCCTTCACTTGTCCATCTGGACATGGTCCCAGTGAAAGTGATTGTAAAGGCAGAACCTGCCTCTTTGTCCTTAAAGGGTTAGTTCAGCTTTTTGAAGTGGGGGTGCTGGAGGCCCATGTCTCTGTAAATATGAGAGCCAATAAAGGAACTTGGGAGCTTCGTCTCTGGGGGGAGATATCAGGGACGGACGGTAGCTGGTACACAGCATTATTACATGGTGCCACTGAAAAGCCTAAAAATTAACCCACTTAGAGGTTTAAACTACTCAAAACTATGTTGGATCAACTAAATTATTCAGTAACCTTCCCTGAACATTTCATCAAAATCTGCTTTGAACTTTCTGAGTCATCTTGCTCACAGACAGACGAAAGGACAAACAGCTGCATGGACATCCCAGTGGGCATCTAAAGCCAATTCAACATCAATATGACATCAAACACTGACATCATAATTTGGTCAAAAACATAAATCAACTCTGCACTGGAGGCAGAGCCACCTTCTTACTGCAGAGAGACAAGATTCAGGAGAGAGATTCATGCTGACAGTGTTCTATGATAGATCTGATATTAATGAAGACAAAATCATCATCAAGTTTATGAATGTGACTGAGTCAAGACCAGCAGAGAAGACCCTGCCAGTCCTGATAGACCACCACCCAAAAGAAGAAACAAACTCACCTTTAGAAACAAAGAGAAGAAAAACAGATTCAGGACGATGTCTAGAGCCAGAAATGCACTGTCGGCAGTCATAACGTCCAGCATCCTCCTCTTGGACGTTGTTGATGACCAGAGAACAGTCCTCAGTAAGAAGCAGTCTGTTTTTTTTTGCTTCAACATCTTCACTGATTTTTCCCTCTGTGATCAGCTCCACTGATCCTTTGCCTGAAGGGTAGAACTTCCATGTTGTATATCCACAGTTATTTTGAAGTTTGTTTGAGTTTTCACATGTCAAAATGACGTCTTCTCCATATTTTGCAGTCAGAGTTTTTTTTGTGTATGCTCCTGTAGAAAAAAAATAAACACCAATGATCAGCTGAAACAAAGACCATACCCTCTCTGGCCACTTTATTAGGTACACCTTGCTCATGCCAGGTTAGATGAGACAAACATACTTTGAACAAAGAGACAGAACAAAACTTAACTCAGTAAACAGGATGTTGACATTACTGTTATTGATAAATCCAGGGGATTAAATCAGCCCCTTACTTCATCCACATGTGGAACAGTTACACATGATAAAAATGTAGCTAATAATAATAATAATAATAATAATAAGCTTGCCGAATTGAATTATGTTGAAATTATGAAGTTTTAACTTTGGCAGGACATCTTGACTTTGTCTATGTGCATAAATGCATTAAGTGGCTGTCATGTGATTGAAAGCTTGTTGTGTTAGTTATCATTTGAATGGGTGTACCTAATAAAGTGTGTGTTGAGAATAAGCCCTGATCATTCCTCTGGTCATGGCTGTAACACATGAACACATTCAGTTTTCTTAAATGAGTGAAGCTTCTCTCCAGTTTCCTGATTGAATAGAAAGTGTGACAGAAATGTTCTTACCAGTGAACTGAGGCAGAGCTGTGAGGAGGAAACAAATCTCAATCCACCTGAACTCCATGACTCTGTCCTCTTGAGTCTAAATCAGACTTTATAAAGGCAGGATGAACCTCCTCCCTTTTTTCAGAGGATGTTTCACTTCCTTAAATGTCTTCAGCGTGCTCTCTCTCTCTCTGTGAATTTCTCCTGATCAACAAAAATACTATGATATTAATACTAATAGATAACTATAATCAGAGGCCTCTTTATTAGGAACACCTTGCTAGTACAGGTGAGAACCTTCAGAACTGCCTTCACTCTTCATAGCATCCATTTAACAAGGTGCTGCTGCTGCACATTTTGACATGACAGCATCAAACAGCTGTTGCACGTCTATGATGAGAAACGGATTATTTATGTTTTTATCTATTCATTTATTTAAATCAGGGTTGGTGCACATTAATAAACACTGACGTGTAAATGTTCGAGGTTGTAGTCATGAGCTTTTTCCATCTGTGGCAGGTTGATTAATTATGTTTGTTCAAGTGTAAATAATCTAGAAATGAACACAGCACATAAAACCACAGTCACAGGCAGTGGTCTGATGACAGACACACAAACAACATCAACTCTGCATTAATTTGATGGAGTATATTTGGGTGAAAAAACTCAAATTCTGAGAATAAAAAGTCTCTGAAATTAAAGTAAGAATTCTGAGAATCAAGTCATACTTTATCTGATTATTCTTTCTTTAAAGGATAAATTCGGTTTCTCAAAACACTTACATTTTTTTTTTACAGTTATATTAAAGGTTTGATAAATAGTCATTGCTGCGCCCTAATCCTCCTCTCTATAATAGTAATCAGGGGGCCTAATAGAAAGCTTTGAGGGGCCTGATGTGGCCCCCAGGCCTCCAGTTGGTGATCACTGTGCTAAAGTGCTGTCATGTTGCTCATCATAGTAAAAATGCTCTTCTATAACTGCACACTTGCCCATCCCAGTTATCCTGCACAGGTTTGCATAAACAGACATGATTGTGCTCATCACTGCTCATGGTGAACATCTTTCATTTTAATGTATGGAGAGCAGAGTCGAAGGAACTGATGAGAAACAGACTGATGATATCGATTCTCTGAGGGAGTTGTTATTGATTCTTAAGAATTGGTTTTTGATTCCCATCCCTCAACTTTAACTTGGAGACTTCAGACTTTGGCTCAGGCTCAAAGATTTTAGGCTTGAAAAGGACTTGTAACACGTGACCCGTGTCCATCTCTGGTGTAACTTTAAGGTCCATATAAGGTCCAGTCCCTCTGAGCAGATGAAACATGGATGTGTTTTGATGAAGGAAGTCAAACGTGTGAAGAGTGCACCTGTAGATAAATGTATGAAAGTGTCATGGTTTGTTGATGTGATGCTTTTTTATAAACTAGAGATGTTTGTCTGTAAATGAGAAACAAACAAAGCTCACCGAAGCTTCTTTTGGACTTGAGTTTCATGTTGACACCTGCTGTTTAAGGAGATGATGTTTCTGTTGGTCTGCTGTCCCTCAGTAATTGTGAAGTTAAGGGGAAGTGTGTGGTGAGAATGTGGGAACCAGCACAGCTCTGTTACACTGTTTGAACCACTGAAATGTGTTTTGGTTTGTGAGAATGGTGTCAGACAATGATGCTATAATCACTTGTTCTTCTTTATTTAAATCAACACTGATCACCACAACCCTAACCATGAGTTCAGAAAGAGTGAGGTCTGCTCTTTTTTTCTGATCTAAATGTTTTAAAGACCAGTTCACACGTTTGGTTGAGTGAACAACTCCCCCTCACACCTTTATGCTGCCTGATGTGTTGAGTCTCTCCTCTCTCCCTCTCTACAGTAAAAACATGACCTCTTGAACTCTTGGACCAGACTGAGGTGACAAACTAATACATGCTGTTGTGACCTCTGGGTGGTTTTATTGTCATTCTGTGATCAGGCTGTCCTCGTACGTCCAGAAAGACTCTTCAGCTGCTTCAACATGCTGCAGCACGTGTCCTGATTATAACTAAGAGAAGAGAGGACATTGCTCCTGTTCCAGCTCTTCTGCATTAGATGTCAAAGTTCTTCTTCTCACCTCCAAAGCTGAGCACAGCTTTGGAGGTGATTTGTGCACAAAGTGGTGACCCTCGCCCCATCCTTGTTTGTGAATGACTGAGCATTTCAGGGCAGCTGCTTTTATATCCAATCATGGCACCCACCTGTTCCCAATTAGCCTGTTCACCTGTGGGATGTTCCAAATAAGTGTTTGATGAGCATTCCTCAACTCTATCAGTCTTTCTTGCCACTTGCGCCAGCTTTTTTGAAACATGTTGCAGGCATCAAATTCCAAATGAGTTAATATTTGCAAAAAATAACAAAGTTTACCAGTTTGAACATGAAGTATCTTGTCTTTGCTGTGTATTCAATTGAATATAGGTTGAAAAGGATTTGCAAATCATTGTATTCTGTTTATTTTTAAGGTTCACACAACGTGCCAACTTCACTGGTTTTGGGTTTTGTACAATGGGAAGTTGGCTCTGTTGGGGCTTTGGAGGGTGGGGTTAGGAGCGTCATTGTTTAATGTTGAGACTTTACTGATGTCTACATGTGGGTTTTTGTATAATTGTTAAAAAAAAATAAAAACACCTTGATATCACCCTTGGTAACACAGAAGATCAAAAGAGCGAAAAAATGAATTCCTGTCTAAATCACCCAGCCTGATCTGTCTCTAGCCGTTGTCTATCTGTTTGTCTGTCAACAAAAACTTTGATGAAATTTCAGGGAATGTTGGTCATGTTTTGGAGGGTGATCTGAATCCAGATGCAGATTTAGGAGTCTTGTGAGATGGCACAGTTTTCCATAAGTATTTGATAGGATTAAAAATCAAACCTTTCTTTTCCGTGGTCGGACTGTTTCTGCTGATCACCTCATTGGCTGTAATCAAACTTCAGTTTTCATTCGACTCCACAGCATCAGTATGTTTAACTGAAGGGGTTGTTCTAGTCTGACACCAAGAGCAGATTCAAATTATAATTTCACTGTAATGAAGGCGGTCAAGCTGTGAAGAATTAGATCAGAACAGACGCTGTAAATGGGTAATTAAATCTGCATGCTTCATGGTGTTCAGTCCTGATCAGAGTTTTTTCTCCGTCTAAAGATCAGAGTTCTGAAACCTCCCTGATATGACGGCCCTGCTGACTGTGTTAACTATGCTTAAAATTAAATAAAGAGTGATGGTGAAATACACTTTAAAGGGTCACCAAATATGTCACACACATCACATCAAGGCCTACAGTTTGTGGGGTCTGAGCTAAGACAAGGTCACGGGCCCTCCCTTCGAATCAACGCCCCCGCTGGCTATCCCCCCCCTTTTGACCCCATGTGCTCGTCTTTGTGTTTGTTGTTATATGTTGCTCATGTGCTGAGGTTCCAATCCCACACTGTGCTCCCCTGACAGGTGCCTAGTTTGGAAATGTTTTTTCCCTCTCTTCTTTCCTCTTGTTTTCTTTTCTGCAGGCACTTTGAGTTACATATGTTTTAGGAAAAGTGCTATATAAATAAAGTTGGATTGATTGATTGATTAATCAGACATGAAGAATATAAAACATGGTGATGCTTTGAACGGTCCACAAACATTCATGAATAACATTCATGTGTTGATGTGTATGAAAGCAAGAGTATATCCAGGATGAAATAACTCTTTTTCTAAATAGTTAATAGAAATTTCTAAATTTGTAATTTCATTTTTATTTATATTTCTGTTTACATGTATCTGTTCTATGTATATATATCTTCTTATCTGCTTTAAATGGTCCTACAGGAATCTTAATTGATGAGAGAGTCTTCCAAAGGGATCAATAAAATTCTATTTAATCTAATCTAACAGTAATAAGGATTGAGCATGTCTTCATACACTGGTTTATGTATTAAAATGATCATAATATTTTAATTACCTCCGCCAAGGAGGTTATGTTATTGCCGGGGTCTGTTTGTTTGTTTGCTTGTTTCTCTGTTAGCGACGTAACTCAAAAAGTGAAGGATGGATTTTGCTTTAATTTTCAGGAAATGTCCAGATTGGGACAAGGAACAAATTTTTAGATTTTGGGAGTGATCTGCATCACAAACTGGATCCAGGAATTTTTTTAAGGATTCTTTAACATTTCGAGATAGGACAGTTTTCGGCATTTGTGCATGTTACTACACCAATAATAGTCAGGGTATTTAGAAAAAAATACAGGACAGGTTTCCAACAGGTTCTACAATATATCAAAGACTGATCTGGATCCTGGCAAAATTCTGGATTCTCTGATCATGATCAAGAAAAATTTAGATATCCTTGGAATTTTCGTCATGGCAAGGGAACAAATAAAGGCATAGACTTGCAACAAATGCCAAAATATAGCCAAGATACAGTGGAATCTGGAGTGTTCAATCTGATTTGTTGTATCTTCAAAAACTTTGGAGCTAGATCCAGAAGAAAACCGCCATGATGAAAAAATGTGATTTTCGTGAATAACTACTTAACTAAAACAGATATTATGAATCCAGTTGCTAATGGTATGTTTTCATGGTCAAGGAATCTAAATGTTGAGATGAAATAAAGGTAGGAGTAAGATTTATGGTGAAAATCACAATATGGGTGAGGACTGTGGTGCTGGCGGAGGTCTGTGCTCTCCGAGTGCTTTTCTAGTTCACATTTGAACATTATTTTAAATGATCAGAAAATGTTCATTATTTTCTAAAGTTCTATAGCTGTCAATATCTTCAAGGGAGAGTTTGCAGCATCACAGAGTTCAAATAGAAAAAAGAAAACGAAAATACAGCTAAGAAATTATTTAATCTGTCTGTGAAAATTTAAGGAGGTAAACACTGAGTCTGGTATCACGGTCGTAGGTGGGTGTTGGTGTTCATTTTCAGATTTTTATATGGGCTGTGAGGAACTTGTGTGGGGGGGTTTATGTGTTTATGCTTGTCTTTTGCTTCCCTGGCTTTGCAGCACACTTTGACCAAACAAATGTTCTGTTCATAAGACTTCTTAGATCAAATTCTAGAGAGGATTGATTATGAATTTCTGTTTCTGAGAATCGTCCTGCTGATAAAATTCAGCTGTTAGCATTTAATAGTTATACCTTCAACTATGGCTTCATCATCCTGGTAGAAGAAGCACTAATGCACAGACATGTTAAGGGTACTAATTTGTTCCGTTTCTGTGTTTCAGGGTCTCCTAAAGGAATAGAGTTTAACTCGGTGAAGGAGGTGCTGCTGTCAGTGAAAGCTGTGAAGTCCATGCACTGTCTGCACCTTTGGGCTCTGACTCTGGGCCAGGCTCTGGTCTCTGTGCACCTGGCTATAGGTGAGTTTGACACCATGTTGAGTGTTGGATGTATATATTTGTTTATATGTGTATGTGTATTTTATATATGTATGTATCTATGCATATATGTGTATCCATAAAATGAAGAGCTTTATGCTCTATTGTAAAGTGTTTTGAGATAACATTTGTTATGGATTGGTGGTATACAAATAAAGATTGATGGATTGATTGACACACACATTCTGTCACATAACTACACATCCACGAGAGGACAGGGGCTAGAAAACAGTCGAGTATAGAAACAGATATCACCACCTTTGCTCTCCATCAGATCCATCCATTTTTTTCTAGATGCTACAAGGGTGTTGTTACCTCCGCCAAGGACATTGTGGTTTTGCTGGTGTATGCTTGTTTGTTTGTTTTTCATTTATTTATTTATTTTTTTAGCAAGATTATGTTAAAACTTCTGCCCAGATTTTGCTGAAATTTTAAGGAGATGTTGGGAATGGCCCAACTTGGAAGTAATGCGTTTTTGCTGGTGATCCAGGAAACTGCAATTAACGAGGACTGTATTTGCTCTGTAACTGTCTCACTAAAGGGTCTCTGAACTGGTTAAGAATGACTGATGATGGGGTGCTAGTTTGGTGGAGTGGTTAGCAATTAGGCACCCCATGTACTTGCTTCTGTTGGTCCAGGTTCAAATCCCGTCTGTGACCAGTTTGCAGAATGTCTTCCCCTACTCTCACACCCCCTTTCACAAGCCTATCCACTGTCTCTCTCCTATCATTAAAGGCAAAAAATACATTTAAAAAAAAAAAAAAAAAAAGAATGACTGATGATTATTAAAGTGGTGTTTTGATTATGTAAAACGTTTTTATTCTAATTTTAAGACAGATGGATAGTAGGGCTGCTTAATTATGGCAGAAATCATCATGGAAAACAAATTCTCTGAAGTCCACAGTGCTTTACAGAGCAACATTTAACTGGAGAAAGCTCTCTGTCAGTTAACGCAGAATACAACATAAGTACACATTTAAAAATATTTGAACAACTGAGGTACTGCAGATGACCATACAGAAAGTAAATTATGTTGTAATAATTACTACTTTTCTTAATTGTATTGTGTTATTTGTGTAATTTTATGCATTTTTACACAATTTTATAGTTTCATTTTTGTAAATGAAATATTTTAAATGACCCCAGGAAGAGTAGTGGCCATATGGGCAGCTAATGGGGATCCTAATAAATAAATAAATAAAATAATTAATTAATCATGGCAATTATTTTAATACATATTGAGATCACGATCATGAAACATCGTTACTCACTAATTTTAGAACAAGCACCACATGCTGACATTTAACATTTATGCTGTCATCATTTAACATTCAAGAACAGACAGGACATAGGAGCATACTTGTAAAAATAAGAACAAATACAATACAAACATCCCAAAATAATGCTTATGATAAAAATAGAAACTAAAGTTCAACATGTCATGTGGCACATTAATCTGCCAGTCTTCATGACACTAAAATTCGATAACTGCTCAGCTCTGATGGATAATGTTTGATAAAACTTGAGGTTTTTACCTGTTCAGCCTGTTCCCTGGGGTGCAGCAGACAAATGCTCCATGCGGGCTGTTGTTCTGGAGCAGCTTGTGGCTCTTTTCCAGCATGTTGTTGTTCCCTGCTCTCTCTGCCTTCAGCTTGTCCTGTTGATGAGATCAGAATCAGAAATACTTCATTAAGACCCAAGGGGTAATTTGGTTGTTTCAGTTGCTCTTATAAACAGAGTAGCAGTAGGAAATATCAAATAAAGACAATAAACTAGATAAGAGCATAACATTAAAATATTATAAAATGAAAAAATAAGTAGGCAAGTTGCAACATGCAGAACCCTTTAACACCTGCTGTATTGTATTTGATACATACTTTATGATTCCTCTATCTAATATGATCAAAAAATACTAAAAAAATATCTGAATAGTCAGATAAATGATAAAAATGTCCTCAAACAGATAATCAGTTGCCAAAAACACCTAATGTTTCAAATGAGATACAAAAAAATCTTAAATTTTATAGAAATGTTGTTTTTTTAGGATTTCAGTTGATGTGGAAATAACCATTTCAGCTCCACAAAATTAGAATTTTCTGGCTATAATTTGTGTTTTCTGGCTTTAAATGGTTAAGCAATATCAACTTTATAATGAAGGAAAAAAACAAGTGAATTAAGTAGAAGTGAGACTAGAAATTAGGCAAAAGAAGTCACAATATTTACATTAACAATATTTACAATGTGAATATAAATATGACAGCACTGCTTGTCCAAAAGGCAAAAGTTGGACAGTCAGGATTTTGCACGTTTGCGTATTTCACAGTGAGAAAAACAAACATCAGACAGAAGAAATATAAATATCCATTGCTCACTGCATTATTTTCTTTCTTCTCTCCACAGAGGAGGGCGCCGACGCTCAGTCCGTTCTTCAGGAGGCCACCGATCTTCTCAACACAAAGTTCGGTTTCCACAGCATCACCATCCAGGTGGAGCTTTACTCTGAGGACATGAGCCACTGCTCGCACTGCCAGGACCCCTGTGACTGAAACTCAAACTGGACCGGACTAAACAGGACCCACCGGGACATGGACCAGGACTCAGGCTCACTTTCATTCTCTCTGGGTGAGCTGTACTCAGAATGCAGCTCCAGATCGAGGGAGGTTTTACTGAGTTCACCCTTAAGTTAGGAGTTCATCTGTAAAATCATCCATGTGTTGGTGGTAGAGGGTTCATACTGGAGCTCAGTGCTAACATGGACATACTGTTCAGTCATCCTTTAAAACTAGACAAGAGTGTCCGGTCCGGTGCTCGAGTCATCATCATTGTTAGCATCCTTGCATACACATTAACTCTTCAACTGGCATTGTGACCACACGGTTGACCTTTTTGACGTCAAATTGTAGTATTTAAAACTCCATAAATTTAAATCTTTGGCTCTTTATCCTTATCCGCTCACCTCTTTGAATAGTGTACGGAACACAAATTATATCCACTGGATAGTGCTGCTATACATAAATACCATTGTCTAAAACTCAAATGATTCACAGAGTAAGATCAAGGTAATTTTTTTAAACAAATTTTGCTCTCTGTGATGTCTTTGCATGGAAAAAATACATTTTTGAAGAAATTAAAGAAATCCAATCAATGCCCCAAATAACCCTGAACAGATAAGTCCGCCTGCGAGTTCACCTGCATATCTGCTTCCTGATTGGTTGATCTGGAACATAAAACCTAAGATGTTGCTAAATGAAGAGGCGGTAACACAATTTTATCAATAAATAATTTCTTGCAAATGTATTTCTTAATGTAGAAGCAGGGATGCACAATATTGGATTTTTGTTGATATCTGATGTATATTCTTTTTAATTCATTATCGCTGATACCAATATTTTAGGTCAAAAACACAAGTTTTTGCTTAATAAAAATGGACATGTGTCTTTTAGTGTTATACCATAATATGGCATGAACAGATGCAAAACAAGAAAAACAGCTTCTATTTAAGTCTTGCAAAAATTAAACCCTCGATATTTAAATATCCCAGTGATGAGAGGGTGCATCAATTTTGATCATTTGTATAATTTGACGATATTCCAGCCAATATATGGCTGATATTTGTGGCTGAAATATCTGCAAAAATTTCAATATTTGCTGATATCGACCCTGAACTTTTTAGGCTGCTATTGGCCAATACCGATGTCTAACATAATATGGTGCATCCCTATGTAGAACAGCTCCTTAAAACTGCTTTTCAACCAAAATAAAGAAAAATCTAGATAAACATGAATTTTCCAAGATGTTCAAATCAACATGCAACAAACCCTGGAATCTGTTACATCCAACATTTTTGTCATCTGGCTGTGGCAAACAGCTGTTCATGATTTAGTCCAGTTATGCTCCAAGTTTCAGCCCATAAAATCATTTTTTTATGAGGCTCTCTGCAAACATTTATATTTCCTTGAAGGTCCCATGTCCTGGTGTGTTTGACTCTTCACTGCTATCAGTTAAGCAAATATTTGATTTACGTTGATTTAAAGAAGAAAAATTCAATCAGTTTAATGAGAGCAGAAAAGGTCTCCACTTAAAAAAGAGACGGTTTAGGAAATTCTTATTTTTGATGACTAAAATGTGGTGACATTTCATCAACTAAAACTAGACTAAAATGAAAACAACTAAGATTAGGGGTGTCTCGATACAACTTTTTCGCCTTGGTGCGATATCAGCAGGAATCACACAGACTTTTGTTACATATTTTGTAGCGTGGACTGTAAGAAAAGGCTTGATCAAGTCAGATTACATACTGATATTGATATCGGATTGGGACACCCCTAACTCAGATGACGAAATTCTGACAAAACTAAAAGATATTTTAGTCAAAAGACTAAAACTAAATAAACAGTGCTGTCAGACTTAACAGTGATGCTGACAAGAGATCAGTGAGGCAGGGAGTTGGATTCATGCTTTAAACAAGAATCACAATTCATACATGAAGCTGTTAGCATGGAGCACCAGATGAAACCCTATCATAAACACATGGATGACTTTTCTGTTTTAAGTTTTAAAATGCCACAGCTCATGCCACAGCTTGCCATCATATACAATCGTACTTTACATAAACGTTAAGGTCAGATGTCACTCTCTTTCAATGGCAGCTTATGATAATCTGTTTTACTTTGCTGTTCCCCGTTTGTAACTGGTGGTCATGCAGGCTGATTTCTCACAGAAGCTTTACAGCAATGGTTCCTCAAACACCTACAGTGCTGCACTTCATCACACAAAGCCAGCTCTGACATCTTTAGTCAACCCTGGACTCTTTAGTATTTCAGACATCATGCCAAAGACGGATTTACATGCTAGCTTCAGACCTGGACTCATCAAGGGCTATTTATCATGTCAGCTTTAAGGACATTACGCTAAGTTTCAGTCATTCTCAAAGCAGCTTACCGGCCACGTTATTAGGTACACCTGCTCAACTACTATTACACAGAGACCTAATCAGCCAATTGCAGCAATTCAATGCATTTAGGCATATAGACACGGTCAAGTAGACCTGCTGAAGTTCAAACTGAGCTTTAGGGTGGAGAAGAAAGTTGATTCAAGTGACTAAACGTGGCGTTGTTGTTGGTGCCAGATGGGCAGATCTACTGGGATTTTTTTTTTTAATGTAATTTTCGGGCATTTTGTGCCTTTATTGATAAGAGAGAATGACAGTGGATAGGCTTGTGAAAGGGGGTGAGAGAGTAGGGGAAGACACCCTGTAAACTGACCACAGGCTGGATACGAACCTGGGCCGGCAGAATCATGAATATGAGACGTGCCAGGTTGCCAACCACTCCGCCAACCTGAGCACCCCTACTGGGATACTGGGATTTCAACTTACTATACGTTTCTGCCTTAAGCAGGGTAAATAGATGAGGATTATCAGGCTGCTTCTGTCTCGACTTTCCCCCTTTCTGACCAAGGATGGCAAACACCAGATTATCTTCTGTTTTATAAGATTATCCTCTTAGATTATCCTGTGGTCTGAAGTGTTTTAGTTTTTGTACACAGTTGTATTAGTAACATTTTTAAGCAATACATAGTATTTCATAAAAAATTACTTGAACCTGTTCAGCCCAAAAGTGCCTGATTTTGGGGACTTGCATGCTCTCCAGCAAAAACGATAAGAAAAGTGAACTATTCATGTAGAAATATAGTTATGTTGCACATCAAATTAAACAGAAAATTTGCAGCTACATAAACATATAAGCTATGTATACACACACCAAATGCAACTTCAACACCAAGCAAAAGAATGATCAAATATCCAATTTGGTTTACTTTGATTCAAACTTGGGTTTATTTGTATGTATTTCTTTGAATGGGAAAATGTAGAGTTCTGCTTGATTTTTTTCCAAAAGAAACAAAAAATATTTATTTATATTTTTCAAAAACAGTCAAAAACTTCCATGGATAAGCAGAAGAAGATAAAAAACTGTTTTGATTGGGTGTAATAAGCACCAAAAGTGACATAAAAGTGAAATATAAAGATTGGTTTATAAGACATTTCAAATTGGACTAATGGAGCCAAACTGTTCCAAGATTTGGCCTGACCACTCTGTAGTAAAACCTCTCTAACTTTGCTCTGCATCACTTTATCAGACTCAAACTTGGCAGAAGTAATGTTCACATATTTTGTCATTCATTCACAGAGTTCTACAGCTGCAGCTGCATCATTCCAAAGAGATATTCACAATAAATCTTGTTTTTTTAAGGCGAGGATGAAATTTCAAACTACTCTGACGCCTATCTTCATTTACTCTGTCCCAGTAACACTTAAACTGGTAATTACACATCTGGACAAATCTCTTAAGTGTTACTTTTATTATGACACCAAAACTATTCAAACAGACCTTGTGGTTGCAGAGATACACTCTTTTCTTTATGAGTATGTCATTTTCAAGCAGAAGGCTTAAAAAAGGGGCTGAACAGGTTAAGAGAGATCAAGTTTTAATAGTTAAAAAAAACAATAAATAAAGACTTAAAAACATCAGCCCTTTAAAGTGATGTTTGACATAATGTCAGGCTTCCCTTTCAATAAAAGTAATGATGGCTCCCTGCATTTCACAACACATTGTACATTTTTGGTTATGTTGAGATGACAAAGGCTTTAAACTTTTAATCCTACATAAGCTCATTAAAAGCAGCTTGCCCGTCTCCATGTGAACTTGTTAAGAGTGAATTTGTCCTGATAACTGGGTCGGGCCGACAATCGTAAAACAAACCAAAAATCTTCATGTGTGTGTGGAAAGCCATGAATTGCGACGTTAATGCAGCCAATCAAGAAGCAAGCTGACTGAGGAACAAGGGAGCAGGTGTAAATAAAAACAAACATGGCCAACCTAAAACATAAAGTTTGGTAGACCTCAGAAATGAAAACCAGCTCACATGTTCACAGTCTCTTAGATCTAGTCTGTGCTGCAGAGTAAAGATCTGACTGCAAAACCGTCCAACCTGCTGCTAGCAAGGTGTACCTAATAAAGTGGCTTCTGAGATAAGTTAGCCTGGCAAATCAGAAGAGTCAGATGCTGGACTCAATATCGACTTAAAAAGGGGGATTACTTGCTCAAATGTTGCCAGTTCATCTTTGCCACACAAGCTTCGATCCATCCATCTGTTCACTGGATTCAAACGCTGGTGCACGAGCGTTCTCTTGGTTTATTTTAGAGGTTATCTGGACTCGTGCACGGGTGTTGAAACAGCATTTTGGATGAAACTTAAAAAAGGGGAGGCTGTGGACTGCCCATATGTGCGATGGATCAGCAAAAGGCCTGATCATTTTGACCACTGACCTCCACCATCAGACCAGTTTAGCCATGAATCGGAGATGAACTCACAGAATGTTCCAGATGGATGAGTGTAGCCTGAGGAGAAACAAAAACAGCTTAAAAACAGACAACAGTACGTGAGCTGGTTACACTTCTGTACACTAGGATAAACTAGAAAAAGTTTCTGTGGATTGTTTACCCTCTGAGGAGCAGGGACATGCTTGGAAACAGCAAACTGCCCTTTACTGCCTGCCTGGGTTGCACTTTGGTAAACACAACTTATTTCCTGCTAAAAAAAAAAGACTTTCATATTTGATTTAAGTCAGATTTCTGGCAGATGCTTGTACTCACAGAATGATCATAGTTTAGTTTCCATCAGAAATGGGGAACTGGCAGCCCACAGGGACACATGGCTCCCTGACTTTCTCAATGGGACCCACTTTAAAATATCAAAAAAACGTTCATTCATAAAGTAAATGTGACAAAATCTGCCTCGGACATTAAAAACAACAATTATTCCTTGAAAATGAGGAATATGAATTTCTATAATTATTTCTGGAAATCTCTCTTTAATACAATTTTAAGTGCATTTATAAAAATAGAAATGTGAGTAAAATATGCTTTCATAACCAGCAAGTAGGGATGCACAATATTGGACTTTAGCAGATATCAGATTTGTTGATATTTTCAAATTTAGAGGCAACTGTCATTCAGTATGCAGCAGGTGTATACAGAACGAGATTTCGTTGCATAGGCTACAGTGAGCAGTTTTCAAGTACACTAAGAATAAAGCTGATGATAATGTGCACGTTATTGTAGAAAAATATAAAAATATAATAGAAAGAAATTGTGCAAGGGAGGTATAAAAAATAAAAATATTTGAACGTTAAATATGAAATATTTGATATTAAATATGGGAAATGAAGGGAGGAAGAAGATTGAGTGGAGTAACAGTCAGTATGTAGCAGAGAGATTTAGGAGTTTAGCAGCACCACTGATTTATCATAACAGATACCAATATTTCTTAACCTGACACGCCGGATGGACAGTTTTATATCCACTGAAATATTTCCCTGTTCCATTTGGGAAAGAGCCATTGGAAAATGTCTACAGAGGCAGCATCTTCAAAAACAACAGCAGCTTGTGATTGGACGATTGTTCGACTCATCACACTCTTAACAGACCAATCCACGTCAAGCTACGCTGCTATGTATGACGTGGCAGCTCGCGCTGTAGCCATTAGCTTAAACTGCCTTATGCTGCGTTCACACCGCAAGCGACTCCGCAATCAAAATCACGTTGCCCACTGAAGTCACGTCGCGTGTCCATAAATAACTCATTTTGGTCACCGTTGCCGTCGCTCATTGACGTCACTTTTCACAACGATTATATCATATGTCATATAATAGGATGTATAAGCTGACATTATTCTGGCTGTATCCTTTTCATTTACTTATCAAACACAAAACACTGCAAAGGATGCCCTGCAGCAGCAGCATCTGAGTTTTCAACGGTCCGTCTAGGCGGAACTAATGTCCTCACTGACTAATGTTTCCCACACGGACATAGATTGTTACTCTAGTCTGTCACGGGTACCATCACACACGCGCACACACAGCTGATTGGCTGTTGCCGCCCAGCCACTCACGACATCATCTGAAAAGATCAACTTTTTTTTAACTTTGACATCACGCGACGTGTGAAGTGATCGTCTTGTACACAGCAATCGTATAGCGGGAGGGTTAGCCCCACCTCATCGTGGCTGTACACTGACTTTGCATGGAGAGTGATCGCCGAGGTAGTACAATTAGCGTCCGGTGTGGAAACACCTTAGACTATCATCTTACATTAAATTATACGACACAGATGTATCATTTAACACTAATATTTGACATGAACCTCATCAAAGACAAAACTTACCAAGTTTTCCAGGTAAACTTCTGAGGAGAACAGATTTTACCAAGTATCACTGAGTAACCACGACAACCACAGGCTAACTGTGGTTCCGCATTCCCTCCCAGTTTCCCATCAGTGATCCCCAGTCAGGAGAAGAGCAAAAACATGATTTCTCGTAAGACAAACTTTAAAGAGGACATATCATGCTTGTTTCTCCTTTTCACTATGCCAGACCAGGATGCCTGTAAAGCATTTCTGCCCTCAGTACAAGTCATTTAGTTCCTTCATTGCCCCACAATAGCGTTCTCAATATCCTCATTTTAGGTCATCATGGAGCCCACTTTGAAACACTCGGTCTCAAGGATGACCTAAAGTTACCTCGCAACGTCACAGCCCTTTGTGCTCTGATTGGTCAGTTCTATCAGGGGTAGAGCCAGCCTGTCCTTCTTCTTCTACTGTATTTTCCGGCAGGCTCAAAGCAGTGACCGCGTATTGAGTCCCCCTACAGGCCAGAGCTGGTAATGAGTGAATGTGAGCTAGGGACCTATATACTGCTGCTGGTGGATGTGTTCCTCTGTGACGGTTTTGTGGCTAACGGACATCACAGAGGAGGAAGTGTTTTATCAGATTACTCCAATAAAAAGAAATGTACCTTGTGACGTCACGACATTTGAAATCTCGCGGACATCTCGCAATGACCTATTTTCAGGGGCATCAAATCTCGTTCTAGGATATCAAAAAAAATACAATATCTCATTTTTTGAAAATTAAAGGGGTGTAAGGTCTTGTTTTCAAATTTATTATATTATATGTAAGTATTAAATCATGCATCAGCATGATATGTCTCCTTTAAGTGATGCTCTTCGCTACTTTTTCAACAGATAAATTGAGTCCATTCTGATAAAAAAAACAGATGTCGAGACAGTTTCAGAAGCCGCCATTGTTTTCAAACATGCAGTCACTTCCTGTCGTCGTCAAATCCAGCCTCTCTCTTCTGATAGGGCCGTTAAGAATTCAGCTGAGTGAAGTCCTTGGACAATGGAGGTTGGCAAGACAGATATTCAGGATTTCAGAGAAGAAAACAGGCAGGTCCGTCTGCTCTAGCCTTGCAGAGCAGACAGTCCTGCCCGATTCTGAAATCCTGCAGGTCCGTCTTGCAAACCTCCGTCTTGCCAACCTCCGTTGTCCAACGAATTCACTCAGCTGAATTCTTAACGGCCCAATCAGGGAAGAGAGGCGGGGGCTGCAGAATGCGGACGTGACGACAACCGGAAGTTGAGACCGGACTTGCCGATTCGCCTATTGTCCTCATGGTTACTTAGTAAAACTTAGTGAAATCTGCCCTCCTCAGAAGTTTACTTGTAGGGATTGTCTTTGATGAGGTTCTTGTCACATATAAGTGTTAAATGAATCATCTGTGTGCTACAATTTAGTGTAAGATGATAGTAAAAGGCCGTTAGCTGTTTGCAGCTAAGTTAGCGGCTGACGGTCATTAACTGTTGTTAGCTGTTAGCGGCTAAAATAGCCGCAATGGCTAACATCCATGAACTGTTATTAACTGTTGTTAGCCATTAGCCACTATGTATGCTACATTATAGGAGACAACCCTGCTTGATGTGGATTGGTCTTTGATGAATGTGATGAGTCAAACGATTGTCTAATCACAAGCTTGTGTTTTTTTTTTTTTTTTTTTAACGTTCTGCCCCTGAAAACAAATTCAAAGGGCTCCTACCCAGATGGACGAGTGAAATATTTCTGAGGCAGACATATGGAGCTATCCATCTGGCTTGTCAGGTTATAGTTTTACTCCTTTTGGTAAATTATAGGAAATACAAACCATCAAACTGTGAATATGTTGCTAACTGAAACAATTTGGCCTTCTGGTAATGAGAACATTTAATGTGGCCCTCAAGGTGGCAAAAGTTGCCCATCTCTGTTTTACATCATCATCATTTCTAGGGACCACGAACATTTGCATTGATTCACTAATCTCTGGACAGTTTTACTGCTTTATTTGGTTAAAAGTTGATCATTTATCATCGACTATCATGTAAAAAGAAAAGCCAATAACGCCTGTTGACATGCCTGTAATGTTTCGCAGCTGCTATAAAGTGTGGATGTCGTCAGTCGCTCTCAAAGAACAGATCATTTGTACGTTATCAAGTCTGAAACTGACATCCTTCCTGGTCCAAATATTGCATGGTTGTTCGCTGTTGATAAATATCATGTACAGTTTAACTGCCAATCAGATGTGTTGATACACCATGCAGAAGATGAATCAAAGATTTCTTCTTTAAAATGATATATTTTCACCTCTTTCTAAGGAGATTCTGTATATTTAAATACATTTTTCTTTTTAGAATAAAGTAAAATAAGAGAGTATGTGGAAACAACAGCTCTGACGTTAAAGTGAATGTAAAAAAAAGGCCAATGCATTTGACTCAGATAGTTTTGATACATACATATGCATAGTGAAGGCTTCGGCGTTGAACCCGAGCCACAGATTCAGTTGATTTAATGTCAGAAAACACGCCCTGTTAGTTTGTTATGGACGTCTTATGTCTGAGAATGCTCTGTATCGTGCTGTTGATGTCTGTGACAGTTTTTCTGTGTGACTTTTGTAAATATGTCAAATATTGTGTATTTTCTGTGGATGACTTTAAGTGTACATGTGTAAATACATATATGATTTATCTCACTGTAAACTTGATCTTAAATGATCGGATTTGTCTGTGTTCCGTTATGTCGCATAAATCCACACGTCACATCCGTGGTGTTTGGTATTTTACTGAAATGTGTTGCAAGAATTTGCTTTTGTAAAACGAAATAAAAAAGTGCAGAAGGTGAAAAAAGTGGAGTTGTTTATGAGTGGGATGTTCTCTAAATGCAGTGTGTAAAAGTCAGACTGTAGAACCAAAACAGAGAAAGAGTCATTGAGTAGAGGTGTGAAAAATATCGATAAAGCAATATATCGTAATATTTTGACCTATGATAGAACATCAATATTTCAAATCTTAATATCATTTTTTTTTTAATACAAATTTATATTTTGTCAGCGTTGGAAATAAACACAACTTATTAATATGTATGCACAGGTTTTTTTTTTTCATGCAGTCTATTCAGTTCAGACAGTGACAAGAGAAATATGTGATTTTTTTATTTACTGTTGTGCTGTCAGTAGCTCAAAGCACTTTGTTACTCATGTGTTCAATTACATTTTGAGCTGCACTGCAGGTTAGGATGCTTTCAATACATTATCAAAGGGAAAAAACAAGAATAATTCCTTTGCAACATTAGTTTAAGTGACTTGATGCACTCTGTTTTCAGGTTAAGTGTATGTACACTATATTATGAAAAGTATTTGCTCACCTGCCGTGACTCACATATGAACTTAAGTGACATCCCATTCCTAACCCATAGTGTTCAATATGATGTTGGTCCACCTTTTGCAGCTATAACATCTTCAGCTCTTTTGGGAAGGCTGTCCACAAGGTTTAGGAGTGTTCATGGGAATTTTTGACCATTCTTCCAGAAGCGCATTTGTGAGGTCACACACTGATGTTGGAAGAGAAGGTCTGGCTCTCAGTCTCCACTCTAATTCATCCCAAATGTGTTTTATCGGGTTGAGGTCAGGACTCTGTGCAGGCCAGTCAAGTTCATCCACACCAGACTCTGTCATCCATGTCTTTATGGACCTGCTTTGTGCTCTGGTGCACAGTCATGTTGGAAGAGGAAGGGGCCAGCTCCAAACTGTTCCCACAAAGTTGGAGCATGGAATTGTCCAAAATGTCTTGGTATCCTGAATCATTCAGATCCTTTGACTGGAACTAAGGGGCCAAGCCCAGCTCCTGAAAAACACCCCCACACCATAATTCCTCCTCCACCAAATTTCACACTTGGCACAATGCAGTCCGAAATGTACTGTTCTCCTGGCAACCTCCGAACCCAGACTCGTCCATCCGATTGTCAGATGGAGAAGTGTGATTGGTCACTCCAGAGAACGCGTCTCCACTGCTCTAGAGTCCAGTGGTGGCGTGCTTTACACCACTGCATCAGACACTTTACATTGCACTTGGTGATGTATGGCTTGGATGCAGCTGCTCGGCCATGGAAACCCATCCATGAAGCTCTCTGCACTGTTCTTGAGCTAATCTGAAGGCCACATGAAGTTTGGAGGTCTGTAGTGATTGACTCTGCAGAAAGTTGGCGACCTCTTCTCACTATGCGCCTCAGCATCCGCTGACCCCGCACCGTCAGTTTACATGGCCTACCACTTCGTGACTGAGTTGCTGTTGTTCCCAAACACTTCCATTTTCTCTTATTAAAGCTGACAGTTGACTGTGGAATATTTAAATTTCACGACTGGATTTGCTGCTCAGGTGGCATCCTATCAGTTCCACTCTGGAATTCACTGAGCTCCTGAGAGCAGCCAGATTTTATATTTATTCTATACACCTGTGGCCAGGCCAAGTAATTAGGACAGCTGATTCCAATCATGTGGATGGGTGAGCAAATACTTTTGGTAATATAGTGTATGTAGGACTGCATTTGAAATATTTCAAAACAATGAAATGGGAAAGCTGTTTTCAATCAGATAGTGTTGACTTAATTTGTACTTTCAGTTTTGAGTAATTTTGTGTGATTTACATATTCACCATCTCTAGTACTTTTGTTTACTGTAGAATATCACGACATATAACAATATTGTGATATATTGTGATATTATCGTATTGTGACCCAAGTATCGTGATATCGAATCATGAGATTCTTGCCAATACTCACCCCTATTGTTGAAAAGACCAAAAAGAAAAGAGGGATCAACAGGCAGCCATGTCACCTTGAATGTGTAGTTTCATGGTTTAAGCTTCACAACTCACAGGAATCTTCGGCATCCCAAGCAGTACTGCTGTGTTATATATTAAAGAGTGTACATTTACACACAGCTGCTGCATGTTTACAACAAGTGATGTCTTTAGTTCAAATCTCCTGGTACATTAACCGAGGTTTATGGGGAAGACCGTTAATTTTGTTGACTAATTATTTTTTTCATGGTTTTCTTCAACAACCTTTAATCCCATGATGAAAACTAAACAGTCAAGACAGACAAAAACTAAAATGTTCGCCAGACACTTAATCCAATCAGACCTTATTCGGTCATGTAGAAAGTGGAGACAAGTTAGGAATCTATCCAATCACAGCTACTTTGGTTGTGTTAAAGGTTGGATGAGTTCAGAGGGACATCCAATCACAGCTGTCTTAGCTTGGTGGTGGTGGGATAAGTTGTGGAGCGATCCAATCAGAGCTGCTCTCTTTATGAACTGATATATTCATGTAGAGCAGGTTCACTGTTTGTTGTCAGTTCTGGTATTGTAACTGAGATGCTCTGTCAGGTAGCCTAAATAAAGGTGACTGCATTTCACACACAAGTTTTTTTTTTTCATTCATTAAGACATTCAAACTTAACCAGCATTCAAACATACCCTTTACACTTTATATTTAAGTCGATTACATTTACAGTTGGCTTTTATTGACTAAAGTGTTGTGAAATTTCCTCAACTGAAACTCAACTAAAAGTAAAACAGTTCAGATGACTAAATTATGAGTAAAACTAACAGATATTTTAGGCAGAAGACTAAAGCTAAATAAAGAAGTGTTGTCAGAATTAACACAGGCGAGGAACACTTAATGTCACATGTTTGAGTGACAGAAAGATTTCATGAATTCACGTGGTTCAAAAAGATGAACATCCTGGGAATGAACGTCAAAAACTTCTGAAAACAATCAACAAATTGTACAAGTCCTTGGAAATGATCGATAACTCAGTTTAAGAATGAGAGCAGAAAATGTCTCCACTGAAAAAGACAGTTCAGGAAATTTTGCATAAAGATTTGAACATGATTAAAGTGCACCCAAACTTCTGACCGCTGATCAAAAGGGAAAACCCTGGCAAATTTAAGATGCTATGACAAGTTTTTAAGTAATTACAAAAAAAGTCTCACTTTTAGATATGTGCCTGATCAAAATACACACATTAAGATGAGTTTTATAGCATCAAAATAGGTTATCTATAAATGCTATTCCTTAGCTCCACCGTCAGGTTGGACAGGGCTGGACTGGCCTGGATACTCAACTTCAGGAACAAGACAAAACTAGAGCAAATTTATATTATTCAGACACGTCTTAGAGCACCGGGCTGTAAGTAGTGATATATAGCCAGCTACAAAACTACGATACTAAGTTTTCCTAAAATTGCTTGTTGTCACACATCAAAAACTACCACTATGTAACTAGAAAGAGATACATTACCTCGTTGCTTTGCATCCTGAAAGTTGTTGAAAAAAGAAGTTGTAAAGCAATGCAGAGTTCTGAGGAAGGTCCGAACCGCATTCATTAACATCACAACAAAAGCATACTTTGGCTTGGGTCGCGTCTTTACGACAATCGCTGCGCGTGCTCATGGGTAGCATAGTCTTTATGTCGCCGGAAATACTGTAGATTCTCCTCAAAGCACCTTTAAATGAACCTCAATTTGTTTGAAGGAATGATTGACTTGTCATGAGATAAAACTTGGATCTTCAGCACAATCCTGATACAGGACAGAAGTCAGTGCTTTGAAAACACGAAGGCTGGGCAAGATATCAGTTAATTCATATTATTGCCTGCAGCTTTAAGAATGAAAAGTCACGTTTTTTTTCTTGACTCCTAATATATGTTGTTGCAATGTTTTAAAATATAACTACTCAGATGACAGTTTTCATGATGGTAGGTCTTGTTAGCTTTAGCACAAGCACAAGTTGAGGCTTCTATTTGTATTTTAAACAAGATAAAATACAGATCAGAGAGTTCAATATACTTTGAATATAGCTCAGCTTTCTCTGTTGTTGCCTGCCTACATCAACATTACGTCGTCAACATTTTAAGAAAAAAAATACAGCTTGAACTTTAACTATAAGACTGAAATTTGGTTTAGTTTGGACAGATACTGTGATCACGTTAAAGGCAGAGGTTCATTCAAGTAATTTTTGTGTCACCTGGAAGTTGTTTACTTTGGGAGGGAAAAATAATTACATCTTAAAAGTTGTGGGAAATAATGGGGGATTTTTTTCCATGGCATATCACCCAGCCCTAGAAGACACCATCATCACCAAGGATGAAGAAAGCCAAGGAAGCAAACTCAAGGCCATGTTGGTGTTTTCTTGACACTATGTTTGTTTTTGGGAGGAGTGGGCTCCAGAAGGATCAGCGGTGGAAAAACATGATTACAAAAACATGACAGAAAGTTTGAAAGATGAGACCACAGCTGTGAAGAAATGGTTTCATTCTTCACCAAGACAATTTGCCAGCACACACAAAGACGTTTCAGTCCCAAGAACAAATCACAGAGCTTGTTTATCCTCCCTGTTCACCTGATCGAGCACCAAGTGACTTTTTCTTTTCTTAAGATCTGAGCTCAGACGAACATGTTTAGAGTCCGTGTCAGAATTTAAGAGGAGAAGACTGAAGAAGTCTGAAGAAGGCCTGCTGCACTGCTCTGATCAGTGAAGCAGGAGGAGGAGGATGAAGTGAAAGACACTGAAAAATGTTTATTTTCAATCTGCTGTCATCTGGTATAGAGCAAACAGTTTGCATCAGGAGAGTCGACACTGTATTAAGAAAACATTTTATTGTATTTCACATTTTAGGAAAAAGGAACAGAGTAGAAAAGAGAAGGTGGTACATCCAGATAACCAAATCCAAAATAATTGATGTTAAGAGGTTTAAATAAATTCAAAAACCAATCAAAGCTGTTGATAATGTTTCCAATGAAGGCTGACAACAACTGGATGTTTCCTTAAGATGAATAATATGATGATAATTCGAAAAAGCTATCACACATTTGAAAACTCCTAAAATAATTTAACAAAACAAATTGTAAACATTTAAAAAATCCTGTAAATAAGATAATCCTACCTTAACACTGGGCACCGATGAGTACATATTAAACATAAAGAACCCAAACGTTTGTATCGTCGTAAAAACACCAACAGGAAAGACGAGAAGAACATTTAAAGACTTAAAATCTGTTAATCACAAAACTTACATTCAGCATTGACATAAAAATTCAAGTATGTCCCTCAAACTTTAATCCTGAGCTGTTTTAGACAGAAAATCAGAAGCAGAAAGAGAATCTCACGGACAAACTCTGAAATGTTTCCCAAGTTCCTGCTGATGTCTTAAAACCAAGGAGTTGGGAGAGATTCAGAGTTTCTCTGTGATTCTGTGAAAAACTATATAAAAACATTAAAGACTGAAAAAAAGTGACCCCTGCTTTTTAATGATCAGTCATAATGGCAGCCCAACACACTGGATGCATGAGCTGATGCTGTGGCTTTCAAATCGAGCACGAGCGTGTGCTGCCTTTTCGTTCTTCCTCCATCTTTCTGTACGTTTAGTCGTATTAAAAAGCTTAAAATTTTTTTAGGAGGATCCACAACAAATCCTACCACAAGTGACCCGATGCACTGCACAGACAGCACAGAAATACTTCAAAATAAAATATTCTAAATGAACAGTTTTTCAACAGAGACGCCAAACTAAGCTTTTATTTTGAAATGCTCGGACAGGAAGTGTAACTGAACTGTGCCTGAAACATAATCTATGACTGCTGAGACACACTCTGTTTTCCTTTTCCTTTCTTTATTGGTCAAACATCTGCGTGACCTGCAGTAAAAATCCGTGAGCTTCCTAATCATGAGATTTTTGAGTATGGTAGACGTGTGAGAGACGTGCAGCTCATGCCGGCAGCCTGAAAGCTCAGATTTCATGACACGCTTGCCAAGATGCACGCACCATAGCTGCCACGCGGGTAAATGCATCCAAATGTGAAGCAGCAGTGAGGAACAACACTAACAACTCTTGTTAACGGTAAAGATTGGGAAGACAGAAATTTGAAACTACATTGGAACGACTTTCACAACTAAACAAAACTAAAATAATGTTGATTCAGTTCATTTTCATTGTGTAGTTCAGTCACTAAACACCAGTTTGATGAGATTTTTCAGTGAACTCTTGCAACAAAAAAAGACTGCGTGATCTGTTAGACCTCTGATTTAATCAATGAAACATATTAAAGGATGTTCATTATTCAAAAAGGCATGTAGAGATTAGTTTTCCTGAGTTTTGTTGATTCTCCAACAGGAGTGCAGCCTGGATTTGCATTTATACTGCTTAGAACTGCTGCCAGGTTAATTTCTTCAACTTGAAAATGATAATAAAACGACTAAAACTCAGCAACACTTGATCAATAAACAAGACTTGGAAAGCACTAACATGTAAAAACTTAAACAAGGCACTTGTTTGTCATCTGCTCAAGCTCTCAGATCTTAATTAACACCTATTGTTTGGACTTTAAATGATTTTTTTTTATAGGAAAAACATTACATAGCACTTAAAAAACTGCAAGGATTAAGCATTCACAAACCACAAGTGATAATGACCAAATTAAACATTAAATTTTGCACGAGTGAGAAGAAATCATCATTTATAAAGTGTTAAAAAAGGTTGGGTATCATGAAGATCAACTTAAAATCATCAATGACATATTTTTAACAGAATAAATGAATACTGTTAGCTCCAAATAATTATTTTTTTTTCCTTTTTTGGTTATAAATGTCTAAAAGCCTACCCACCATTATGGAAGCTGACCAGTAATTCTGTTCTTAAAAAAATCATAAAAATGTATCTGGAAAATTTTAGCCTGGTAGATGATTAATAACATGCTTATAAATAAAGTAAAAATAATAAATAATGATTTACCGATGATGAGTTATGTACTGCGTAAAACTAATGTCCAAACTATTGATTACTAATGCTTTGTTAAAAAAACTCAAAAAATGTTTTTTTTTCCAAGTTCAGAAGTAAACTTTATTTTTTTATTTTGAAGATGACTTTGCAGTTAAATATTTTTCATTAAGCTGTGGTACGTAAAGGCAGGATTTTAAATTGTGGAAAGTTTATGGAGTTTATGACAGTATTGTTTAAATAAAGTGAAACTAAATCTACAAACAATCCAGAATTTCTTCAGGAGATCTAAAGTTAAATTGGTGGATAATTTGAAAAAAACATGGCTGCTTTCCTTTATCAGCTTGGGTTTTTTTAATGGGTTTCTGTGGCTAGCTTCATGTACTTAAGAGGAAAAACAATCATAAGAATGGTTTAATTTTGTTTATCAGATTTTAATTGATGGTAGTTAGGGGTTCTGACATTATTCTTGTACTTTAATGTTGCATTTTATGCTGTTGGATGTTCCTTTATGTCCTTTCTTGATTAGTCTTTTAGGTTTTTTGCTTTTCTTTTCTGCTTCTGCCTCTTTTTTCTGTTTATCATCCATCTGTGCAGCACTTCAGGCTGTTTACTCTCATGAATGAAAAGTGCTTCATTAATAAAGTTGAGCTGAACAGGAGGGAACTGTGAAACAGTTTTGCAAAGACACCTGTTTAGGTGAATTCTTTCATTGTTAAGTACGACTGGATCACAATGCTTTGTTGACTGAAATTTTAAATAAAAGCTGCCAAAATTAAAATAATCAAACATTCAGTGCTGTGGGTCATTGTAGTTCTGGGCTCATAGGAGAGCTAAACCCACATAAGGCTTTTAAAGTGGGTAAATTATCTTCCTCAGGACTAATCTTCGCCCTATTGTGGTCTATTACGCCTTTCTGCTGCATGCTGAACAAACCCAGAGACTTTCAGACGGACTAGAGCATATTTTCAAACATGGCATGGACTCTAACATCCTCTTTGGGTTGTTATCTAAAAAAATGCTAAACTTCTAAGAGCTCCACAACCAACCTGCAGCAAAGCACAGTCTGGTTCCCCTAACGCCATGCTGGCTTCACTCTGGACGTGTGCGGCTGATGTATATGGCTTTTTATTCGTCGTCCTCCTGTCTGTTTTGGCTGAGATCAGGTGAGCTGCCGTTTCCTGTGATCATTGCTCTGGAGATGCTTCCCGCTGCCTGAAAGCTCAGACTTGATACCATGCATGCTAAAATCAAGGTATGCAAGACAGGGGACGTGCACGTGAAATTCATCCAGTGTGAAACCACCATGACATTATGCAGACTGGTGCTTGTGGCTAATACACATGCTAATGACAAGTGCCTCATTTAATCCCACTTAAAAAAACATAAAATCCTTCTAAGCAAAACAAGACAAACAGTAAATGTATAAATTATCATTCTTAAACTGATTAAATACAAACATCCCGGCGTCATAATATAAAAACTCTTTTGTGTCAGTCCTACCGACTCCTCGCTCTGACGAAGACTTCCTGCTATAGCTCCTCGGTGTCAGCCTGAACTCCCTCTTTCTCCTCCTCCGTGGAGGAGTCTTGGTTAGACTTAGTCCTGCTCTCTTTCAGTAAGTTCTTGGTTTGGGAGCACAGCATTCCCTTCAGGTTGATCAGTCGGACCAGACCCAACTGCCCACCTGAGGCCAGCCAGGTGTGGCTGAGCATGTTTGGGTTAAAACGTACCTGAGGAGAAAACAAACAGTTCAAAATGAGATTTTCTTTAAAGCTTAAGCTGATTGGAGAGATTTCCAAACCAGACTTCTACCAAATGTTAAATAAGTAAGGATAGTTTTAGACTTAATGTTGCACTGGGCAAAATGATTTACTGTACTTTACTGCCTATGTACTCGAGAAAACAGTTTAGTTGAGTCATTTGTAGCTTTCCAGTGTACATTCATGCTTACAGTCAGTCAACAATAGGCCTGTCACAATAACAGATTTTGCTGGACATTAATTGTCCAAAAAATTATAGACAATAAACAATATTATTGTCAATATTATTTTGATTTTTTCAAATTTTTTTCATTAATGTGATTATAATATGTCATAATAAAGTGAGTACACCGTATCAAAAGCAATAAACTTTAATTTCTTAAGAGTATTTAACTGCATTTGGAAGGTCAAGATCTTTGAAAAAAATAAATGAAAGAAACAATATAATAAATTTAACAACCAAAAAAAGAGAAAAAAAAACAATGGAAATGAAATGAACTCTCTTGTAGGAAAAATTGCATGTAAATAAAAATAATTATATTAATCAAAAACAATAAAAAGTAGACCCTGTCTCTGTAAAGAAAAATGAAACTCCAATAAAAACACACACAACAGTAAAAACAATCAATAAAATGGAGTTTTATTTATATTTCCTTTGCCGACCAAACGCCTAGGTAAACGCTGACTGTCAAGATGAAGACACCGCTGCACCTCCGCTGCACCTCCCCTTCTTCTTCTTCGTCGCCACTACTTTCAAACAAATACCACATATCGGCTCATCAGTGTTCATTCTGTTCAAAACAAAAATATTCCCATGCTAGGGATGTGGCAGACGGCTTAAGAACCATCGCTTTCGTGCCATCATTCATATTTGCGTTTGTTTCCTTGCTACTCCTCAGGACGCACACTTAAGCTCTCCGTGTGTACGTGCGAGCGGCCCCGCCTCCCCCCCAAAGATTGCATGTCTGACAGATGCTCACTCGGCTAAAAAATCCACTAAATCCGCAAGAGAACCGATGCACCCAGGTGTTAAGAAAGATAGACAGATACCCCTTTTCCACCAAGCTGGTTCCAGGGCTGGTGCTAGTGCTGGTGCTAGAGCCAGTTCGCAGTTGGTTCAACTGCGAACCTGTTTAGAACCGTTTGCTTTTCCACAAACGGGTGCCGGCCAGAGGGCTACGTCATCACGTCAATGTATACGTCTGTATACGTCACGCTAGTTTCCCATAACAACTAGCGCCGAATTCAATTGCCACTACAAAGATGGAGGACTACGTTGCGATTCGAGTGTTGCTGTTGGCTTTTCGAGCCTTCCTTTGTAGAGCAAAAGTTGGCGATCCAGCAAGTTAATGCTGCTCGACGATTATGCAACGAACAGCGATCACGCTTGAGAAGACGAAGGTAAGAATGCTTCAGTGTTTTTCCTCTGCTTTGGTGCTTCCGTGTTTTCACCCGCCCCCACCCCCTGATGTAAGCCGTAGCCCCCGACGTAAAGTGGTTCTTTCTGCTGGCCCAGCAAAGAGTTGGTGCTTGCTAAGCACCGGTTTTGAGAGCCAGCAATCGGTGCTTAGTCTGTGGAAAACCAAAGAACTGGTGCTAAGTCTGGCTCTAGCTCCGAACCAGCCCTGGAACCAGCTTGGTGGAAAAGGGGTAAGAGTGAGCCATCTTCTCATTCAGCCTCTTTGGTAGAGAAGAGGAAAACAAACACGCATGCACGCGTCAGTTTATCGAGGCCGGCAAACTTACCGAGGAAGTTTTTATTTATCGTTCGGTTAATTGATTTATTGACTATCGTGACAGGCCGAGTCAACAACATAAATAAACAATCAATCAACCTGTCAAAGAGACATATTTAAGCATGGGACAGAGGGAGATGTCCAAACAATATACGTAGCTTAAGCGTACAAATTGTAACATAAGATATGACGAAATAAGATAAAAGATAAAAGCAAGTGAGGTAAAAACAAGACAAAAAACCCTGTGTGAAAACATTCCTTTTTACTGTTACGTAGTAATGCAAGGCATTACAAAAAAAAAACAGTAATATATCACTTGGTGCAAATATCAGTAATGCAAGTTACAATGCATTTTTAATTTAACCCGAAAAGAAATGTTTAACTCTGTGAGATCAGCAGAGGAGAAAATTCCTCCACTAGGCCTAAAGTTACAGCATCTCTAACACAGTTTACCAGAATTTTACCTTTTGTTTGTTTTTGCTATGATTGTTTCTTGTATTGTGCCATAAGCATTAATGTGTCTATTATGTTCTACTGTTTTTAGCCTTAAGCTGAACTCAGTCAGATAGCCACCACACCACCTTCCATTAGATGTGTAATGAGCTTTTTAAGTGTACATTTTGAATGACAAATCCATATTTCCAGTTATTTTGATGAGAGTAACTTAAAAGTAATGTGATAATAGTGTAATGCCTTACATTTCAAATACAGTCAGGGTTCGACAATGCGAGGAGGTTCTCGCATTTGCTACTAAAAATATTACAGTGCGAGTTGTGATTTGCATTTGGTAGCACCCGTGCGACCATGAAAAATGACCGTACAAAACATGTTTTACCTTGTGTTGAATACGTTGGAAGTTGTGGCTGGTGGAATCCTGGAAACATGTTCAGCTTTGAAACGTTGGTTTTATTGACCTAACTGCGCTGCTAGCTAGCCTTCGGTACACATGCCTGCATTGCCCTGCGCGAGGTACAGTTGAACATAAGCAGGCGCTCCCAAAGCCTCATCTTGACCAATCACAGTGCATTGAGGCAAGAGGACGAAATGGAGCAAGGAGGCAAAATTGACGTCGAGGAAGAGTTAGTGTTAGCTTCAGACGCTGCGTCTCAAGACGCCGGAGAGACAGTTAATGACACCGCTGCCGTTTTCCTTTGTAATTAAAGAGCATACATTGATGCGGACCCTCCCCTCAAGTTCAAGCACCTTCTGTAAAAACTTCATGAATGTTGTATATTATAACACAGTTCAACTAAGCTGAAGTCTGTTGGAGAAAAGTACTGGGTTAGGATTACTGGTTAATAACAGACAATTGTTAAATTATTATATCCTGTATCAACTTGTTTTTACACCATTCTTTGGTTGCACTTTGCACATGAATTCACTTTAAGTGTATGTTTATGTCACCTTCGAGTGTATGTTTTTTATTCAAATAAATGTAATAATTCTGCTTACAAATGCCTCCTCGTTGACCGCATATCTTTGTATTAAATTAAAACACACAACTTGGTAACCTTTCATTGTGCTACTAAGAATATTTGTGTGCTACTAGATTTTTCAACTTGGTAGCACCCGTGCTACTTGAGAAAATGCTAGGCGTCAAGCCCCGAATACAGTAGCATTATAATGTAACTAATTACTTTGAAATGACAGTAACAAGTAATAAATAATGCATTACATTTTTAAGTAACTTGCCCAACACTGGTGATAATACATTGAAGAGTTAAAATTTCTATTATTAAAGATGCCCAAAGCTCCGAGCTGTATGTCACAGAGAAGTAATCGTAATGGAGCGAGTATTGATCCCTGAGGGACTCCACAAATCATTTCAACATTACTAGACTATTTTTCAAGTATTTATCTTGACGAGTACTTTTATTTCGCCTTGATTTATCGAGACTCTAGCCTTGTAATACTTCTATAAACGCAGTTATTTGTCTCGGTGAATGACTCAGCTGTAGCCCTCAGTGAGTCAATATTACCGCCCCTCCCTACGCTCTTCACTGTGGCTCAGCTACCCCTCTCTCTTCATCACTATAAATCCTCCCAGTGCCCCTCTCCTTTTATTTTTCTCTTCCTCTTCCCCAGTTAGTCTCTTCCCACTCTCCAATCCATTTATCCCCCTCAGACAAAAAAACCCAACCCAGTGGTGTTTTGTTTTCGCGATGGGCGCATGAAGTGCCCGTCCATCATCTCATCCCAGAGGGCGACGCCGCAGCCTCCACTCTTAAAATTAAACACATCAAATCCTCAAATGGATGCTCTCCATCTCCCCCCTCCATCCCACCCCAGCAAGGGTGACATTTTTCTCATTTTACACATCATTACATTCAGCTCGTCTTTATAGCTGCCCATCAGAGGAGGAGGAGGAAGAAGAGGGAGGAGGACGGGCCTCTCCTCCCATCTCTCACCTCCGTTTCTGTGCTTGTGTTTATCTTTCTCACCCCTGCTACATGCTGGGCCGCTGCAGGGGGCTGATGACACCTGCACAGTGTGTGTGTGTGAGTAAGTACCTTGTGCAGAGCAGCCAGTGTCATCTCATCCAGGTTGAGCTGAGACTTGTTCTCTGTGTTGCACATGCGCTTCCACACGGCTCTCGTCGTGCTCCTGACAAAGGTCAGCTGGAAGTCAGAGGAGATGGTCACACAGGCTGGTCAGATGTAAAATACAGAATATTCTAATGTCTTGTGACAAATTTCAATTAGACCTCCATTTATTAAGAAGGCCGACTGGTCATCTCTTGACCAAAGAAGGAACAAAACGCTTTTTTTTTTGGCGGTGCACGATATTGGAATTTTGCCGATATCTTTTAACCATGTTAATGTACTGTGAAAATAGCTCAGAATTCAGTGTTCACATGGACCAACCTGCCTACGTTCAGACTACATTATCAACACATCAAAAATTAACAGCATGCAACTAGACTACTGGAAGAAACTCTGTTTCAGAACATATTTACAACCAAAAAGCAAAACTTGATTCTTATATATATGCCATATGCAGGTTTCTTCTTGAGAGAGAAAAAAATGATTAAACTTTAAATCGAGCGAAAAAAAAAAATTAAAAAAGTTTTTATTTTAAGGCTATGATGCTCATCCTTAGTGCTCAGCAAACATTAGGGCTGTCACTTTCTCCAAATATCAAATAAGAACATTTTTCAGAAACAATATATTGAGAAATTTGAAGGGGTGGAAATGTCACGAATGAGGAGTCACCCAGCTGCTTTGCACAAACCTTAGAAACAGCCAAAGTTTGTCAACGCAGCAATTTGTAGAGTTGTTTTGAAGATTTTAAATACCTTGGACACTCACCATTAAGGGATAAGGAAGTGGAAACTGAGGAGGATTTGAGGTGCTATGAGGAGAACCTATTTCCGGCGACATAAAGACTCTAATACCCATGAGCATGTGTGGCGACTGTCGTAAAGACGTGACCCAAGCCAAAGCGTGCGTTTGTTGTGATGCTAAAGAATGAAGCTCGGACCTTCCTCAGAACTCTGCATTGCTTTACAACTTATTTTTTCAACAACTTACAGGATGCAAAGCCACGAGGTAATGTATCTCTTTCTAGGTACGTAGCGGTAGTTTTTCATGTGTGACAACAAGCAATTTTTGGAAAACTTAGTATCATAATTTTGTAGCCGGCTTTATATCACTACATACAGCTTGGTGCTCTAAGACGTGTCTGAATAATATAAATTTGCTCTAATTTTAATTGTCTTGTTCCCGAAGTTGAGTATCCAGGCCAGTCCAGCCCTGTCCGGCCCGACCGCGAAGCTAAGGAATAGCATTTATAGATAACCTATTTTGATGCTATAAAACTCATCTTAAAGTGTGTATTTCAATCAGGCATATATCTAAAAGTTAGACTTTTTTTTGTAATTACTTAGAAACTCCTCATAGCATCTTTAAAATTACCACTTAGCCATTCCTAAACCTGGCTCATTTTTCAATTTTACCCTGTTTTTTGTTAATTTTTCATTATACAATTTTATGATTTCTTGCCTTTTACTCACCATGTTGTTGTCTGTATGATGGACGAAGCATTTCTTTGCTGCTTCTTTGTATGAGTAGGACTGAAGAGCAGGAGTTTTATCCTTTTTCGTTCTTCCTCCTCCTTTTCCAGTTTCATTACTTTTCTTGTTCAGTCCTTCGGATCCATTCAGTCCCTCTGTCGAGCCTTCCTCCTGCTCTTTAGGAGCATCCTCTTCATTCACTCTTCCCTCACCTTGATTTCCTTCTTTTGTCGAATCAAAAGGCACCACAGATGTGAGGTAGACAGGCTGAGTGATTTAAGTCAGAAACAGATGTAAACAAAACTTAAATCAGAATCAATCACACCTAGCACTTTCTTTAGTTTAAAATACTTTTGACTATTGTTTTTGATTTTAATAAAAAATCGTAGTGAAAAAATGGCTGAATTTATGATCTTAGGACTACTTGCACATTGAAAAGAGGTGAAAAAAGCAGAACAAAGTAGAAAAAGATGAAATAAAGAAATCAGAGACTCACAAATCGTCTTTTTAATGACTGTTTGCCTGAACCTTGGTTGTGGTCCATCTGAGGTAACAGGAGGAGTATGACCTCTCCCAGGCTGTCTGCAGTCACCACACTGTTCAACCAAGCGCTGTCCGATAAAGACTGCAGCGGGAAAAAAAGAGACTTACCTACTTAACTGTGTTAACTTTATCAATGAAAGACATGACTTCAACCATTATCCATGATAACAAAAGCACAATGACCAGCCTCAAATGACTCAATTTTCATAAAAAATTCTGATCAAGTGTATGTTCACTTTTAATTAAAGGTAGGATTGGTAATTTGATTTAGATAAACTTTTTGTTATACTGGTTAGAATGATCGGTATGTACCAGTGATAATCAATACAGTATGTGTTGAGCAGCTGTCTACAGCAGGAGTAAAACAGGAAAAACCAACCAATCACACTGATTCATTCCATATTTATTAAACCAATTAAATCACATACTGATGTTCAGTCCACCTTCATTTTACCAGCATGCACTGACTGATTCACAGACTGATTCAATGTGCGCTGGAGAATGTTTAACTGTCAAGTTTTGGCTTTGAAAAGAAGGGAAGCCCACTGCGAGCCGTCCCACAGCCCCAACCAAGCTCCAGTATCCCTCACATAATAAGACAGGTGTACAAGAAATCTAAAATAAACAATTGGTTTTTCTTTGTTTTTTAATCTCGTGGCAGTTGCCACCCAGGCTACTGCCACGGCTCCTGTCCTGTCCTACTCCCGTAGAATGACTCTCACTCCCAGCCCGCTCCCACTTTTTCGTTTTAGGTAAAAGTTCAGTGTATATAAAAGGCCTTGCCTTTAAGTTTCACATGCCTGACATTCGGTTGGTGTAAACAGCTCTCTTTTCAATGTGTCGTCTTCTCCCTCCGTGTTGTTTTGTTATGTGTGTCGCCGGCAGCCACTCAGAGTCACTTTTCACTTCCGGTGGTGACAGGAAGTCAAACCACTTTTGTAGTTCTTTTGTGCTGCTAGCGCAGTCAAAGAGTGTTGGCTCTCTCTGGGAGATGACTCCAAAAATGGACGCATCTGTTCATCTGGTTGTTTAACACGGCTGAAAATGATCATCTATTAATGTCGTTCCCGCTCCTGCCCGCTCCCGTTGCTTCTTTTTTCCCGTCCCATCCCGATCATGGGACTAATGAAAAAAAGACTCCTATTCCGTGGGATTCCCGTGGGACTCATGTGACCCACGGGAATCCCTTAAAAATGTCATCCTCTGGTTGGCATCCATTGTTTTGGAGCATTACCGCCCCATTCAGGCTAGAGACAGAGTTCAGTTTGGAGAGGCAGAGGAATGTTTTTATTATTATATCATCACAGGGGAGATTTACGGGAGAATACTGATACAGGAGGACGGTGGGAAAGAGGATGAAATACGTAAAATACGGTAGTTTCATGGCCGTAACAGGAGACTTGACAGCAATGAGGAGAATGGCAGAGGGACTACCTATACCCCGATCAACTACGGGCTGTGAGCACCAACTAACTTTACATGTTTGTTTTTTTAACTAAACTTGGTGTTTTCTTCGTGCTGACTGAGACATGACTTGGTGTAGTGTAAAACAAAAACATTGTGCTGAGGGTTTGGGGTTGAATCAGTCTTCCGGTTGTGAATCAGCGGCACTCGCATGTGCCTGTGAGCAGGGAGCTATTTTGGAAGAGGGGTGGGAGATGCTACTTCATATTCATGCTAGTTTTCCAAAATTACCAACCCTAGCTTTAACCATGCAAAGTGAGGTGAAAATGTTAGAGGCGGGCTGCTGGGTTTTAGAAAATCCTTAATACTCTCCTTGATCTCCCATAATCTTGCGTTCAATGCTAAAGTCTTTTACTTCACACTCACCCAAACTGTGGATGTTCGAGGAACTAAAAACATGCTGTGCATCCCATGGTCAAAGTAATGGACTCCTTGATATCCATACCTGTTTGAAAAAGATTACAGGCAATAATCAAAAGATAAACATTTTGTCCAGGGGGAAGAACTTCATGATTTCTTTGTTACTAAAAAGGAAAAACAAAGGGAATGCCTCACGTTACATAGGCTTTATCTTGAGCCATAAAGAGGCCTGGTGCATGCAGGGGCCAGCAGATTTCATTGGTCAAGTAGCGCTTCTGAATGGTGATTGGCTCATGGAGTCTCCTCAGATCCCATGTTTTTACGAAACGATCTTCTCCTGCTGTCACCAACAGTTGTCTAAGAGAAAAGAGATTTATAACAGCACAGATTTAGAGGTATGAGTGTCAATCAAAGAGCTCATATTACCCTAATTACTTGATTATAACACACATCCCATATTTTTGAGATTTTTGCCTCGAAACCCCCCCCCCCCCCCCCACTGAGCTCCAATATAACACGCACCCAAATGTTGCTCAAACCTTACTCTCTTAGACAACTCAAAAATTACCTTTATTCAAAGTTAAATGAAATTTCAGTATTTTCACAACTAAAACATGATTCTCTCTCTGTTAAACGGATGCTTAAACACCCTTAACTTCACCCAAATACTTGATTTCTGCTGGAGCATGCTCAGACACAGTGCACCGACCAATCAAGAGAGCAGCTATCAACCTGCCAATGTCTTCTACCAATCACAGTGCAGCTATTTTGCGTCCACTTGCTCACTTGCTTTGCCAGTGAGTGGTAACACATGAAAATCAAACAATGATGCACAAAGTCAAACTAATTAAGACCCAAATATTTGATTAGAACAGTTTAACGGTCAGTTTAATAAGAATGACGCAAGTTCGGAAGAGAAGGAGAATATTTAGACTTTTCATATCAGATGTGTTGCAATCGCAACGATGGCCAGACAAAATATTTTAAGTATTTTGTTTGTACTTGTGTATGATAAGCACCTGAAAATGAGAGCTTATTTAAAAACATAAAAGTGCATGTTATAATCGAGAAATTACAGCATGCTTTTATGGGTTTAAGATGTTCTTTAGTGTTATGCATGTCTCCTCCGCCTGACAGAACACTTCTATGCATAAGAGGGTCACGGGGGGCTGGAGTCTATCCCAGCTGTCATTGGGCAAGAGGCAGGGTACATCCTGAACCGGTCACCAGTCGATCTCAGGGCCACATAGAGAGACAGACAACCATTCTTGCTACCCCTAACGTCAAGTTACAGTCACCAATCAACCTAATGAGTAGGCCTGTCACGATAATCAATAAATCAATTAACCACACGACAAATAAAAACGTCCTTGGTAAGTTTGCCGGCCTCGATAAACTGACACGTGAATGTGTGTTTGTTTTCCTCCTCTCTTTCTACCAAACAGGCTGAATGAGAAGATGGGTCACTCTGTGCAACTTTCTCAACACCTGGGTATGTTGGTTCTATAGCGGATTAAGTGGATTTATAGCAGAGAGTGCATTTGTCATTCATTCAATCTTTGTGGGGGAGGCGAGGCTGTTTGTGCGTACATACACACACACAGAGCTGAAGTGAGCATCCTGAGGAGTAACAAGGAAACAAACACGAACATGAATGATGGCACGAAAGCTATGGTTCCTAATCCGGCTGCCACAGCCCCAGTGTGGGAATATTTTGGTTTTAAACAGAATGAACAAGCGATGCGCCTTGTTTTCTCTTTTTTTTGTTAAATTTATTATATTGTTTAATTTATTTTAATGAAAAGCTCTTGACCGTCCAACGACAGTTGAATACTCTTAAGAAATTAAAGTTTATTGCTTATGATAAGGTGTACTGACTTTATTATGACATATATTATAATTACATTAATGAAAAAATGATGTTTCAAAACAATATTGACAATAATATTGTTTATTGGCAATAATTTTTTGGGCAATTATCGTCCAGCAAAATTTGTTATCGTGACAGGCCTACTAATGAGCATGATTTGGTCCGTGGGAGGAAGCCGGGGTGCCCGGAGAGAACCCACGCTTGCATGGGAAGAACACACAGAAAGGCTCTGCCCAACCAGGGGATCGAACTGGAGGCCTTTTGCTGTTAGACACAAGCACAACCTGCTGCGCAACTGTGCCGCCTTCCATTTTAACTCATTTCCATTTATTTCCTACTCCTTGTTGTAACAAGCTCTGCACTTTAAATTTTTCGTGCCATAACTGCTGACCATGCTGGTCACCTACCTCTTGCTTTTGCAAGTTCTGTAACTTTTTATGCTGTCCAGTGTTTTTTATTGAAAAATAATCCTCCTCCATGTATAAGAGTTCCTTAAAGTTTTTGTACAGTTTGCTCAAATGTCTACTTTAACTAAAGGTTCTACTTATCACATGTAAGACTAAAGGTCAGTATCATTAGGCTACTTGTTTATCCTGTGGTTATCTTAAGAGCAGACAATATTTTGATGTGGACAAACCAACCACATCATTAAAGGAAAAGTCCGGTTTCTACAGCTTTTGGATTGCTTATAGAATGAAGAAGAACAATATACTCACCCAGAAGGCTTTCCTGATCCAAACAGTGCTTCGGGAGATATTTAGATCCAAAATCGAGTGGCGGACATCTGTATAATGGTAGCACATAGGGCATACAGCGCCGCTCCTAAAACTGCATTTATCATCCAAAAACTCATTAGTTTCACCAATATTCCATCATGGTCCACTCGGGCTACTCTTCCATTACAGTCTGTGTCGCTCCAGACATGTTTTTGTAACTGTGCTGACCTCTGAACTGAAGAAGAAGAATGTTTGCCTCCGCGCCTGCGCAGTACTCTGGAGAGCTGCCTCCGCGTCCTCCTTTCTATGAGCTCCTCATCTGTAAACTCTGGCTCAAAACTGCAAGGACACCCATCATATTCAAAGTTCTCCTCCACAACATCTTCATCCGATAGATATTCGTCCATTTTGCACAAAACTGGAAGAAGACAGTCGTCGTGTAGCCGGCGGTCTTCCCCTGAAATAATGAGCCGTACTGCGCATGTGCGGAGCAAGCGCTCTTCTTCTTCAGTTCAGAGGTCAGTACAGTCACACAACATGTCTGGGGCGACACAGACTGTCGTTGAGAAGTAGCCCGAGCGGACCGTGATGAAATATTGGTGAAACTAATGAGTTTTTGGACTATTAATGCAGTTTTAGGAGTGGCGCTGTATGCCCTTTGTGCTACCATTATACGGATGTCCGCCGCTCGATTTTGGATCTTAATATCTCCTGAAGCACTGTTTGGATCAGGAAAGCCTTCTGGGTGAGTATATTGTTCTACTTCATTCTATAAATAATGTGAAAGCTACAGAAACCGAACTTATCCTTTAAGCAAAAAAGATTTATCCAGATCTAACTACCACTTAAAAAAGTCCAGAAAATCCAAGATTGCACAGCACTTTTCCTGTCTGGTCATTTTAAATTTCATGGAGGAATATAACCATTCAGCAGTAGATCGAGTTTTTTAACGCGAGTTGTCAGCATCCTAAAAGTTAAAAAAGCAGATTTCCTGCATATCTGAAGCACTTTGAAAGTAAAAGAGGACTCTTGATCAGAGGAAGATGACACTCTGACAGACCAACGTGGTATTTTCAATAAAAATCCCATTTAAGCGGAGGATATTACCTCGTCCCTGGTGCTGACTTGCAGAGACCATCAGTGAACCTCTGTAGCAGACAGACGGGCTGTAAATGACCCTTCACACCTCTCCTCATCCTCACATACATCAGAGGAGCAATGAAGCAGAGACACATAAGACTGGTGAGGGTTGAAGAAAATGCTGAGTGATGACTTTTAATTCAGATCAGACTTCAGGTCAGTGTTCACTTCTGTGCAAGCTTGGTTATATACATCAGAATTTTGAATTTTCACTTGATGAATGAAGAAACTTTGAGCTATGGATATAAACTGTTCATCACCACAAGCAAACAGCTAATGGGATTCCAGTATGTGTGGATATGTGCATCAGTCTGGATTTATGTGTATGTTGCACACAAAAAGACAGGAGGAAGAAAATCTAAACCACAGCAAATCAAGAGTCAGCACAGCCTTTTCAATCACAAAACCATTTAAATGCATAAAATGAACTGAGTGCAGCAGAGAGTAATCTAAAACTGCTCTTCTTAAAATGGTACATTGACTTATTTTGGTGCTTGTCTGGTGTTAGTTTTCGACTCTGCTAGGCTGTTATTTAAAGGGACTATGAGGAGAATCTCTTTCCGGCGACATAAAGACTCTGCTACCCATGAGCACACGCAGCGACTGTCGTAATGCTGCGTTCCAGTAACCTCGGAACTGGGAGTGACATCATCTCAGAATTATCGGTGTTCCAGTTGAAGTCGGAAAAAAAAACATACCGATCTACCAGGCTATTGTTAGCTGTTGTTAGCATGCCCTGCGTTGTTGTATGAAGAATGTGAGTATCACTATGGCAGCATTTTTGTAAATATAAGTCTAACAATACTATGTATACAACTGATCTAGAGCGACACACCCCAGTCAGAAGTGCAAATAAATGGATTATTACAGGAGCTAAATAACTGTTCACACTGGGGGCATCCATCTTCGATTGTCAACTCGGGGGTGGCGAGGTTTCACCGAGTTCCCAGAAGGAAATTCAGACTTAGGGGGACGTTCCAGATGTAGTTTCCTACTCGGAACCCAGAAATTCCTACTTCTGACTTCAACTGGAACGCACCAAAAGACGTTGCCAAAGCGTGTGTTTGTTGCGATGCTAATGAATACAGCTCGGACCTTCCTCAGAGCTCTGCATTGCTTTACAACTTCTTTTTTCAACAACTTACAGGATGCAAAGCGATGAGGTAATGTTTCTCTTTCTAGTTACGTAGTGGTAGTTTTTGATGTGTGACAACAAGCAGTTTTTGGAAAACTTATTATCGTAGTTTTGTAGCCGGCTATATATCTCTACTTACAGCCTGGTGCTCTAAGACGTGTCTGAATAATATAATTTTGCTCTAGTTTTAATTGTCTTGTTCCTGAAGTTGAGTATCCAGGCCAGCCCAGCCCTGTCCGACCCGACCATGAAGCTAAGGAATAGCATTTATAGATAACCTATTTTGATGCTATAAAACTCATCTTAAAGTGTGTATTTCGCTCAGGCATATATCTAAAAGTGAGACTCTTTTGTTATTACTTAGAAACTCCTCATAGCCCCTTTAAAAAGGCAAATTACAGCAACAGCTTAGGGCTGGACAATTAATCAGATTTTGATCGTGATTTCAATTTTGCCATCTGACAATCATAAAAACATTATAATAGAAGAAAAGCGATTAATATGCCACACAGTGTGGAGTGCCGTGTATGCAAGTTCCTGCGCTTCATAGCGCTTCTGTGTTCCAGCCACAGCGAGTGTGTGTGACTTATGTGGATCAATAATACTGTATGTGCCACTCGCTGGTTCTTTAAAGTTGTGTTTAAATGAATACTGAAGTTTTTAAATAAATTAACAATTGTGTATATTAACTGGGATTTCGATATCACTTAAAATAATCAGGATTCTTATTTTTACCATAATCTTCCAGCCCTACAACAGCTTGAATCAGCATCAATGGGTGAATATGTCAAGAATGAACCACATATTCTCTTGATGCATTTCAATTTCTATCTTAGTTTTTGCTGTTAATTTTTAAACCAAAATATCAAAATCATAAGCAACAACTAAAACAAAATCCATAAAAATCTATGTTAATCTTGTTTAATAATGATTTTTGTCAAAAACCTTTTTCCCTGACAAAAACTAGACAGCAACCAATAAAACAAGTGCACATGGACACAAACTAAAACTAAATTAACCGATATTTTCATCGACAAAATAAAAACTTCACAAAATGTCTGACACAGACTAGCTCCCACCATGACTTATTGGTCATGTAAAAAAGTAGGGACAAGTTAGGAATACATCCAATCACAGCTGCCTTAGCTTGGTGGTGGTGGGATAAGTTGTGGAGCGATCCAATCAGAGCTGCTCTCTTTATGAATTGATATATTCATGTAGAGCAGGTTCACTGTTTGTTGTCAGTTCTGGTATTGTAACTGAGATGCTCTGCCAGGTAGCCTAAATAAAGGTGACTGCATTTCACACAAAAGATACATTTCTGTTTATTTATACGTTCAAACTTTACTAGCATTCAATAAAGGCTTATTAGATGTTTAATTTAATCCAAGTGTAAAACAGGACTTCAGAAATTCAAAGAAAGATTTCATCGACTATAATGTTTTGGAATTTCATCAACTAAAATCAGACTGAAATTAAAACAATTCAGATGACTAAATTATGACTAAAACTAAAAGATATTTCATGCAAAAGACTAAATTCAAAAGTGCTTTCATAATTAAGACTAATTCAGATAAGACTGTGATATTTCTCAGCACTAAGCTGTGTGAGGGCTTTAAACCAGAAGAATATTCCTACGACAGCAGGTCGGTCACACTTTGGAATAATGTTGGATGATTTTATTCAAGGTCATGGGAGCTCAGACAGGATGCAGCATTAAGGTCAGTAGTAGTTGACTTGCAAAGAGATAAGCGTGCACACAGTGACCGTGTTCAGATGACACATCTGCAGCCCTGACCTTGGAGCTAATATGAATAAATGGATACAGTGACGGTTTCTGCAAGTTCAGCTTAAATGTCTGCTTCAAGGATGTCCTACGGCGTTTAAAACCACACGACCTCCACGCATGACCACTTTACACAGCATTTACACTCTCTTTGTACATAAGTTAAATAATGTTTTATTTTGTACTATTTACTGCTTTAAGACAGGACCTGGGTGAGTCTTTTCTTCCTTTTTCTTTTGCTGTAAGGTTTTAAAATAAGAGCATTTTAGATTTTTTATTCTTTATAATGCCTATATCTAAACGGCTTGTAAACAAAAGTGAAAACTTTGTTAACTTAAAATGAAAGACCAAAGCAAATGTGTGCTGATAGCTGAGTGATTAGCTAGCTAGCCCCATGCACAGAGCTTAGAGGGTGGTGTGGGTTCAAGACCAGGTTCGTTGTCTAGGTTTTACCCCCCCCTTAATTTTCTCAGCAAGATTAATGACACTATCTTTAGCTGTTTTTGGAGGTTGTCCCATGCCCAAAGTGTTCTTTGCAAAAAATCAGCCTTTCTAAGATCTGTAAGAGCTCTGGGAACTGCAAAGACCGTCAGTCTGACTGTGCATCAACGGTTGTGCAGTGTACCTAAGGCCTCATCATGGGCTCTGACCGGTTCGGTAGATTTCTGACATGTCTGATATTCTGGTCATGTGACTACATTGCAAGCAACTATGTGCTGATCCTCAAGTGTCTGTGTGATCGATTTCTTCCTTTGCATCAGGAAATACACGAACAAGCAGGAAAATACACGCAAAGAATCAGACTAGAGAATATTTTGCATGATTAAGCTATTTACTGTATGTGTGTTAAGGTGCGTTCACACCGGACGCTACCTGTACTACCTCGGCGATCAGTCTCCATTCAAAGTCAATGTACAGCCGCGATGGGGCGGGGCCAACCCTCCCGCGATGCGACAGCTGAGGACAAGACGACCACTTCACTCGTCGCGCGATGTCAAAGTTAAAAAAAAAGTTGATCTATTCAGGCGATGTCGTGTGTGGCTGTGTGGCATCAGCCAATCAGCGGTGTGTGTACATGTGACGGTGCCGTTATTCATCCGGACTACAGGGCGGATGACTTCCTTCTAGGTGGAACTAATCTCAGTGAGGACATTTGCAGACGGAGCGCGGTAAACTCACAGATAATGCTGCTGCATCACCAACTGCAGAGTTTTGTGTCTGATAAGTGAGTGAAAAGGATACAGCTGGAATAATGACCGCTTATACATCCTATTATGTGATATATGATATGATCGCGGTAAAACTCGAGCGGACGCGACGTCACCGACCGACGGCCGACGCCAACAGCGACCAAACAGGTATTTATGGACGTGGGACGCTACATCTGTGGGCGACGTGACTTTGGTAGCTGGGTCGCTTGCGGTGTGAACACACCATTAGGCCGTGTGTGTGCCATAGCAGCAATATTTTTGAAGTGTGCGTTTGAGCCATGTGAAAGATATCGCTAATATGATGGATGAAACTTGGCTGACTTTTGTCAGAGTTCCATCCTGATTTCACTGGTACAGTGTGAGCACTCAGGTCCCTTCTGACCATCTGATTTTACAGCATTAGCTCAAAAATGCTGCATGTTGGTGGTGCGTTTGTACCGGGTCAGTCTGATGGTGTAGGCTGACACAACTTCATGACTTACGAACCGTTGGCTTGAATGGCAAAGAGTAAGCCAGGCTCTGCCTATATTATAAATGCCACTAAGTCTGAGAAACGAGGTTTAAAAAAAAAAAAAAAAAAGAAAAAAAAAAAAGAGTACAGCAGGGTTCTTTAAAGCACCCATACACCAGTGATAGAGTCAGCATCTTTGAGTAGGGTTTGGGGTTTGATCTCCATCTCTAACAGTGTCTTCTTAGGCTGGATACCCATTGATTCTGCTGTTGTGCCAGTGATGTGCAAATGTTTATAAAAGAAGTCAGTCAGCTTGCTTTTGGCACAGCACCATGAATTTTCAAGACTGAAGTTCAAAGGATAGTTCAGGTCTTTGGAAGTTTCACTAGTGCATTATTTCCACTTAAGCAACTTGTGAATTTTGTCTCTATAGGAGATAGCCAGGTGCAGATGCTACGCGATATAAAACAGTCGATGGTACCACAGAAAGCCTTGTAATTAACCCACTTCGAGGATCAAACTACATAAAAAACAGCATCGGCTTGATTGGACGCTACAGCAAGATTCTTTCCAATGTTTCACTTTGCCTCAACGGAGCCTCTGTGTGTACATTAATGTTTCCATTATATAAGTTCAAGTCAATTTACAATTAATCATCTAAACAAAATTCTAACAGAAATACGACTTTGAATGAAGCTTTTTAAGAAGCTATTGCATCTACTGCTGTTTGGTTATGGCTCACAGTAGACACGTTTCTCTGCTAACAACTTACTATTCCTCTGATTTACATCAGTCTTCTTTTGTTCTTGACTTAATTTACACTTATCTCTTGATTACGGCCATTTTTCTCATTTCAAAGCTTTCTTCAGCCAGCATGGTTTAATTCAACAACCATAAAAAAATCTGCAGATACAAACAGATTAACTTAATAAAGGCTGAGAGCTAATTTGGAAAAGTGATCTTTCTGATGTGACTAAGGCATACTAATCTAATGCTTTATAAATGCAGCCACAGAATGTCAGTGTACAGGTATTCACCTGGAGGCGGGACAGAAGGACAGTGCTCGGACAGCATTATCGTGAGCGAGGAAGCATCGATACGGCAGCAGGCTGAGTGATGCGTCAGATTCTCGCACTAACAACAAACCCGACTTCGTGGTCAAATCCCACAGCCCTACAACACCTGGGGAGAAAGGTAAACAAGTGTGAATCACAAGAAACTACTAACCTGACATGTCAGATGGACTGTTCCATATTGGAAATATTTTACTAATCCTTCTGGAAAGGAGCCCTGTGAAAATGTTTTCAGGGGCAGAACCTTCAAAAACAACAGCAGCTTGTGATTGGACGATCATTTTGCTCATCACCCTCATCACAGACCAATCCATATCAAGCTGCACTGCTATGACTTAGCATATGTATTGGCTAAAAGCAGTGGTTAACGGCTATGGCTTACAAGGGCAAACAACAGTTAACAGTTATACCACACAAATGTATTATTTAACGCTTATATGTGACATGAAAACTGTCAAAGACAATCCCTATGAAGTAAACTTGTAAGAAGAGCATATTTCGACAAGAATAACTGAGTAACCAAGATGACCACAGGCCAACCAGCATTAGCCGCAATTATTTATACAACAGGAAGTGACCGTTGTCGTCACGCTGGCAGCTCCCGCTGCTCACGCCTCTCTTCCCTGATTCCTGATTGGGCCGTTAACCATTTAGCCAAGTGAAACTGTTGGACAATGCAGGCTGGCAAGACGGAGATGCATGATTTCAGAATCAGGCAGGTCCGTCTGCTCTGCAAGGCTAGGAAACTACTGGCAACATCTTAAATGTACAAAAGACAGGACATAAAAAAGAGAAACTAAAAAAGGAGGAGGGAACAGCTGTGTTCATATTCATGCGGATGAAACCTGAAGAGATTCAGAACAGAAATTTGTTTAGTTGATCTTACACCGGAGCAGTTATTCACGTGCATCTCCAAGAAATCAATTCATACCATCATAGAATCCAATAGCCATTATATTGTGTGGTTTTACAGGCAGCCAATCCATAGACAGGACCTGTCCGCTCTTTTCGTGGTGAGGAGCTCTGAAGGAACCCAGCTTCAGCGTTAATGCACCTTTAACCTGCACATAACAGAGGGAGGGTGGACTGAACATGAAACAGCAGTAGAACACAAGTTACATGAATGTGTTTCATGAACTAGAAGTAGAAGGTAAACTAGGATAGTAAAGGCAGTTACCTGGTATATTGGCAAAGGTTGACTGTTCTGTCCTGCAAAAAGAAAAGAAAATTAAACGTGACATTTGTGAGTTTCTGATTTCAACCATGCACTGGTACACGTTTCAAGAATATAGTGACTGGTAAATGGCCTTGAGCTTATAAAGAGCTTTCCAGTCATTCTGAGCACTCAAAGCACTTTTACACCACAAGTCTCATTCACATCCATCTGCGCTCACAGCAACTCATTGGTCAGAGTTTGAAATACTCCTTTCAGATTAGATATAAAACCTGTGTTACATTATCTGCTGTGTCTATTGTAGATGTGAAGATGTTTTTGCCTGTGATGTGTTGTGTGTGTGTGTGTGTGTGAGTGAGTGTGGAGCGAGTGCTCTTCTTTAAAGGAGGGTCTTTGAAGCAGCAGCACTCAGGTGGCCAGGTGGCCTGCGCGATTGGCCTAGGAAGCTGAATCGACTGAGGGAGAAGCGACCCGCTCACTGGCCCAAGAACAACGGCCCCCGTTTCAAAAAGTCTCAGCTAGGAGATGGAAGTTGGTGTCTCCTCTGACAGCAGCAGCTTGAGTCACTGTTGCCTCCAACCTGCTGTGTGATCGATTTCTTCCTTTATCAGGATGAAACTTACGACAACTTTTTGGAAAATACGAGTTCCATCCATTCTAACTATTCACACAGTGTTTAGAACTCAGTCTTCTGTTATGTTCTTGACTTAATTTACACTTATCTCTTGATTGGCGCCATTTTCTCATTTCAAAGCTTTCTTCAGCCAGCATGGTTTAATTCAACAACAGCCGCTGATGAAATGAACAGAGCAGATCGGACCAGACAGGAAGCCAGGAACAGGAAAATCCGGTCAATAGTTTAAAAAAAAGATTGACGGTGTTGCTTGTCGGTCTATTTTTTTCCGATGAGCAGTCACACACTCACACGGAGGTTGATCAGAGAGAGAACAGAGATTCACTTGATGTAATTGAGACAAAGGAGAGGGAAAGGAGGTGGGAGGGGCAAGGGCTCTCCACAGGTCACCAAAAAGTGACACTCGCATGTTTACACAATCGGAAAGTTTGGAAAACTGAGTGCAGACGGACACGTCCGATCACTGCCGAGCTGAGTCGATGTCTGTGACCGGCGCGTCAGAGCTCAGCAGAAAACGCTTCATGTGTGAACAGCCAAGCGCCATGAGCGCGGCGCCTCCGTTCCGCGCGCGGCGCATCCTGTGTGAACTAGGCATAAGCTTTGTAAACTGGTAGTTCTTAGTAGTTTTTTGTATTAGTTAGCTCATTATTAGTTTTCAGGTAGTCTTTGGCTTGTTTTTGGCTTTGTAAATAAATTAAGTAAAATGTGATAATTGTTTTTGGTTGTATTTATATTTGGAGATTTCTACCCCTTTTTTTCCCTTTAAATATGTTATGCACCTTTCCCTAGACGGGTGCATAACACCTGTTTAAACCTGGTAACAATTGGTTCCTGTCAGCAGTCTGAAAGGGTTTAATCTGCATTTCAACCCAGGTCGACTGACCCTGCGAGTGACACGTTTTTAATCAGCTCGCCTCTGATCAGTTTCACACCCGGGTTAACCCGATAATTTACATCATGACGTCCACATAGCGTGCCTACAGCATAATATCATGCCTGTCGGTGACTCTTTGCCATCTCAGCAACAATTTCCATCCACCTTTGTATCATCAGAGCTCGAATGTTGTTCAATCTGTGCTGAGTTAATACATTTTTAAAGAGGGACAAAAACACAAAGTACGTGTCCATGGCTTCCACGCTCCTTTCCATTGCTTACATGGACATGCTTGGAGGATGCCATCAACGTGATGACGACATCAGCTTGTAGCACCAGAGGGAAAAAAACAGTCACGCAGCTCGTCTGAAAAGCAAAACCGAAAATAACCAGAGGTGGTGTTTTCTCTCCAACAACAGCCTCAGGTTCTCCCACAGTCTAAACTCAGGTTCAGCACATCAGAGGTCGAGTAAAAGTCAGAGTTTCTGTTTTTCTGGAGCTGAGAAGCCCTGATGAAAAGTGTGGCTCAATGAGGAGGACTCTATTGATCTGAACTCTCAGTGATCCAAACTGGAAGAGGACAGAGAACTAATGATGGGGAACAGTCTGACCCCTTTTTTTAAAAAACTTATTGGATTTTACATCTATTAACACAACCGTGATTGTCAGGGCAGACACAGCAGAACCACTTTAGAGGGTTGCTTAGCATTCTGTAACTTTAAACCCCCGCAGGACAACGGGAGACGTCTCATTTCCCTGTCAGATAACCTGGGCTGGAGATACGATGACCACTCATCTGCATCACACGTAGTCCTGCCTTTCTGAGATCTCCACTAAAACAAAAAACTGTTACACTACTTGACACATTACCCAGTGAGGACAGGTGAGATGAGTCAAGGAGGTACCATAAAGTGGTAAAGCACCATTAGTATAATATGACACCTTGAGGTCCCAATCCCCATTTTGGGAACCACTGGCAGAGGCCTAGTGGGTAACAGTCCACTCAAGACTAATGGCCCTTTTCCACTAGCATGCCTTCACCCTACTCTACTCGGCCCTACTCGATTTGCAGCGTGTTTCCACTAGCCTGATACCTCCTAAAACAAACTAGTTTTAGTACCTACTCCGCTCTGGTTCCAAGCGAGCTGAGTCGAGACTGAAAGATGACGTCACTGACTGCCGGCTACTGATTGGTCAGACAATGTCGTCATCGATGAGTCACGAGCGCGACGACCTAGCATGCTAGCGGTAGCTACCATTAGCTTACCCTCATACGTCTTTTCTTTGCAGCTTGATTGCTCTGGTCCTCGGCTTCATTCTGTTGTATAGCTTCCAAAACTCTCCTGTGCTTCTCAAGGGGTATTTCTTCTTGACACCTGCAGCCTTCTTCTGCTTTGCTTTTTTACTCGGTTTGTGACAAAAAGCCACAGATTGTTGTGTCGCGCTCAAAATGACTTCGCGGCAGTGCTGCTCAGCCGCACAAGGCGAGTAGAATAGAGCCGGGTAGAGTCTAGTAGGGTAGAGTAGGGCTAATGGAAATAACAGTGGAGGTCTGAATTCAGATCCCTTTCAACCACTACACAGCCATACAGCCCAAGTTGTGAGGTGGAGTTTGTGGCTTAGTCTAGAAGTATGTTCTACCATCAATCAGAAGGTGAAGGGTTCAAGCACAGCTCTAGCTTTCACATGTCAGGTGACTGCTTGAGCAAAACCCTTAAACTCAAGTTGCTCCCACTGCTGCATGAAAGGCATAAATGTTTTAGCTCATGCTAATGAATAACTTAACTTCTAACTATGATAGAAACAGCACAGCACCATCAGTAGATGAGACATGCAGTGAAAAAGGGCAGAAAGACCACAGAAGTGCAATGCAAGCTCAAATTCAAATGACCAGTCCATTGGAAATGGAAGTAAATCATGTCAAGAACAGCAGCATCTAGGCCTGTCTTGATAATCAATAAATCAATTAACCACAGAATAAATAAAAATGCCCTCGGTTTCCGGCCTCGATAAGCTGACACGTGCATGCATGTTTGTTTTCCTCCTTTCTTTCTACCAAACAGGCTGGATGAGAAGATGGCTCACTCTGTGCAACTTTTCTCAACACCTGGGTGCGTTGGTTCAGATTAGCAGAGAGCAGATTTAGCGGATTTATAGCGGAGTGAGCATCTGTCATTCATTCAATCTTTGTGAGGGAGTCGGGGCCGCTCACCTGTACACACACAGAGAGCTGAAGTGAGCTTTCTGAGAAGTAACAAGGAAACAAACACAATTATAAATGATGGCACCAAAGCGACAGTTCCTAAGCCGAATGCCACAGCCCCAGTGTGGGAATATTTTAGGTTTTAAACAGAATGAACAAGGTGTGAGCTCGTGAACACCCACAAGTTGATATGTTGTATTTGTTTGAAAGTAGTGGCGACAAAGAAGGGGAGGTGCAGCGGAGCCTTCATCCTGACAGTCAGCGCTTACTGAGACATTTGGTCGGCAAAGTTAATATAAATAAAACAGCAAAATGGTGCGCGCTCACAGACTGCATCGCTCACTACATTGCAAAAGAAATGCAACCCTTCATTATGGTTGAAAAGCCAACATTTCGGGAAATGTTTTTGAACTTTTGACAGACAGTACGAATTGACTGGGAGAACTATATTTCACAAACAATTCAGGAACTGTATAAACTCCATTTTATTTATTGTTTTTTATTGTTGTGTGTGTTTTTATTGGAGTTTTTTTTCTTTACAGAGTCAGGGTCTATTTTTTATTGTTTTTGATTAGTCTAATGATTTTATTTACATGCAATTTTTCCCAAAAGAGAAACACTGACATTTCATTGTCATTGTTTTTTTTTTTTCTTTTTTTTGTTAAAATTATTATAATGTTTGTTTAATTTATTTCAATAAAAAGCTCTTAAAAAATTAAAGTTCATTGCTTTTTATACGGTGTACTCATTTTATTATGACATATGTTATAATTACATTAATGAAAAAATGATGGTTCTAAACAATATTGACAACAATATCGTTTATTGGCAATAACTGTTTGGACAATTATCGTCCAGCAGAATTTGTTATCGTGACAGGCCTAGCAGCATCATGGCAGACAGTTTAGTCTAATCTGCTTACTTCTCTCTATTTTGATGGGTGGTATAAAGACTATGAAAAATTTAATGTCGACAATGATCTCAGGTTAAACTTCTGAACCTCTGTCATGTGCTCGATGTTTGTGTCTCTGGACTTCATTGTTAGGTTTAACTACTGATCCTTGGTTATATATTCCGCATGTCGGGGAAGGACATAAGTCAAATTACTATTGGTAACACTTTACAAAAAGCTTATGTTTTCCTCAAATAAACTAGGAAAACTGACTGAACCATGTACTGGTTGGCCATTGTGACCATTCTCTCCCTTTGACCAAAAACGTACTCTAGGCCTACAACAGACTTAGGCTAGGTCCGATGGGAATATTAATCAAATGTAGTAAAAAGAATAACTCTTTTAATCTGACAGAATCTGTAATTTTTCCTTCACATGAGGTGCCAGACATTTATCATTTCCATGAAATAAATAAAACTTTACAAAATGTAAACTATCCTGAAAAACTAGATCACACACCAGATGATAAAAAATAAAAAATCTGGCCCCTAAAAGTTTCTCAGGGAGAGCCCTCAAACAACAAACTGTAGTTATTCAGCTCTAATATGTACATTAAAAAAGCTCCAAGTCGTGATCTGGACAAGGCATGAGCTTGATTAATGCCTATTAGCTCCTTCGCCACAGCCTGGCATACTGTAACTAATGATGGTAATTATCCAGCATCATACTCTGGGTTTTTTATGCTTTAACTTCCTGTGACCCCCTCCTTCTTTCTTCACCGCCCTCTCCTGTGTACGTCTCTGATGACTGGCAGAGCGAGGATGGGAAAGGTGTCAGCTACTCGACCTAAAATTCATCGCTCCCAACACTAACAACAGGCCCGGTGATGCATCTTCTTTGTCATTTCAATTATAGATCCTTGTCTGATGGAGAACGGAGCTGTAAATTATGTGCGTTGGCTGCGCCGTCTCACATTCTCCTTTTGTCTGTTTTTCCCCCCCCCTCGATTCTCCCGCCGCTTTAACAGCCTCCTCTTTTCATTCATTCTGGAGAGTCGACAGACAAAAGCTATTTATAATTATCTGTCTCCAAAGAGCTCAGCGCAGGCGGGGAAAGGGGGAGATACACACCCTGTTTAACCCTTATCAAACTAATTTCACCTCTAACCTTTACAGCTGATACTGAGAGAGCTTTTCCACTCCTGGTCAAGTTAGATAGCTGATCTGAATTCAATTAGAGCTCATCATGACGGGGTAAAGAGGCAAGAGGCTATAAAGCGATCCACAGGTCATTCTTCACTTGATTTAATGAACCTTTACTGTCTCCTCCCCACCATGCCTTTCGAAAAAGACCTCAAAATACATTTTCTGTTAGAGAGGCACAGCTTGTGTTTAGGACATTGTTTAGGACACAGACTGATTTAAACATGGACACAGTCTCGCTGTTGTTTGCTTGCTAATTTTTTGATATGAAGCTCAAAGATAGGACTTATAGCTCCTCTTCATTTTAAAGTGATAAAGTCAGAGATGGAGAGCAGGTAGTCAAGAAGCCTTCTGTAAACAACTACAAACTAAGGGCCCATACGACAGTAAAAATGGCAGGAAATGGAGAGTTTTCATTGTGTTTGTGCCTTCCGTTTACACGAGAAGGTACTTAAATCTTCAAACTTTTGAAACCAGAGTTCACAGAGAACAGTTTTGAAAATGTCTGAGTTTTTATCTTCGTGTAAACAAGAATCACCATTGTCAGTACTCTTACAGACAAAGGTTGCACGCGTACCTAAGAACAACAACTATGGCCGACAACCGAGCAACATGTGTGCTGATAACTGTGCTCAGTTTGTTAACGCTCGTACAACAAAATGTGTCAATATTAGGGGTGGGTAAAAATATCGATTTATCACCATATTTCAATATATATCCCCTCTCAATTCAATATCGATTCAGCAAATCCTCTGAATCAATTCATCTCCCTGACAGAGGGGGGCGCTGTGCATTCTTCAGTGTTAATCCAGCTGTAGCTGGTGACAGAAGAAGGCGTTCATGCAGAGGGATAACACTGAGAGCAAATATTGAGTGATTTAATGGTGGTTTATCAGCATTTTCTAAAATACTGTAAACAATAGCTTTAGAATTATTCTGGAGTGTTTTTTTCCCGTTATCTTGCCGTATTTTCTCTGTTTTGACATGTTTCCAATGCATTTTCCCTGTTTTCACTGTATTTTTTCTCACTGATCATCTTTGTGATAATAGTTCATTTTCTATGGACTCCATAAATAGTTATCTTAGAAATATTAAAGGAAAAAATATCGAGATATCTGTCTTCAGCTTAAAAGGGACTGTTTCAGGGACTGTCATCAGTAAAAAAAAAATGCCTGAACATGGTCTAATATAACAAACTGTAACATGGACACTAAGTGCTGTAGGCAAACAAAAACGTTTGAGTTTATGTAAACGGGTTAGTTGATTTTTGGTCATCTAAGAAAGTTTCCACATGTTCATTTACAATTGTTTACGAAGAGAATCCCGTTGAAAATTCAAATCTGTTATACTCTTTTTTGTAATAACGCACTAGATTAAGCATTTATAACATAATATTTCCAAATACTTGCCAGAATTGTTTACTTTTATTTTCTAAGAAAAAAAAAGAGTTAAAAAATGTATTAAAAGGACAATTCCTGACACATTTATTGACAAAAAAGACAAAAAACAGGTGGACATTTACAACTTTAGTATTATCTAGGGCTGGGTTAAAAAAATCGATTTAATCGATTTTCCTTTAACTGGTTCATAATCGATCCATAAAATCCAAAGATCGATCTTTTAACTTAAGTAGTTTTTTCTTCTTTGGATGTGCAGAGAAGCAGCCTGTGGGATCAACCCTGCTAGTCTGGTGTGATCAGCGTTTAGCGTTGCTTTCTACTGAACAAGATCTCATGAGATGTGACTGCAAACAAACATGGTGGAAGCACTATATGGACACCACTGGCAAGTTTAAAAGCCGATGTTTGGATGTACAATATTTTGGATTTAACAAGTACAAAGGAAAATACGAGTTGGACAAAAAACAAATAATATGCAGAATATGCATTAATACATATCATTGATATGTATTAATGATTAATGTAACTGCTTTGGGTTTAGTTCTTCATGTTAAAACAATTTCTAATGATGTACCAGGTTAAAAGGTCACTTTTTAAATTTACAGCACTATTTTAACTAAGATATCCCCGACTGAATAAATATTAAATTGAATCATGAATCGAATCGATTTGAGACCTTGTAATATCGAATCGAATCGATCCAGAAAATCTGAATCGATACCCAGCCCTAGTATTATCTGTCATGCTTTTTTACTTTTTTACTTCATATGCACATTTAAGTTATTACTGTTCAATTTTAATTTTCAGTTCTTTGATTCCTCCACAATGTGAGGCGACATACCAAATATGTTCACAATTAGAGCTGCAACTATCGAGTATTTTTGGAATCGAGTACTCTGTCAATTATTTCTTCGAGTACTCGAGTACTCTAACAAAATATACTTTTTTGTTTTTAAACAAATAAATCAATTGTATACAATGCAACATGTTAGGGATTTCAAAATGAGCAACCAAGTGCCGTTTATTCCTCAGAAAAGGGTTTTTATTTTAACAACTTTCAAAGTTTAAACCAGTACTGGCTTAAAACAAAGCCAATACAATACTGATTTACAAAGCAGTAATATAATTCTGCAATTATATTTGTGAAGTGTGTTCTGGAGGGCATTGTGTAGTTTGGATTGAAATCCTTGATCATGTTCTTAAATCCTATGTCCTCCACCATGGAAAGAGGACGCATGTCTGTGATGAGCAGATTTAAAATGCTGTAATAGTAATAGTTGCAGCCCTAACAACATGCTATCATGCTAAGCTACGTGCTAGGCTAACTCAGTTTGACATCAGACACACTGCACTGTGTTTTCTTTTCGTCCCTTCTTGTAGAGACCACACACTTGGGACACTCTCTGCCATTTCTTCTGCGGACTCTCCTTTCTGTCCCTCTCTTTTCTCTTCCTTCATGATTTTACAAGCCGCGCAGCAGCGGAGGTAGCAGGCGAGGTGTGCCACAGAAATGACCGTCCGTATCAAACACCGTGCACTGTATAGTACTCCAGATATATGTTTATATGTATAATTATATATTAAACGAAGCTTCGAGGCACAAAATTTAATTCGAGGATATTTTGTAATCGAGTACTCGCGAATATTCGAGGAATCGTTTCAGCTCTATTCACAATGGATCAAAATAAAAATCAAAAGTTGTCAACAGGTACTCTAATGATTTGTGTATTTCTACTTTTTACTGAATAGACACTGAATCGAATCGCAACCTAAAGAATAAAAATCAAATTAAATAAAGAAGTTCTTGACAATACCCAGCCCTAGTCAATACTTTGACCTGCAGAGATGCATTTGTGCAGCAGCAATACTCAAGTAGGATGTGGTATTGGCAAGATGCTCAATAAAAGGGCCAAAAGTGAAATGCTCCGGAGGTACCATGTCTACCATCATAACAAAGCTGCTGTTGAGTTTATGCCTTAAAGTACAGGAACAGCAGGAGTCCACTAGAGTTTAAGAAGAAGACCAAGAAATACTCACAACAAAGACAGCCTTTATTTTGTTTCAGGTGTGGTTTGACTCTTTTGTCACAATTGTTACCTGCAAAGGTATAGTCACTGAAAACTAGCCTGGAGTTGTACTGCTAAGTTATGTGTACTGTTGTAATATCTTTGGACTGTTGAAATAAACACAGCCCCTTTTAAAGAGGAACACCAGAACGACTGTCCATGACCATTATATGTAGCTTGACGTTAGTGCAAGTGTACGTTCAAGTCTATCCCTGCAGTAGCAAGTGTGTGTTTTCAGTAGATGGCACCTTTAAATGTGAACGCTCTGCAACCTTTCTATCCAACAAGTCTAACCTATGGTAGGAAGCGGGGGGCCGATGGAGTGGCTCCTTGGAGCTGGACCCAATGACCCATGGCTGCAAAATAAAATGGAAACCATGGGCCATGAAGCACTGGGGAAAAGGCAGAAAAGAATGGAAATGTCAGCTTTTATATGCCTTTTTATGTTCAAGCTGCACTGGAAATCTGTCTTAATTGTAAAACCAAGCCAAGTGTAGTGCAGCAGAGACTGTTGTCACCCAATATACTCTTTTTCATTTAAATATTAACACATGGATGACGATGCTCCGGCTCCTCATGATGGTGCCCTTAAATCAAACTAAAGACTTCAATTTTTTATTCTTCAAAGTCCTGTGACTGTGAGATGGATAATTAACTGAATCATGGCTTTGACGTCCGAGTTTGATTAAAATTAGACAAAAACTTGGCAAATTTAATGTAGAAGGATTTAATTTATGGCATTTAGTCATTTAAGACTGTGAGAATGACAGTGTGCTACATGCCTCAATTATTCATTTGACAACTGTAGATCTACAACACACTTTGATAACGCTATGAAGTATTGCAATACAACATTAAATAAAACACTTAGCTCACACACTCACTCATATTATTCCTCTGATACTCCCATATCTCATATTTTTTACAATTTAGAACGTAAACTAGGGTTGCTAAAAATACTGATAGAACAAAATGTCTCACTGTTGTATCCATGCTCCCAGAGGAATGTTGTGATACCTTTTTTTTTAATTATTAGTAGATATTAGGGATGTATGTTTTGTGTCTTAGTGAAGCTGCCAGCTGTTTTTGCCATTTTTACTCTCAGGACTCTAGAGGCACAGGGACTCTGCCCAAACACACAACAGTGATTAAAAGGTGCTATGAGGAGAATCTATTTCCGGCGACATGAAGACTCTGCTACCCATGAGCATGCGCGGCGACTGCCGTAAAGACGTGACCCAGGCCAAAGCGTGTGTTTGTTGTGATGCTAATAAATGCAGCTCGGACCTTCCTCAGAACTCTGCATTGCTTTACAACTTCTTTTTTTAACAACTTACAGGATGCAAAGCGGCGAGGTAAAGTATATCTTTCTAGTTACATAGCGGTAGTTTTTGATGTGTGACAACAAGCAATTTTTTGGAAAACTTAGTATCGTAGTTTTGTAGCCGGCTATATATCTCTACTTACAGCCCGGTGCTCTAAGACGTGTCGGAATAATATAAATTTGCTCTAGTTTTAATTGTCTTGTTCCCGAAGTTGAGTATCCAGGCCAGTCCATTCCTGTCTGACCCGACCGCGAAGCTAAGGAATAGCATTTATAGATAACCTATTTTGATGCTATAAAACTCATCTTAAAGTGTGTATTTCCATCACGCATATACTGTATCTAAAAGTGAGACTTTTTTGTAATTACTTAGAAACTCCTCAATGCATCTTTAAAAACTGTATATTTTATGCAGACAATATTCTGGGTTCTTAATAGAAAAACCCACAAAATAAAATACCAAATAGTAGCCGGGGCGTTTATTTGCTTCAATTACTGAGCAGGCCAGGTGTTTATTTGGGACCAGGCGACTATTTAGGACTTTTGCACAAAAATTTTACTTAAGCAAAAAGTGAAAAAATTTGGTAAATATAATCAAATTATTTATTTACACCAGTATGATGAACACCTTTACATTTTCAAGACAAGATTACAGTACCGTTGTTACACTTGTCTTCTTCTTTCAACTCAGCACTCTCTCAACACTCTTTAACTGATCAGGAATGATTGCTATTTAAGTTAAGGTTGTACTTTTTGTTTTTCGCTGCACCAGGGACATGGAGATAAGCAGCAACGTACCGCTAACTGACGTGATCAGCCTCCCTGGCGTTAGTTAAGGACAAAAAACAAACAGCTGCAGTGGCAACGTCTTCTTCGTTGAATTTTCAAAGCCCTAGTATGCAAGATTCTGTCTTTCTGCTCTCTAGTGCTCTCTGTGGACGTTGAGTGTAGCTGCACTGTCATGAAACAGAGGGTCTCACACCAACATACATTTGTTGACATACAGAGGGAGGAGAATGTGAATAAATTACACCAGGCGTTTATTTGGAACGGGCGTCTATTTGTCAAAATGTATTGCTACACCCGGCATTTATTTGGGACCGGGCGTTTATTTGTTATTTTACGGTACATATGTAGCGCCCTGTTTAGTGTCCAGTGTTTCCCCTATAGTGTATTTGGGAGGGCGCCCCGCCCCCCCAACAGACGCACCCGCCCTGCTTACAGGATTCAGGCCGACGTAGCTACATTTAAAAAAAATCATATTTATTTTGCTCAAAGTTCTTATGACGGAGATTCTTAACATATAAAAAAGCCAACTAGAGTCTAACGCTAGAGTCTAATGTTGTGTCGCTATGGTTTGCTTGCATTTCAATAAAATGCATTTTTCCTCTCCGGTCTGACAAACGTCTCCTCCCCCCGCTCCTCTCGCACAACACCGATAAGCCGCGCGGCAACCAAACCGTCTCTCTGCAGGCGGAGTGCCCCTGACATGCAGTCTTTTTTTAAGAGGCTGCTGCCACCGCGGTCCGAGACGTCGAGGTGATTCAGCGAACGTCAGAACAGGGGCCACCTAAAAGTGTCTCACAACACTCCCTTCCCTAAAAACAATTCAGTAGAAATGCTTTCCCAAACGGCGACCGCTTCTGGGTCCTAACGACGCAGCAAAACCGCTTGCTGTCTGCCGCCTGTCTCTCGCTGAAATGACTGGAGGCGGCGGTGTGAAGGGGAGTATAAAGACACAGACACACACACACAGGCGGTGGAGGAGGAAGGAGCGACCATAACGTTAAAAAAAAACAAAAAAAAAAACAAGTTAAACAAACATTAATGGATGACCAGAAGTTTACCAAACAATCTCCCCAAGCAAAAATCTCAGCATTTTTAAGCCAGCTGCCCTTACCAAGAAGGGAAGCACAGCTAGCAGTGTAGGAAACTTTCAGCATGTAGTTTCTCCTCATTGTCAGTCACTATAACTTTATTAAGCATGATTCATCTCCTCTCCACCTGCTGACCTTACATGGTTACATGAAATGTTACATTCTTCCTGTTTTTCTTAAATACTTTTTATACCTTATGCAGTGTATTTTAATTTTTTGTGACATGTAACATGATAGGTACTGTTTATCTAGAGTCTTACTGGTACACTCCTAGCTTAAACACACTGTTTTAGTCTCAGATACTTACACTTTTTCTTATACACACACTTATTTACATACCAGTGAACACACACAAACACAGACTCTCAGCCTACAAACTGAGCTACTGCTGCCCCTATAGCTTATTATCCCTCAGTCTAACAAGAAAAGCAAACCAAGTCCAACCCAGGTGAAGGGAGATAGATCCCCAGAAGGGTTGAACGATTTATTGTTTTCTGATCGAAATCACAATTCCAGACAACCTGATCACATGATTGCTGAAGCTGCAATTTTTTGCAGTGCTCCTACTGACCCAGGATTTGATGTGTCAACTATTTACTCGTTGCGATGTTGTCACGTGTCAGCGCTCACGTCCAAATCCATCAAAGGCTGACATGCTGGTTTGGCATGGCTGGCTTTTTTCCTTTATGAGAAATGTTGAATTTTGTTGCTCTTGTAATTACTTATTTCACATCAGGGATTTTTGGATTGTTTTTTGCATTTGATGTAACTTTTATACTTGATACAATAAAGATGTTTTGCACTGCATTTTAAGTTAAGACGGACAAAGATGGTCTTTTAGTTCTTCAAGTGTAATAACTGCTGTTGGTCAAGTCCTTGAAAGTGTTCATGCATGTTTGTTGTTAATAAATATATTTGAAAGACATCTTTTCCTTTAGTTTCCATCCGTGCTTTAGAATAGTAGCTTCAAATGTTTAATGGGATGAAGTAATTTTCTGACATGTTTGTAAATGTTACTGTAAACACAGTGAATGTTGCACTGAAGCTTGATATGAAGAAAAATGTGAATCGAATTGAAATCGCAAGATCTGTCAGAAAAGACGCAATTAGATCTTCTCCTAAAATCATTAAACCCTAAGGTGGACCAGGTCAGGCTCTTTGTCAGACCTCTCGTGTGTTGCCCTCCATAGGATGGGTTCATGTGGGACATTGAACAGTAGTTCTGCAAGTCTGCATGTATGATGATGAACCTGCTTTGTGGCGATTTTGCACGCATTTTAAAAAAGGCTTCTGTGTTGTGGAACCCAAACTTTTTCACTTTTTGCCCTTTTTCCCACTGCCTACAAAGTTTTCTGGAACTAGGCATGTGCTCAAAAAAATGGCAAAATATCATCACAAACTCCTTAAGTGTACTTACATCCATACAGATTCTACAGAATCGATACAGCCTCAGTATTTTACAGTGGCTGTCAATATTTTTGGGTAATGTTAACAATGGCACACTTCAAAGAAACCAAACTTCATGATAAAACACATCATATAAATTTAAACTTAGGTCCACCATCTTTTAGGACTTGAAGTATTTTTTTAAGTTGTAAACTCCTTTAAAATTCATTCTTGTTATTTTTCTTCTTGTAAAAAAAAACTAAACTTGTTGGGAATTCTTTTTAAATCATAGTCATGTTCACAATTTATGTGTATTGGGACACATATATCGTAGCCTCAGTGTCAGGACACGAACCACTGGTAATACGCAGCCCTATTTGAAATCATCAACAATGAAATAATTTGCAAAAGTCATCAACAAACTAAGGCATTAAACTAGGGGTGTCCCAATCCAATATTGATATTGGATATCGGTCTGATATCAGCCGTAAAAAAAAATATTGGCTTATATCAGCTTGCATCTAAAATATTCAATAAACGCATTCCGCTACAAGTAGTTCATTCCAATTTATTTTTTATTTACTTAATTTAGTTGTACAATCTGCTTTTGTTTAACTTAAACACAGTGGTTATTTGGCAATTTAAAAATATATGTTTTTGTTTTTACTGGATTCTTGAGGTTACTTTTTATGGTCTTCTAGTTGATTTTTCATTTATTTTATTGTAGTATATTCTTATGTTAAGGTTAAATCTATTGAACCTGTAGGTTAATAACAAATGGGTCAATGTTTCTCATATTGCTCTACTGCTGACGACTGTTCTCTAGTTGAGTAATCTCACCTGATCAAGCCTTTTCTTACAGTCCATACTACAAAATAAGTAATAAAAGTATGTATGATTCCTGCTGATATCCTATGGGATCAATACTCAAGGCTGCAATATCGGTGTTGTATCGGTGGTGAAAAAGTTGTACCAGGACACCCCCACATTAAACCACACAAATATTACAGATTGTTGAAAGTTTGCAACTCTCCAAATAAACAATTCCACTTATCAGACTAAACATCAGTAAACCCTCATGTTTCTTTGTTCCACAGAGTTGATACATCCCATAACATGCTGAGATGTGTTGTAAGGCAGCTGCTGCTTGTCAACTGTGATATAATGCGTGTAAAGTGTGTGAGTATGCCGTTTTTCGAGGTGAATGTTGCACTGAAATGCTGCAACATCAGTCTGGTGTGGTATTTAATCAGATAAGCGTGTCGCGCTGGGCCGACGCAGACAGATCAACACACACATAAGCAGGTTTCTGTGCATGATGGATGTGCCAGATGAGCTGCACATTAATCTCATTCATACAGTCTTCTATCAGCAGAGGTTCAGAGGCGGCTGATGCACTGATCTGAATAGACTCGACCACAGGCTGCAGCATCAAGGCTGTCAGCATGTTTTCACACTCCTGGAGTGTGTGCTTGGTGCGTGTGTGAGTCTTCAGAGCAGTGATTAACTGCTGCTGTAGTTAAAGCTGCATTAAACAGTTTGATGGACCCTCCAGCTCTAAACATTCTTGGGAACATGAGGGTCTTCATGGATCCTGTCACTTTTATGAATATGAGTCAGTGGAGTTAATGATGTTCATGTCTGATATGATTAATGCACAGCTGTTTGACTGACTATATACCCACTATTGGGTTCATTAGTCGTGTTTTAGTAATAGAACTCTCAGAAGATTAATTGAAAGGTTAGTGAAAGAGCACAAAACAAGCGTTAAAACACAGTACCATCTCCTACCTATGCAAATAGAAATAAACATCTATGCTATTTTGCTAGGACGAAATAGTCCTAGGAACAGCTAAGATACTGCGCAGGACCCTCATACATATACATATATATATATATATATATACATATACTGTATATATATATATATATATATATATATATATATATATATATATATATATATATATATATATGTATTTAAAACTGAACTGGTCCAGAGTATACCCAGGTATACTTGAATATATTTGAGGTAGTCCAGTTTCACCCCAGTTATAATCTGGGCTGTTACGCCAGCACCACTGTTGGCTCACCCCTGCCCTACAATGATACTAGAAAAAATTACTTTTACTAAAACTTAAATTGCACAGAACAATGATTCAAAAGTTTTTAACCTGCAATACAAACATTGTCTTTGAGATTACACTTTATCATTGGAGTTACTTCTGTTCAGTTTTATTGCCCACTGCTGCTTATGACTCTTTCTTTCTCACTTCTTGATTTGGAAAATGTTTTTTATGCCATGGTTCAACTTTTAGGTTACAATCCAGCAAACACTAAATGTTTTTGATAGCAGTTTCACAGCAACACCTTTGTGTCTGAGACACCAAACGGATGCACACTGCACACCCAGTCACTCCCACAGACGGGTGATGCTTCAAAGTGACCACGGGCAGACTAAAAGCACCACTTTTTATCCTTAATTCTCACCTTATGCAGGTCAGAATACACAGAGAGGCAGTGAGTGAGGCTTCTACTGCTGCTAACAGGTTCATAAACCCAGTTTAGGCACAAGTGCCCCTGTTTTCTCTTTACTTTGATGCTTTTTAATGATATATGAAGAAATGGAGTGTGGAGCTATGTAGCAATGCACCAAAGCTATGTTGGGTGGGGTTTAGTGAGATGTGAACAAATCTATAGTCCAGCTGTTAATTTTTACAGGGCTGCCATGATGTAAAAACCTCCTCACAAAGGCTGTACTGCAGTTTGGCGTCTTCACACACTCCTGCAAAGTCAGGTACGACCACAGTGACGACTGCCTTCAGAGAGGCAACACTGCCCTCTGCTGACCAGAGAACACAGTACGGGTATCTGTCCAGGTCCATCAGGGTTGTGCTTTAGGTTGGGCATCTTTTGAAGTTATAAAAATAATACTTTTATATATTTATAAGATTCTTTTTCAGCATTTTTGTGCTTTTATTGATAGGGGAGAGATAGACTTGTGGGGGAGGGTGAGAGAGAATGACACTCTGCAGACTGGCCACAGGCTGGAATCAAACCTGGGCCTGCAGAAGTATGTATATGGGTCATGCCTGACGATGTAACACTCTGCTAGCCAGCACCCCAGATATTTAAAGGTGTAGTGTGTAGAAGTTGGCAGCATTTCAGAAACAGTGAATATAGGATATAATGTTTCTATTTGTATGTAAAGTCCGTCAAAATAGGTATACAATCATCCCCATAATACTTAATTTTCTTTTTATGAAGTCAGAAAAAGCTTTATATAACTATGTACTGCAGGTCTCTCTACTATGGAGGCTAACATAACAATCTGCCATGTTGTCTGCGGGTGGGTTTTAGGGACAAAAAGAGCGAAACGCGAATTTGGAATATGAGTCTACAAAAATTCATTCGAATAATCATGATCTTAACTGGCCTATAATCTATTAAAATAATGGTTACAAATATGAATGAAAAACCCTCACCTTGTAAATGTTGTAAATGAGGCCCTGTTCACAATCCTTTTGGTCTTCACCAACTCTCATGATTTGTTGTTTTAGAAACGGACAGGCTCATTCCAAAATCTGAACACTAGATGTCGCTAAAATGCCAATTTCTACACACCACACTTTTAAGATTTATTTTAGTCCTACCACAGTTTGATGGCTTCTTGCTGGAGAGTAGAGCCTTAGGGTGAGGCAGGCTGTAGATGGTCACCGTACAGTTGGAGGTTGCGACTGCCATAAGACCCAGTCTGGGCAGAAATGGAGCCTAAGGAGAAAGAGGGTTTATTATACCATTTATTATAAGCTATAGTAAAATTCATACTGTTTACATTTGGGACACAGTGAAGATTTTAGCCTTGTATCCAAATAAATACAGTTGTAAGGGGTAGGGCTGTAATCAACCAAAGAAATTGTTGGTCGACTAAAACACAGCAATTGTCGACCAAAAATCGACCACAGCCCACCGTCTTTATCCCCTGTGTGCGCCTTTTTTTCTCTCAACATAAGACTCTTTGCTTTCCAGTTTTTCATTAATGAAATGGACAGTCACTGTCATATAGGACTCCATTCGAAGAGACGTACACATCTGTTATCTTTATCTATTAACTCGGAAGCTTTCTCTTTTTTACTCCCTCGTATTTGCCGTTAGTGCATGCGTAATTGTGAGGCATGCTGGCACTGAATACCCAGAAAAACATTGGAACCTGGATATTCATGGGACTCTTTTAGTGTTCCCACAGAGTTTCATATTAACCACATTGTTCACTACAACAGACACTTTTTCTGCTGGAACTGAAGGCATCGGCAACTTATAATCACGCAGCGATGTTTCTCCCCTGTGTGCGCCTCTTCTATTTTTTCTCTCAACACGACTCTTTGCTTTCCAGTCTTCATCAATGAAATGGACAGTCACTTTCATATAGGACTCCATTCGAAGAGACGTACACATCTGTTATCTTTATCTATTAACTCGCAAACTTTCTCTTTTTACTCCCTCGTATTTTGCCGTTAGTGCATGCGTAATTGTCTGGCGCGCTGGCACTGAATATCCAGGTTTCAATGTTTTTCTTGGCCTTCCACGACACCAATGGGCCTCATATCCTAAGAAATAAAACTGTCATTCGTTCTGTGATGTTGTTTTTGCATTTGGGTGTTAATATGAGGCATAAAATCCAGCGCGGACTGGGTGAGGGATGCCGCTGTTGCAGCAGGCAGCTGCGTATGCAGCTATAAAACGAATAAACGATTATTAGACTAGAATATTGAAATGTTCTTAAATAAAAATATTGAAATGAACAATAAATACATTAAAATGGTGTTCTGAGACATGACGGGGGTGCTCAGAAAATACCCCCATTTCACTTGATACGTTTCTCCTGTTGAAATGAACTGCAGGGGAAAAAAAAAAATTGACATATTTGGTTGACCAATCAGAATTTTGGTCGACTGAGCACGCATCGACCAATTAGTCGACCAGTCAACTTGGACTTTACAGCCCTAGTAAGGAGTTAGTGTACTTTGGAGATACAGATAAGGATGTCCTGATACACCTTTTTCCCATCCAATACAATACCGATATTGCAGCCTTGAGTATTGAGAACAGTAGTCATCAATCGTAGGTATGAGAAAAACTGACCCATTTGTTATTAACCAATGGATTCAATAAATTTTAACCTTAAACAAAAGAATATAGTACAAATAAATAAAATAAATGAAAAATAAATTAGAAGACCCTGAAAAGTAACCTCAAGAAATCCAGTAAAAAAGTGCACATTATATAGCAAATAACCACTGTGTTAACCTTAAACATAAGCATATTCTACAACTAAATTAAATAAATACAAATAAATCAGAATGGACTGCTTGCATCGGAGTGCTTATATCGGATATTTTAAGCCCCTTGGTTTGCCTTGGTACGGCTTGCTTTTTGTGGCGGTTCCATAGCCTAAAACTGAGACAGGACCCCTTATAAGCGAACGGTACTGTCTTACTTTTTGGGACCCTTCTGTTGGGGTGCCAAGCATACTGATCCGACCCCAGAAGGTGGAGCTAGAAACACTGCAGTCCATTGATTGGCCGAAGGAGACGTCACTTCTTGTGCAACAGCAGAAAAACACATAACCCCACCATGTTTAAATTTCCGCTCGTCTTCGTGAAGATAACTCTCGTGGCACACAGCCTTCTCTGGAACAAAGCTTGGTTGCGCTTCATAACAAAAAACCACATGCTGATCACAAAAAAGAAGAATTAATAGATGTCTTCCATTGTTGCTCTTTGTTTACCGTGTTGAATTTTCTTCTTCGTTGTATTTAATACACTGTGTTGCACTGCTATGACGTCATGCTATCCAGCTTAGACGCCATTAATCAAGTAGGGTTCGGTTGGCTGTGGAAACGCACACAGGATCAGGCTTTACGAATCTGGCCTGAGCCAAACCGTGCCGATCCATACCGGACCACGTGGTGGAAATGGGGCTTTAGATGCAGGCTGATACAATCCGATATTTGTTTTTCTTTTACTGATAATGGACCAATATCCGATATTAATATAGGATCGGGACACCCCTTGATACAGGTACATTAAAGTTTGCACAAAGTCAAGTTGTTTATTTCTTTTTAAGTGTGTTATACTGGTACAACAGAGCTGTAAGTTTGTAAAGGTACTTTACCTTTCTGTCAGAGCTGGGGGGCTCCCAGCCACCTGCAGGACACCACTTCAGGTGCCAGATGAAGCCTTTATCAAGGGCCAATCCATACGCCAAAGCAGGTGTGGAGACTGGTCTAACAAGATGGAGGGGGGAGAAACACACACATATTGTTTTACAGTCAAAACTGTTAAAATTCACTGATCAAACAGCACAAATTTGTTAAGTTATGTTAAGCAAAAAAGAATTAACTGCCTGGAAATATTCAGGGCATGTTCAAACAGAAAGAGGAGAATTATCACTTAAGGGGATTGTTTAATTTTAAGACTGTCAAAGAAAGAACTACCTGGAAAGCTTTTGTGAGTCTGTGTGCGGTGTAAAACTCTGGAATGATCTGAGTAATGAATTAAAACAATGTCCCAACTTTGTAACCTGACAAGCCAGATGGACAGCTCCACATAGCTGCCACAGAAATATTTCACTAGTCCATCTGGGTAGGAGCCCTTTTAATTTGTTTTCAGGGGCAGAACGTTTAAAAAAAAAACACAAGCTTGTGATTGGATAATCGTCCTGCTCGTCACATTCATCACAGACCAATCCACATCAAGCAGGGTTGCCTCATATAATGAAGCAATGTTCTCATTAAATTTGTCATTATTTTTTTCTTTTATATAAACATTTTATTTTATTATTTTGTTTATATTGACTGCTGATGCTGCTCAGTGATTTTTGAAGAATGTATGATGCAAAATGTGCCTGTTTGTTACTTGAAATGGCTGAATAAAGAATTGAAAAAAAATAGCATACTTTTTGGTAGCTGCTGTTAGCTGTTAGCCGCTAACTTAGCCGCTAACGGCTAACGACAGTTAATGACCGTTAGCCGTTAACTTAGCTGCTAATGGCTAACGGCCTTATGCTATCGTCTTACACTATATCGTACCACACAGATGATTCATTTAACACTTATATGTAACATGAACCTCGTCAAAGACAATCCCTACAAGTAAACTTCTGAGGAGGGCAGATTTCGCCAAGTTTTACCAAGTATCTATGAGAACAATAGGCTAATCGGCATCTCCGTTCTCAACTTCCGGTTGTCGTCACGTCCGCATTCTGCAGCTCCCGCCTCTCTTCCCTGATTGGGCCGTTAAAATTTTAGTCGAGTGAATCCATTGGTCAACGGGGCGCTACAAGATGGGATCTGCAGGACTTCAGGAACTGAATCAGGCAGGCCCATCTGCTATGCAAGGTTACCAACTTTGAGCAGTTTAAGAAAAAGTATAAAACCATGATTTGGAAAAGGTACAGGAATAAGATGCTATAAAGATCACTGCAGGTGGATTTAGCTTCTGTTGTTCCTTTGTTTATTTATATATTTTTTTCTTGATTATGGTTTGTGTTATATTATTTCTTTTTGGTTTATTTTGTTTATGTGTGGTTATTTTTGTCAGTATTATCTTTATTATTTGGAAGAGAGTTAATTATTGACTGCTTGTGTAAGTTGAAAGGGTGGGACTAGATATGTTTTGACTTCCTCCTACTCCTTTGTGAACATGCAAATGACACATTTTGTTGTTTTGCACTTTGGTTGCTGTTTTATTTTGTTATGTTAAGTTTGTCTTTGTTATGTTCAAAATGAATAAATAAATAAAAAAGACAAGACATGTATGATAACAGCAAAGTTAGGGGATAGGGGTGCAAAAAAAAAATAGAGCGGGCTCACTCTGTCTGAAACCCCGCTCTTTGAAGCTTTCGGACTTTGAAATTTTTTTCTAAGTGCCCTCTCGTGCCCCTGGAACTCAGCGCAGAGAACCAGAGCGGAGAGGGGGGATTGTTCCCAGCCCTGTCAGCCCGGAGAGCCTTCCAGCGGGCTCACTCCGTTCGAAGCCCCGCTCTCCGCCCTGGAGCTTTGGGACTTTGAAACTTTTTCTGAGTTTCCTTTCCTGCCCCTGGTACTATCAGGTGGCCCCAGAGAGGGGAACCGGAGGCTACTCGGCTGGGCCCACGTCCCGGCACAGACAAAAACTTGGATCGAGGGCTGACTTTCAATAGATCGCAGCGAGGGAGCAACTGTGCTACGCACGAAACCCTCACCCAGAATCAGGTCGTATGCAAGTCATTTAGCACTAGGTTCTCCACAAACATGCAGTGCGAGATAGGAGAGGGGCGACCATCATCCAGCTGCGCCCCAGCCCTGTCACAAACGGCTCTACTCACCAACCGAGGCCGGTTATCAGGGGCCAACCGAAGATCCGAAGCGCTATGGTTCATAGAAATGTCCTTATTTGTGTTGAATTGCCTCTGCTAACAATCTGACAGCAAAGAATTTCTCATCTGTACAACAGGTAAGTCATATGGATGCTTCCTTGTCCTTTCGGTCTGTGAAAACTATTAACAGCTGTGATGGACATAAAGCTACGTAGAACTTCTGGCTAAGGCTAAACGTATTTTTACTCTGAGCGAAAGAGTGAAACGGAGAGGGAGCACAGTGAGACGTGATTGTTACTGCCCCGGCAATTTTGAAAACCTGACACTGATGATTCAATGCAGTTTGCAGTTTGTTTGAAATACTGTACCTCTTCACCAGAAAGAAAACTCGGTGAAATGTTGGATGACATGTTGACATAACAGATAAAATGACATGTTCAGGGCTCACGCTGCAGTCCTACCTGTTGTTACACTCCAGCTCGCCCATGTCCCACAGCTGAATCAGTCCGTGTCCCGTGTATGTCTTGTTAAATTGGTGCCTGTCGTCCATCCCTCGATGGCAAGCCAGAGCGATGTACTGAGAGGCCGGAGCTCCGTCGGGTGTGGGGCACCACTCCAAAGCCCAGACTGGTCCTCCTGCAAACAGGAACATGTCCATGCGGTCTGGATGAGCTGGCAGTGCTGTGAACCTGATCAGACATGTGGACAGAGCGGGGTTTCCAAAATTAAACATGAGGATAAAACATTCTGCTTTCCCAAATCTCTCTGATTGACACCCTTCAGTTTAAACTTACTCATTGATGTTACTGTATCAGAGTAAAGCCTTCCAAGATTTTAACTTCTGGCCCTTTTCCACTAGCACGCCTTGGCCCTACTCTATTCGGCCCTACTTGATTTGCAGCGTGTTTCCACGAGCCTGGTACCTTCTAAAACAAGCTAGTTTTAGTACCTACTCCGCTTTGGTTCCAAGCGAGCTGAGTCGATACCAAAAGATGACGTCACCGACTGCCGGCTACTGATTGGTCAGACAATGTCGTCATTGATGAGTCATGAGCTTGACGACCTAGCATGCTAGCGGTAGCTACCATTAGCTTACCCTCATACGTCTTTTCTTTGCAGCTCGATTGCTCTCGTCCTCGGCTTCATTCTGTTGTATAGCTTCCAAAACTCTCCTGTGCTTCTCAAGGGGTATTTCTTCTTACCACCTGCAGCCTTCTTCTGCTTTCCTTTTTTACTCGGTTTGTGACAAAAAGCCACAGATTGTTGAGTCGCGCTCAAAATGATGTCACCGCAATGCCGCTGGGCTATTTACAGCAACACTGCTCCCTGTTGGGCAGGCGATTGGGGCTAATGGAAAAGCAGCACAAGGCGAGTACAGTACAGCCAGGTAGAGTCGAGTAGAGTAGAGTAGAGTAGGGCTTGTGGAAAAGGGCCATTTGACTACAGTTGCCCCAGATGTGGCACACAGCAGCTTCAATGGGACGTGTGCAGCTTATCCTAAACAAGAGGTGGGGTAAACCCTGCAATGGTAGAGGTAATCGAGACAGACAACCACTCACACACACACATCTAAGGGGAGATTAAAAAACCCATCCAAATCTTTAATGGCAGTATTTGGTGTCCTTGTTATGGATAATCAGTTGAACTTGTTTTTTAATGCTAAAATGAGTTTGTTTACCTTTAACAATTAACTTTCCTTCATACTCAACTCTAAATGTTATTTTAAAATATATTTTCTCTCAGTTCTTTGTACTAAATTGTTGTTTCGTGGTCCAAATTATCTTCTTGGGATCTAAAAAAACATTTAAATTAAATCAAATGTATGCTTGGATATCCCATTTGTAAAGAAAAGTGTCAGAGCACTTCAGTTAGCTAAATCTGCAATCCAATCCATGCTGCTATGTTAAAGCCACTCTTGAAAATAACTTAAAAAATAGAGAAAAAAACTCATAATTCTCAAATTTAAAATGTCATAGTTTTACAACAAACCAAATTGAATTGAAATTGTACCAGAGAAAGCTGTTTGCTTTCTCAAGCCTACATCTGAGATTCTGAATGCATTATACTTTTCACCTTGACTAAGAAAAGAATTGCTCTGTGTTAAAATGGGACTATTTAGACCAGGGGTGTCAAACTCAATTGCACATGGGGCCAAAACTCAAAACACACTTTAGGTCAAGGGCCTAAAAGGAAAAATATTTCTTGAGCACATTAAAACTAAACATTTTTTTATAAATATGAATAAATGGACACAAATACTATTATTACAGAATAAAGAAACTGAAACTATAAATAACTTAAAAAGCTTTTGCTCTCCATAAAACTATCTATCAAAATAAAAAGTTGGAAATATGAGCATGCAAAAAAAAAGAAGAAAATATATAAAAATTGTGCTATTGTTCTAAGTTGTCTATTGTTCAGCAAGGCAGCTGTTGCACTGCATTATTGGATCTGCAGTTTGTGTGTTACCAGCAATTCATACTGCCAGGCCATTAATAACAAAAACAAAAACTATATAAAACAATCTCGCGGGCCAGATATAATTGTCCATCGGGCCAGATGTGGCCCCCGGGCCTTGAGTTTGACACATATAATTTAGACTAAAACAATTCACTTATGTGGATGAGCTGAATCGTTCATCCTCAAATGACTACAGCAACTGGGCAGATAGATTTCAACTTTACAAACTCAAAGATGTAAGACTTCAAAAACTTGAAACTTTTTTCTATTTAAGCTTGAAAAGTCTTTGTTGATCTCTCATACATCTACAACCTAAAAATCTTTAAAAACATCTTTTCTCAACTTCCAGATTTTGGATTTATTCAGATTTTTCCTTCCCTTTGATTGACCTATTATGCCGTTTTACCTCACGACGGTCTTTGGGTAGTTATATCTCATTAAAAAGGATGTAGTGGGTCTTTAGGCTGGACCAGTTGGGAAACCCTGCTCCACAATGAGAGAACGTTTTATCACCAACAAACCTCAGTGGGACAAAAATCTTTATTTTAAACTGATAAAAGGAATGATGCCAGGTCTAACCTTCTAAGTCTTTGCAGTGGAGTCTCCTTCTGTTTCAGGCCCTCTCTGGAAATTTTGAAAGCAGCCGACTGAAGCTCCTGAGGAAGGTACCTCTCCAAATCACTAAATAACACACAAAACACACAAATGTACTGACAATGACAAGAACATTAAATTAGCATACTTTCTAGAACACTAGTACAAGTACATAGTCTGTAGTATACTTGCTATTCTACTTGTTGTCAAGTATACTTGGCAAAATGAACTTTAAGTATACTACTTTTTGTAAAGGGATTGTACAGCAAAGTCTCAGCTGCAGCTAACAGAAGCACTGCGTGAGCTAATGCTCTTTTCTGTGGCTTTTAATGATTTACTATCAAACAAGCCAAAAAAACAGAAAGGGGCAAAATAGTAAAAATATACAATTACATAGGAATAGTAACAAAGTGATAAGTTAGCTACAGCAGGTTAGTCATTCCACCACTTTAAAGATCATCATTATAAAAACATGACCAAAACTTAAAGGAGACATATCATGCTTGTTTCTCCTTTTCACTATGCCAGACTAGGATGCCTGTAAAGCATTTCTGCTCTCAGTACAAGTCATTTTGTTCCTTCATTGGCCCACAGTAGCGTTCTCAAAATCCTCATTTTCGGCCATTATCAAGCTCTCGTTGAAACACTCAGTAACCTTGCAACGTCACAGCTCTTTGTGCTCTGATTGGTCAGTTCTATCGGGGGTAGAGCCTACTTGTCCTTCTTCTTCTTCTGTATTTTCTGGCAGGCTCAAAGCAGCGACCGCGTATTGAGTCCCCCTACAGGCCAGAGCTGGTAATGAGTGAGTGTGAGCTAGGGAGCTATATACTGCTGCTGGGTGGATGTGTTCCTCGGTGACGGTTTTGTGGCTAACGGACATCACAGAGGAGGAAGTGTTTTATCAGATTACTCCAATAAAAAGAAATGTACTTCGTGTCGTCACGACGATTTAAATCTCACGGTCATCTCGCAATGACCTATTTTCAGAGGCATCAAATCTCGTTCTAGGATATCAGAAAAAATACAATATCTCATTTTTTGAAAATTAAGGGGACGTAAGGTCTTGTTTTCAAATGCATTATATTATATGTAAGTATTAAATCATGCATCAGCATGATATGTCTCCTTTAACCTCTGAAATGTGGCTTTGGTTTTGTTGCTGTGACCACATTTGAAGCTCGATCACGTGTCATAGCAGGTTAAGCTTAGGCAATAAAAGATGAAGTGAAACAGGAAGTACCTTTGTGCTACAGGCTGCCAGCTGCTCACAGTGGGGATCCAGCCTGGAAACACCCAGCTGCTGTGGTGCTCCTGACGGCTGGAAAAGGCAAATGCATTCTAATATTAAAACATATATATGTGATAATGGAAATAACAAGTCAATATGGTAATTATACTAAAATAAAATATTAACAACACAACATTATTACATTATTTTTATTGTTATGTGTGCGTGTTTTGATGTCACGACATTTTCATTTGTCTGGTAATCTGATTACTTAGCCTTGAATACCATTACTTCTGCATGCACAGGTTTAACATACATTTAAGATTTTTCTCTAAAATGGGCAACCATGACTGCCAAGAGAGCCATATATATATTTCTTTGTCAGTGCTTTAAGACTGCACTGCATTTTCAGGCACTCTTAATGAGGAAAAAGTATAGGATAAAAGACAATGTAAAGCTTCAGAAAATAAAATAAACAGACATTAATATATCATAACTCAAACACAATTAAAAAAAACACAAACTAATGAGCATGACGCATAATTAGAATTAACTCAAGCTTCCTTCAAATGCAATAAGAGAATGTTAACCAGTTTTTAAAGCACAAATACATAACCTTTATCATTTTTTCCATGTATAGTTTTTACTTATACTATATTTAATATTCTAATGTAGAGCTGGGCAAAAAAATCGATTAAATCGATTAATTTGAATTCGAATTTGAATTCAGCTTGTTATGAGAAAAGTTCTTTACAACATAAAGGAAAACTTGATATATATCATTTTTGTGTCACTGGGAGTCTTTTTTTTGTTTGTTCTGGGGCAGGAAAAAAAATCACTTAAAATCATAAATCAAGTGTTGTGGAGGAAATAATCAGGGATTTTATTTTTAGGCCATATCGCCCAGCCCTAGTTTACATTATGCAGTACCGGTTACTCATAATCAACCATGAGCAGTAAATCTTTCTTCATATTTCTGATTTGTTTTTGTTTTGTTTTGTTTTAATCGGAGGGCGCGTCGAGTTGGTGAAGACCTACATGTGGCCCACGGGTCAGCAGTTGCCCACCCCTGCTCTAAACTGATCATGGCCCTTGAAAATGTTCAGTGTTGGTAAAACCAGACAAACAAAACAGCTAAGATCAGAGCTCGGAGAGTGTATTTACTCACAATTTCTTGGTGGATTTAGCAGCTTCCCAAACAGGTTTTTTGTTTTGTTTTGTTTTTAATCGAAAGACAGAGAAGATTAGACGAGCTGAAATAATGATCTTCACATTTTTTACTAATGGATGCTTTCAATGATCAAAACAATTCAAATTGTGATGAAGAAGGAAAACAAACCAAAGAAAAAATGACTCACACTGCCTCTGCTGCTCTTAGCCGATGCTGGACTTTTCATTTTACTCCACAAGTCTTCATCCTCTTCCTCCACCTCTTCCTCTCCTTCATCCTCCTCCTCTTCAACGTCCTCGGCCTCCATGTCTGCAGAGTCCGGAACGAAGTCTTCATCTTCACCAGCATCAGAGTCGGAGTCAGGAAGTTTCCTCTTTCGCCCTCTTCGTCCTGCAGAAAATTCAACATAAAGAATTCACGTCTGGCCGTTTTATTATATTTTAAACTGATTAAAAGATGTTTTTAAACGATGAAGCTGTGAGACAAGTCTTCAAGGCTGTCCAAAAGCTGTCCCGCAGTTGGACAGGTGAGATGGACATGTACACACAAATTGCCAAATGACTCGCTGTGACATATAAGAACATAAAACGGTCCATCCGGTCCATCAGGTCAAGCTCAACCTTTTGTTTTCTGGCTGATAATTTTAGGTTCTGAGCTGCTGGGAAAGCCTCGTTTTAACCTTTCGAGAGCTCAGCAACAAAATGTGTGTCAAACCTGCTAAGAAAGCAGACTAAAATTCTTTTTCAGGACACAAAAAATACAAGTTGCTGTGTTATTACTAGCTATCCACTCCTCTAAGCTCTGAGGGAAAAATCAAATAAACTAGAAAAGCTCAACCCAATTAGTGGCTTTTCTACAACCTCTGAAAAAGATAAAACTCTGCCTCACCAGATCCAGAATTAAGCCAGAATCCGGACCAAACTCATACAAGGAGGTTGTAATGTATGAACACAACACGTTTTGGGAACATAACTTAATATTTTGATTTTAAATGAACTATTGAACTTCACTAATGGGATTTTCCATTATAAAGATTCATTTTTTTTGTGATGTAAATGTGGATCAGCTCCTGATGAAATTGGCCTTGATGATAGAGACATGAACTCAACATTATACCGTAAAAGCCAAAGTGAATCTGTTTAAAAATGACAAAGATATGAGTTTTTAAAGTTATGTTCCAATGTGAACTTTTTGGCTTTTTTCCTAAATTATGGGAAATTTGACTTTTTACATGTATCATCACCATAATTGAATGGCTTCTTCCTTGGACTAAACCACACCTCTGGTAAAATTCTTCATGTTAACCTATTCTGTACTTTTACCGTAATCTTGCTAACAAACAGACAAACACACGCTGGCAAAAACATAACCTCCTTGGCGGAGGTCATAAATGTCAGCTCATCCTCCTTCACTTTAAGAAGAGATGGTAAAATTCCCAACTTTGCAACAAGTCCTGAGCCATTAAAATATCTACTCAGGGCAGGGATCTGATGACATGAGCTCGATAACAGCACTGACAGATGTACCTTTCCTTCCAGTGGGACTCTTTCCTTTGTCTCTGGAGTCTGTCACAGCATCGGCTTCACTGCTGCTTCCTTCCTCCGAGGCTGCTTCATCACCAGGAAGTCTGAGTACCTCTTTAGCCAAAGTGTGGAGATACTTCAACGCCCTGCAGAAGTTTGGACAACACCTTTTAATCCAACCAACCAACCAATCAACCAATCACTCCATCAATCAAACAATCAATCAACCAACCAATCAGCTAATCAACTTATTCATACAGAATGACTGTTTTGCCCTTTGAAAGTTTGTTGAAATCAAGACAGACTAAATGTAACTCAACTGTGTTAAATTTGACAGCAATTTTTGGTTTATTGTAGAGGTGTGAAAAAATATCGGTATCGCAATATATTGCAATATTCTGACTACCGATACAATATCGATATTTCAAATCTTAGTATCGATATTTTTGTCAAAATAAAAAGTCACATTTTATCAAAGTTTAAAATAAAATACTACTTATAAATATGAATGCACAGGTGCACAGGTGTCAGTTCAGACAGTGACAAGAGAAATATGTGATTTTTTTTTACTTTTACTTACTTACTGTTGTTCTGTCAGTAACTCAAAGCACTTTGTTCCTCGTGTGTTCAGTTACAGTTTGAGCTGCACTGCAGGTTTGGATGCTTTCAATACTTTAAGGGGAAAACAAGAATAACTTCTTTGCAACATCAATTTAAGTGACTTGATCCACTCTGTGTTTCAGGTTAAGTGTATTAATGTAACACTGCATTTGACATATTTCGTTTACAATACAATGGAGAGGTTACATATTCATTGTCTCTAGGTTTTACCTAGTTTACTGTATAATATCGCAATATATCACAATATTGTGAATCATGAAGACAGACTAAATGTAACTCAACTGTGTTAAATTCGTGAGGCTCTTGCCAATACTCACCCCTAGGTTATTGTAGTTAGACTTTTGCCTAAAGTATCTTTAAGTTTTAGTCATAATTTAGGCCCCGTTTACTTGGAGACTAAAATGCAAACGTTTTCCTTCGCGTACTCGAAGTCGATCCGCGTTCAGACGGAGACTCTGAAGACAAACAAAACCGCTGTAGTGTGCATGCCGGTTTAGTAAATGGCGGTGTAGGTTTGCACAGAGACAGGAGAGGCAGCGCTGATACAATACATGTATGAAGACGAAAAACTTTTCACAAACAATGGTAAGTGGATGCACAAAGACGTAGGAGTTTCTTTATTGGACAACAATTCAGCCTGAATTGCTCTGATCTGGGTTTACACGTATTGAAAACTGTCCACTCCGGAGCTTGGTTTCAAAAGTTTCTGGATTTGGGCAATCTGCATAGAGTTCCCATGTAAACACAAGGTTGAAACGCAATGAAAACATCAGATTTGACTCCTTCATCACCCGAATTGTTTTGATCTTAGTCTAGTTTAAGTTGATGAAGCTCTACATTTTAGTCGACGAAATCTACTTTAAATTCTGTCAACCAAAATATGAATGCTAATAAAGTTTGAATGTATAAATGAGCGGAAACAAATGTTCCTTTTGTTTGAAATACAGTCGCCTTTATTTAGGCTACCTGGCAGAGCATCTCAGTTAAAATACCACAACTGACAACAGTGAACCTGCTCTACATGAATATATCAATTCATAAAGAGAGCAGCTCTGATTGGATCGCTCCACAACTTATTCCACCACCACCAAGCTAAGGCAGCTGTGATTGGATGTCCCTCTGAACTCATCCAACTTTTCCACACAACCAAAGTAGCTGTGATTGGATAGATTCCTAACTTGTCTCTACTTTCTACACGACCAAATTAGGTCTGATTGGATTAAGTCTCTGTTAAACATTTCAGTCTAGTTTTTATCTGTTGATGGAAATGTCAGTTAATTTAGTTTTTCCCCATGTGCTTTTGTTTTAATTAGTTACCGTCTAGTTTTCGTCAGGGGAAAAAAGGTTGTTGAGGAAAACTATGACAAAAATAATCAGTCAACAAATTGACAGTGTAACTCACGCTTTAGCAGCTCCTCTCCTGCGGCGCCCCCCTGCTGGGACCTCCTCCTCGGGTTCACTAACAGGTGCCTGTTCCTCACACGGTGCTGCCTTGGTGACTGTCTCCTGCACGCGCTGCTTCTTCACATATTTTCTCTTCGGCTTTGGCGTCCCGTTCTCCTGCTGTGCTGAAACGTCCACTTTGCTGTCCAACTTAACGAGCCACTCATCTAAAGTAGGGAGTGCCTTAGCTGGAGTTTTCCTACCTGGAGTCTTTTTAGCTGGGGTCTTCTTGGCTCCTGCTACCTTTTTAGGCGTTTCCTTTGCTGTTATTCCATCAGACTCTGTAACTGTGTCAGCAGATGCTTCATTATCACCGTCCACAGTCTGCTGTGGGTCTTTCTCAGTTTTCCGTCTCTTTGCTGGAGTCCTTTCTAAAGTTTCCCCTTTTCCTTCTCCGGAGCTTCGTCTGGCTGTTTTTTTCTGCCCATCAGCTGCGTAGTCGGTTTCAAAATCCAAATATTTTGGATTAACCTTCCTCTGTCGTCCTCTAGAGCTGGGTGTTAAAAAAACAGTCTGCTCTGCTGGATCCTCTTGCTCTGAAAGGACAGTGATGTGATAAAATGGACAGTCTAAGGTAGGCAGAAATCAGTCAAACTATTATCAGGCCCTTGTTTGCTGTTTTCAAGACTTCCTTTGCTTTGCCCTAGGTCTTTCTACTCTGACCTTTATCTCGCAGGGTCTCTCTGAGTGGGGCGCCTACCTCCAGATCAACCACTGTTAAGGTGCGTTCACACCGGACGCTACCTGTACTACCTCGGCGATCACTCTCCATGCAAAGTCAATGTACAGCCGCGATGGGGCGGGGCTAACCCTCCCGCGACGCGACAGCAGGCGACAAGACGACCGCTTCACTCGTCGCGCGAAGTCAAAGTTAAAAAAAAAGTTGATCTATTCAGGCGATGTCGTGCGTGGCTGTGCAGCATCAGCCAATCAGCGGTGTGTGTACGTGTGACGGTGCTGTTATTCATCCGGACTACAGGGGGGATGACTTCCACATAGGCGGAACTAATCTCAGTGAGGACATTTGCAGACTGACCGCAGTAAACTCACAGAGGATGCTGCGGCATCATCATCACCCGCAGAGTTTTGTGTTTGATAAGTGAGTGAAAAGGATACAGCTGGAATAATGTCCGCTTATACACCCTATTATGGGATATATGATACGATCGCGGTAAAACTCGAGCGGACGTGACATCATCGAGGGACGGCTGACGCCAGGCGACCAAACAGGTAGGCTATTTATGGACGCGCGACGCTACCTCAGTGGGCGACGCGACTTTGGTAGCTGGGTCGCTTGCGGTGTGAATGCACCTTTAGGGTTGCAATATATTTGATTTTTGCTGATCATTGGACATGCCAATGTTTTTAATTCATTATTGCTGATACCATTATTTCTAGTCAAGAGTGCAGGCTCTGTATTTAACAAAAATTGACCTGTTTCTTTCAGTTTTACAGTATATTTTTGAGAGGAACAGATGTAAAACAAGAAAAACAGCACTTAACTGCGAAGTTATGAAATTTGTCAGTACTCCAGCCAATATCTGTGGCTGATAAATAGGCTGGAAATATCTGCAAAAGTGTCAATATTGGTCGATACCGATATTAAACCGATAATATCATGCCTTCCCACCTACTGCATAGATTTTTCAATATGCTTGCAAAACTAGCATTGGATTATAGGAGACTGTATCATCATCAAACATGCAGAACTTATAGAAACACCGGCCACTTAATAAGGTACACCCATTCAACTGCTGGTTAATACAAATATGTAATCAGCCAATCACATGACATTAACTGTTATGTGTGTTTCAGTGTTTCAATAAATGCTGGATGCTTGATGATGATAAAGTCTCCTTTAATCTAATGATAGTTTTGCAAGTATTGTGAAAAATCTACATGCAGGAGAAAGATATGAACGATATTATCGGTTTGATATCTGTTTGCCAATATTGAAACTTTCCCAAATATTTCCAGCTCTATGTTGTACACAAATGTACAATATAGGGCTGGGAGATATGGCCCAAAAATAACATCCCAGATTTTTTCTCCACAAAACTTGATTTACGATTTTAAGCGATTTTTTTTCCCTCTCAAAGCAAAAAGACTCCAAGTGACACAAAATTGACAAGAATCAAGTTCTATCTTTATGTTGTCAAAACATATTCCTAAATCAATCAGAATTTCCCTCTTAAAATTAATTGTGTGCCATAAAATGTTGATTATGTAGTTCTAACGCATGCAGGTTAGCCTAAATAAACAGTGAAAGCTGAGGGATTTTCACAGCTTTTTAACATGTTACTCTCTGATCAATATTTAATGTAATTAAAAAAAATAAATACAAGCCTATGAAAGTGCTTGTGCAAAACCTGACAGGGCCACTATCATGAAAACTGTGAAGTTTGAGTATTTCTATATTTTAAACTTTGCAACTACTTACTATTTAAGTAAGTGAATGAAAAAACGTGCTATTTAATTTTTAAATCTTCTGCAGAAAATAAATCAAATTAAATGATATATTGCCCAGCCCTAGTACAATACTGCTGCTCCTTCTCATCACTGCATGGGTACATTTAAAAATCAAGGGTTTCACTTTGCAAGAGGTAAATGCAGTTTTTCTTGTTTTACATCTGTTACCTGCAAAAAAAATACTGGAACACTGAAAAAAATAAGTTCATTTTTGTTATGTACAGAGCTTGTGCTCCTGACCAGAGAAATTGGCATAAGGATAATTGACAATTAATTTAAAACTAGTGGCATATGTGCAAAATCCAACATGGTGCATCCGGAGTTTTAAACTGTATAAACATTGACATTCACATTTGCTGACACTTACAGTTTGTTGGATCAACACAAAAATGACCATAAAGAAAAATATAAGGATAATTTTACCAATTACTAACAAAGAGAGGATCTTTCAATTAGTTTTCCCAAAAATTGTTTCATGTTTTCAATTTTACTATTTTGCCTCCAATAACAAGAACATTTTTGGATCACTAAATTATTCATGTTAACTTTTAAAGTGCTGCATGATCCTGCAGGACGTAAGAAGACTACCAGATTGGAGTCTTCCTGTGTGAGGTCTGCATGCTCTTCTTGTGCATGTGTGGGTTTCTCTGGTTTCTTCCCACAGACTAAAAATATGCTCAGAGGTTAACTAGGCTCTAAAAGGCCTGTAGGTGAAAGTGTGAATGGCTGTCTGTATCTGTGTATCAGCCCTGTAATTGGATTGACTGAGCAGAGAGTGTGGTGCAGCTAACCTTGTCCAGATTCAATGGGATCCATCTGCTCTGGATTCATGGCGTTGTGGTTGTCTCCTCAGACGCCTCCTCATGTGTGGTGCTGGTCTTTCATCACTTTGGCTTCAGTTTCTGTTTCACACTGAAAAACTTACACAGAAAAGGAAAAACATGTAAACTGTTAACCTTTATCATTTATTCAGTAGTTTTCCATGAGATAAGCAGAATAATCCCTGAAAAGAAACTAATAAAAGCAGAATAAGTATTCCTGGTTCAGCTGAAAGATTTATCGCTTCTGATTCAAAACCACAATATCATATCATCTTTTTTATACATACTGTTTTACAAATTTGCGTTTAGGGTCAACAACAAAATAGTCTGTTTAAGAGTAGAAGTTGTAGTATCCTATAAATAATGAAAACAGATTAGTTATCATCAATATTATATGATGAATAACATGTTATGTGCTTTTGATAATTGATTTCCTTACTGTTGTCCACACTGTAAACATAGTAAATATTGCACTGGAGCATGATTTGAAGAAAATTGTAAATCGAATTGAAATCCCAATATCTGCCAGAAAAATTGCAATCAGATCTTTCTCTAAAGATTTTTGGACATAGATTGCAGATCATCTGATATATTGTTTATTAGATTACAAAGATTCTTAATAATTACAATGGAACTGTAGGGTAATACAGTCACAACTTAACCCAATATTGGTCCAACTCCTCAAAGATTATCAGAGTGACAGTTTTGAATGGCAACTTTTGGCTGAACCAGACTGGACCCCAAACACAAGTGGTTTTAGGATTCCACCTTAAGAGACGCTCAGCTTCCTTAACCTGTTCAGCCCTAAAGTCCCCAATTTCGGGAATGCTTGCATGCTCCACAACAAAAACGTCGGAAAAAGTTAACTATTCATGTAGACATATAGTAATGTTGCACATTGAGTTAAATAGAAATTTTTCAGCTACGTAACCATATAAGCCATTTTTACACACACCAAACGCAACTTCAACATCAAGCAAATGAGTTATCAAACATGTAAATCTGTTTCACTTTGACTCAAACTTGGGTCGCTTTTTATGGATTTCTTTGAATGGGAAAATGTAGAGAGTTCTGGTGGATTTTTTTCCAAAAAGAAACAAACAAAAAATCAGTTAGTTTTCCAAAAACAATAGAAAACTGCCAAGGATAAGCAGATGAAGATAAAACTGTTGTAATTGGGTTTAATGAACAACAAAAGTGACATCACAGAGAAATATAAAGCTTGGTTCATAGAGTTCAAAAGCTGGAACTGCATCTCTCCAAAGCAATATTCACAAATAAAACTTGTTTTATTTTTAGGTGGGGATGATACAACCTTGTGGTTGCAGAGATACACGCTTTCTTTATGAGTATGTCATTTTTTAGTAGAAGCCTTAAAAGGGGGCTGGTACTGCAGAGGTTAAATAAATGACATTTGATTCAGACATGGAAATAAGTTCTATAAATCACCAGTGCCCCCCCACGAACAACAAATGTCCCACAATAAGTTTTGATATCGATATGTCGGGTATAATACCACTGGAAAAAACATTTAAACAACTTAAAAGGGCTTCGTTAGTACACTCCCAGTACTCAGCATCCATCCTATCTATCACACACACAAACACACACACTCAGCGTTAAGCCGTCAGTTATCACTGCACACTGCCCTATGACACCAAACCCCGTTCAGTGTTATGGCTGTTTAATGCTCTCTACCGCTTTGAGAGGCGTACATGTGTTATAAAGACATCGAGACTTGCTTTTCCTACTCTTATTAAACCACACAGTAATTCGGCTGATATACCTGATTAAACATTTGGGTCTAAGTTAGACAAATACACTTTGTTGTGTGGTTTGTTTGCAGTGACTCACATCTTCTGTAGCCACGCTATAAGCTAACCGTCCACAGCTAGCTAACGCTAACAGGCTAAAGTGGCCGTTGGGACCTTTACACACTAACGGCAAGTCGCTTTGGTTCTCTTAAACCGGCCCGGTAACTTACACCAGTAAACGAAATGCTCACAACTATCGATAAAAGCTCACCTCGGGAGCTGTGAGAGGTTCCTGCTCGGTGGCGAAGGCTGACTTTCCGCGCACCGAGCCCGGGAAGCTAGAATCCAACCGGCGGGGATCGAATCCCAATCTCCGCCACCTGGATGGACCCTGCGGTCGGTCACTCTAGTTCTATAGATATTTCCGACCATTAAATCCACACTGTGCTGATCACTCAGCGATAAAATAGGACCACCACCCGTTTTAGTGGAGCTGATTCAGGTTACTGAAAGTCACACTGTTCTTACATCAGACCGCCATGTTACTGTATAAGCATGGAGGCCCACACTGGCCCCCACCGGGACAAGACGGAACTGCACCGTTTATCCCGAGAAGTCACCAGGAAGCGAAACAGCTCAACTTACATTCAGTGTGTGTTTACTTTCTAAGTGATATGGTGAACCAAAACTTTAGATACTGTCTCTTAGAACACAACTAAATGTTATTACAATACCAGATAATATTAGCTTTAATGTGATTCTAGTAAAGGCCTAAATATTTGTGACCACTGCAACAGAAATAGGCTCCTAATCCAGCTGACACTGAACGATATATGGGCAACAGCCAATCTCAGGGCTGACATAATATAGAGACAGACAAAATCCTACAGCTTCATTTTGCATGCAAGTGGTGGGGCTCCATCACAAAAGTATTTAGTCTAACAAAAATAAAACAAAAATAGTTATTATTAAATATAACAGGTATAAATGGAAGTCTATGAGGGCTTTTTTTTTAAAGGAAAACATTTTTTTTGGCAGGTTAAGATTAAAGTTGAAATGACAAGATAAAAATTCAAATGTCAGAAATAAAGTTGAAATACAATTTTGTCATAAAAGTCAAAATGATGAGATTAAAGTTGAAATGTCAACAAAAGTCGAGAATAAAATCAGTATACAATGTAGAGTGGACTTTTATTCTTTATATTTTGTATTTTTCCCAACATTTCGACTGTTATCACAAAATAGTATTACGACTTTATTATCGCCATTTCAAATTAAACGTCAAATTTCGACTTTAATTTTGACTTTCCCAAAATTATTTTTTCCATCCAATATGACCCTTATTATGGGAGAGTAATTAGGCCATTTTAGATGAAAAAAATCATTTTCAGCAGGTCGAGAGTAAAGTTGAAATAACAAGAATAAAGGTGAAATTTTGAGATTAAAGTCAAAATTACTATTAAAATAAAAAATAAACATTATGTTTAAAAAAAAAAGGTTAAAATGATGATATAAAAGTTGAAATGTCGACAATAAAGTTGAAATACAATGTTGGGACAAAAGTCAAATGATATAGTTAAAATGTCAAGAAAAAAGTTTAAAGTCAAAAACTGCATCTTGACTTTATTCTCGACATTTCGACTTTCACACAAATTGTACTTCAATTTTATTCTTGTCATTTCAACTATATTCCCGTCATTTCAACTTCAATGTCAAAATTTCAACCTTTATCTTGACTTTTGGAAATTATTTCCATCTAACATGACCCTTATACTCTTCTGTAGGTATACAAGATAATATCATCCGCATCTTTTAGAATTGTGTTGAGGTTCTTTCATTAGCTTTAAATCCCTTAATGGTTTAGCTCCTTCTTATCTATCTAGTTTGTTATTACCCCATGGAGCCAGTAGAGCCCTCAGTCTTTAGGTAGTGGTCTTTAATGGCACCCAGAGTTTGAACTAAAACAAACAGTGAAGCATCATTTCAATGTTACGGCCCTTGTATGTGGAACAGCCTACCTGAAGACCTGAGAGCACCTACCTGTTTAGTCTGGCTTATAGCTGATTATATTTAGTAGTCTTATTTAATCTTATTTATCCATTTTAACCCTATGGATATGTTTTTTTCCCTCAGTTTCAGATCAGATTTATTGTTTGAAATTGTATTCTCTGTTAATCAATTTTCCTTCCATTAGTCTACTTTAGTAATTTTATTACACAGCTGGTGTTTGGCTATCTCATTTTACCGTATTATTATTTTGAATGTTTTATTTATTTATTTATTATCCTAAAAAAATTTCCCTAAATTAATTTTATGTAATTTCTTATCATGATTTTTTATGGTCATTTTAGTCTTAGCTACTGTTCCTTATTTTCAATTCAAAATAGTGTTTCCTTAGTCCATTAATTCTGTTTTTTGTCAGAATCTCTTCTTATTACCTGTGTGTGCCTGAGTGAGTGTGTGAGCTGCATGTAGGGTTTTGTATTCTAATTGTACTCAATCATCGACTTCTTTACTTTTATATTTTTATGTAAAGCACTTTGTGTTATACAATGAAGTTTGACTGATTGATTGAGCCATACAATAATGGTAATGGCCGATATTAGTCTAAGAAGTTAAATTTTGGTCTCTGCGTTTTTGCAGATATTTAAAGCCGATTTATTGGCCATACATATTGACTGGTAATTAGCAGAATACACAAATGTACCTCATTCTTCCTAAAGAAGCTCAGGTCTTTGGATGTCTGCAGTGAAAAGCTGCATATGTTCTTTCTGTCTGTGGTCTCCAGTGTTTGTGTGATGCTGCTGTCTGCTGGGTTGGAAGCTCGACAGACTGCCTGACTCAACAAACACACTACACACATTTGACCATGGATGTTGCTAAAAATATGTCTTACAAGTAATGGAATGAAATTCTCTGAAATTGAAGACACAAAGCCAAAGAGATCCATTAAGTTAACTTTTTATTATCTGTGGTTATAACACTGCTGGTACTATGAAATAGCAGCACTTTACTCCTAAAAAAACAACATATTAAATGTACAGATTTGGCTGTAACAACTACTCCCCTTTTGATAAGAAATGATATCCCACAAATTAAAATTAAGTAATTTCTAAGTGTACTTTCACCGTTAAATGAAACTTCATTGAAATCTGATGTGTTATTTATATGACCTGTGTGTTCTTAGCTTGATAGTGATGTTTAAGTGCACTAGACATGAAGATATTTTCATTCTTCACGCATCTTACAGAGATTTTTAACTTTTACAATACAACTTTGTATTCAGCATTTAAATGTCCATTTTAAGCATCACACCTATAAATTGGCCCTGGGCAAAGCATTTTTCCAAACAACTCAAATATTTAACCATGATTTTACATGTTTTTGGCTTTAAAAACTCCAAGTATGTTTAAAAAGAGTCACATGTGCCCCTTGTAGTTTTCAAAGGGGTAACCACTGATAGCATTCAATAACACAATGACATGATTTTGCATCCAGGGCCTTTAGTAGGTACGACTTGTCTATTATTAGCACTAATTAACAAAGTAAAAGCATCAGAGGCCTTCTGTTTCATCTGTTTTTGCGTATTTGTGCACCAGTATTAATATACAGAAATGCTACAGTAAATAAGATAACAGGAAGACAAGGTGCTTGTGACTGTAGACACATGTCAATGCCATAAAAAAGTTCACAATGTAATGTAAGTGACAACAATGGGATGATGGCTGTTTCATGTAACACTTATAAGCTTTTTAAATGCTAAGAGATGATTCAGGCATTTCAAAGAGCATGCGTGGTGAATAAGATTTGGTCACGAGCATTAGTGGACATGGGAAGTATTTCAAGAGTGAAGACAAGCTGCTGCCAGTGCCATGGATGATCCTGAGTTTAAGTCCCCAATGTCTTGCCAATCAATTTTCTTTGCGTTTAAATGTTGTTAAAGGGGCGGTGGCAGAAGAACATGACACATTTTACTAAACACTGTTCACAGCCTCTCATGATGCATGACAGTTTTGAAACTCAACCCCCTTCTCCCCTCCCATCAGGCATCCTTTTGGTGGCTAATCAGCATGAACTCATTATCATAGCCTCTCTCTGCAATACATTCACATCAGAACTGAGATGAGGGGAATGACGAGTTATCAGCGTTCAAGGTACAAAGTTGGAAAAATCCTGCCAATCTACCAGGCTAGTGTTAGCCATTGTTAGCACGCCCTGCGCTGTTCAGGGTGGGCCATAAGTTTCCATACAAAGGAAAATGTATTATGTATATAGTTTTATGTTCAGATACCCTAGAAGATGCATTTGACATATCTTCTTGGGTATCTATTGGGGCAATAGAAGGCCAAGATGTATCAGGTGAAGATACGCGAGATAAATCATCTCACCACCGTCATTACAAGCAGAACTTCAGCTGTGCTAATGCAAGTTCATCAACAATGGAAAACACTTACTAATATGTATTTTTGAAACAATAGTAATCATATAAAGTACATTATACAAACTAGAAAGCACTCAGAGAGCACAGACCTCCGCCATATTGTCGTTTTGACCATAGATATAAGTCCTACCTTTATTTCATCTAAATATTTAGATTCCTTGACTATGAAAACATACCATGAGCAACTGGATTCATAATGATATCTATTTTAGTTCAGTAGTTATTCACAGAAATCACATTTTTTGCCATGGCGGCCAGACGCTGATCCGGATCAACACCAAAATCGAATCAGTTCTTCCCTTTTCCATGCTGACCATTTCCTGAAAATTTCATCCAAATCCATCCATTACTTTTTGAGTTATTTTGTTCACGGACGGACGGACAAACTCTCCCGAAAACATAACCTCCTTGGCAGAGGTAATAAAAATGGTTGTTCAACATGAATGATTACTTTTCCAGTGTATGCAAACTTACAGCCCACCCTTTAGTTTGTATACACCACATGAAGAATGTAAATAACACATAACATTGAAATTGGAATCAGAAATTGGAAATCCCGACTTCCCTGTACAACTGGAACGCAGCATCTTCCCCTTCAGATCTTAGCGTTTCCAAAGGGGAGGGAGCAAGAGCTGCACCTGCTCCACCAATGGGATGATTCTTCAGTTTAGAAGTTCAAATCTTTGCCCAATTGACACTCACGGCATGAAGTAAGCAGTTAAACACACCAGGACATGGAACCTTTAAGGTTAAGGGCAGGGGGAGTCTCAACACTTGGAGGAGACATTTAAAACACTCTTAAGGGCATATTTAAAAAAGCAGAATGTGGGCTTTTCCAGGCTAAATATAACCTTTTTAAGGCCCACTTCTCCAAAAAGTCTTTGCTTGGTATTAAGCAGTTTGCTAGTTATGAGGGCTATGCTTCGAGGTGGAATGGGATTTTTTTGATGGTTGCTTTCCCTTGATCATCTAATAAATCCAAAACTTTTGCAGCTTGTCAGCAAAAACAGATTTCACCCCAAACCTAATTGCTTCCTGATGAGAATTGTCTATTCCAATCAAATTCAATATTGCTTTTTGAGATACTTCCCATGCACTGAGAGGTTTTCTACCAAGAACAAAATTCTCCTCTTGAAGGCATTTAATGGAGGGCCATAAATGGTTTAGCACTTTTGACAGAAACAGATGCAGTAAATAATTCAGACTTGAATTTTTCATGGACTGTTTTTCATGTGACTTTCATGACAGACAAGAAGGGCAATGATGTCCAAATGTTTCAAATAAAGACAATAACATAATAATTATCCTCTTTGAGAGAGTGGAAGTGCACAACACAGGGAGAACTTACAAAAATACATTCATAAATGCTAGGACGTGGAAGTAAAGTACAAAAATAGTGTTAAAACATCACAAACAAATGACAGACCATCATCCATAACCATACAGAATGCAGAGTACATAAACATTAGGCTACATGCTACCAGATAAATATCCGTTAACACAGGCAAAGACATCTCTGAATAAACAAAGATAAGAAACATGTGTCCTTCATGATAAATGCTTGGTGTGTTAGTTTTTACTGATCTAAGTGCAATGTCACTGCTCTACTTTGTCAGCCATGACAGTGATTCAGTTCTGATAGTTAAAATGATAGTTAAAAATCTATTTTGGTTATTAGTTTTGGTAAGTGTAATGGTAAGTGATGAGTTCAGAAGTATCGGTATATCAGTAAAATCCAATGTTGTGCATCCTTAGGCTGGAGATATACTTGCTGTTCACTACAAAAGGCTTTAAGACAAACAAATCAAGGCCACCAGTTAAGACATAAGCATGTTTGTTTATCTAACTGATTACTGATTGATTCTCTCTTGAAGGTTGAGAAATGGAAAAGTTTGTTTAGTGAAATTCTTCAGTTACTGACTGTAAATTGGCAAGTTAGACTTGTGTTGACACCATGGTCAGCTTTGTCCGCGGGTACGTTTATGTTAGTTTAGTTTCCCTTCGCTAAATTTTCTAACTTAGGGCCCTTTTCCATGAGCCCTACTCGACTCTACTCGTCTTGTGCTGCTTTTCCATTAGCCCCAGTCGCCTGCCCAAGTGCAGTGTCGCTGTAAACAGCTGATCGGCACTGCAGTGATGTCATTTGGAGCGCAACACAACAATCTGTGGCTTTTTGTCACAAACCGAGTAAAAAAGGAAAGCAGAAGAAGGCTGCAGGTGGCAAGAAGAAATACCCCTTGACAAGCACAGGAGAATTTTGGAAGCTATACAACAGAATGAAGCCGAGGACGAGAGCAATCGAGCTGCAAAGAAAAGACGAATGAGGGTAAGCTTATGTTAGCTACCGCAAGCATGACTCATCGATGACAACATTGTCTGACCAATCAGTAGCCTGCAGTCGGTGACGTCATCTTTTAGTATGGACTCAGCTCGCTTGGAACCAGAGTGGATGAGTACTAAAACTAGCTTGTTTTAGGAGGTACCAGGCTAGTGGAAACACGCTGCAAATCCAGTAGGGCCGAGTAGAGTAGGGCCAAGGCGTGCTAGTGGAAAAGGGCCAATAATTACCAGTTAACATGGTCACTCATAAGACCTTAACACTAAGACAGTTACAACTTCACATGGAAGAAAACAGAGACATGGAGAGAAGACCATGGAGAGCTCTGCTTACAAATATTTGATAATAATAATGATCATTGATGTTTATATTTTTTTACTTTCAGAATTCCCACCATGTTTGCAGTTTACTTCTAACACAACAGGTAGTCGGCAGATCTTTCACGCCCCCTAGTGGTACCTTCCAGTAACATTTGTCGCACAGGGGGAAGACTATAAACAAAAATGCTCAAGACGCCAATGGATGCAGATGCGCACAAAAGGGCAAACTTCAAGTGTATTTCCAGCCTTACATTTGGGGCTTTTAACCCTTTAACTCCCTGCTTAACTGTTTGGCAGTGGTCAATAAAATCAGGAATATTTGTTTGAAAAAGAAAAGCATGTCATTGTTTGTTTCTGTCAGTGTTTTAGGATACAGAAAAAACTTCAAACTAAAAGAACAGATATTTTTGTGTGAGCTTTAAAGGTTTAAAAAGCTAGTATTAATATAATTACTTAAAATACTTGACCATTTCCTGATTTGAGCATGTATACATATATACAGTATGTGAACTGTTATTCCTAAAAAATCTGTGTTTGTCAAACTTAAAGGTGCTATGAGGAGAATCTGTTTCCGGCGACATAAAGACTCTACTACCCATGAGCACGCGCGGCAACTGTTGTAATGCTGCGTTCCAGTAACCTCGGAACTGGGAGTGACATCACCTCCGACTTATCAGAGTTCCAGTTGAAGTCGGAAAAAAACATGCCGATCTACCAGGCTATTGTTAGCTGTTGTTAGCACGCCCTGCGTTGTTGTTCACAAATATCACATGAAGAATGTGATTATCACTATGGCAGCATTTTTGTAAATATAAGTCTAACAATACTATGTATACAGCTGATCTAGAGCGACACACCCCAGTCAGAAGTGCAAATAAATTGATTATTACAGGAGCTAAATAACTGTTCACACTGGGGGCATCCGTCTTTGATTGTCAACTCGGGGTGCAGGTTTCACCGAGTTCCCAGTAGGAAATTCAGACTTCGGGGGGCGTTCCAGTTGCAGTTTCCTACTTGGAACTCGGAAATTCCTACTTCTGACTACAACTCGAACGCACCAAAAGATGTGACCCAAGCCAAAGCGTGTGTTTGTTGTGATGCTAATGAATGCAGCTCGGACCTTCCTCAGAACTCTGCATTGCTTTACAACTTCTTTTTTCAACAACTTACAGGATGCAAAGCGACGAGCGGTAGTTTTTGATGTGTGACAACAAGCAATTTTTGGAAAACTTAGTATCGTAGTTTTGTAGCTGGCTATATATTGCTACTTACAGCCCGGTGCTCTAAGATGCTGAATAATATAAATTTGCTCTAGTTTTAATTGTCTTGTTCCCAAAGTTGAGTATCCAGGCCAGTCCAGCCCTGTCCGACCCGACCGCGAAGCTAAGGAATAGCATTTATAGATAACCTATTTTGATGCTATACAACTCATCTTAAAGTGTGTATTTCAATCAGGCATATATCTAAAAGTGAGACTTTTTTGTAATTACTTAGAAACTCCTCAGTCCCTTTAATTGTACCTATTTCAAGTCATTTTTACTGCTTTTTTTTTATATTCACACATTTTCTACTTGATTTTTTTTCCAAATATGTGTTCATTTTTATGTCTCACCTGTTAGCTTTTAAAACTTTTCAATGCCACACCAAGAAAATATTTGTTTTATGGTTTGTTTGTGGTTTTCTCTGTTCCCTGAAGTGTTAAGGGAATCGAACAATGATTTGATTTGCTCTGTTTTTTTAACATATTAAATATCCCTGAATTTATTGATGCCCTCTGCCAAACAGTTGAGCTGGTAGTTAAAGGGTTAATTAATTAATGGAGCGAAGTCAGTGGCTAGAATTTGAAAGGAAAAGAGTTAGTGAGGGTAGACACAAGGGAAAAGGCCAGCCTGGATCTGAACCCTCGTCAGATGTGGAAGTCTGTACAGCTGACAGCACAACTTTTGACTGACCACCGTAAAAGCGTAACAACTTTGAATTTTGTAGCATCTGTAGCTGCACTAGACCACTGCAAAAATCCTCACATGTTACAAGAAATGTTAGAAATTTGGGGTAAAAAGTAACTACCAGATGGAGAACAGGCACCAAAATGTGTCCAATGTCATGAAGCTAGATTTAGCCAAAACCATTCAGAGAAAAGAGGGACCAAACCAGAGAGAACTAATCATTTATCTTTCTAATTTTACCAGAAAAGGCTGCGAGTAAAGTACAAAGTTTAACAGATCATACTTCAGAGGCACAACGTCTTTCAAGAGAGAGAGAGGGACTAAACATGTCTAACAAAATACTACACTGTAGCATCCTCTCTTAAGGTTAGAGTTAGATTTTCCCTTTTAGGCAAACAAGAAAGACAAAAAGGATTATCAAACAGTAAAACAGAAAGAGACATTTAAAGTTGGCGAAAAGAATCTGCCACAGGAAAACACACATGAACAGTTTACTACAAAGTACATTTCTCAAGGCTTAACAAGAACAACCATTTCAAGACAGAGAAAGTCTACACAGTTTCATTTCCACGCTGATGCCTTTGAGGTTCCTTTTAAGGTTTCTATTGTTGTATAAATGCTTCATTAAACTTTCAGGAGTTATAAGTTGTAGCTCCAGCTGCCTTCCTAAGAGTTTGTCCTGCAGAGGAAAGACTCACAGGTTTGTTTTCTTCACGACTAAGAGTGTAAAACTTGGTGGTTTCATCCTTAATCTATGTCTAAATCCCTCATGATGCATGTAGGTTAAAGGGATAGTTCAGGGTTTTTGAAGTAGGGTTGCATAAGCTATGCAGCGTTAACCTGAGCATTAGCCACAGTGACAGTGTCCAGCTCTGAACCTTTGCAAAGATAACTGGCGTGGAAGCTTAAGCTATGTCTTGCAAAAACAAGCCACAAAAACAGTGCAGGGTGCCAAAAGCTGTATCCAATTTTAACTTTCTTTTCCATGACCAAGCCACTTTGTTTTAGCACTACTGAAGTACATGGTACTGCCTACATATGCCTTTACCAGAAGCACTGACCAGCAGTGACAGGAGAGGAAATAAATGGAGATTTTTGCACCAGCTATGAAAACAGTTTACTTTGGACAGTCTGGAATACTAATATGCCCTGGAGTACACATAGAAAAAATCCTTTGAGCATGAAGAATTAACAGGAAACAGGTAACGGAACAAGAGGAATGGAGAAACCCTTGTTACCTGCTGATACAAGAAGGTAAATCGTTAGCACGTCATCAAAAATAAGAGCCTATAATTACTTAAAATCACTTCAGGATGTGTCAGGATCAGAGGATGCCAGCAGCAGTCTGCAGCTCTCTTTAGGCAGAGCCTCCCTGCTGGTTGCAGACCAGATTCACAGGTTTACAAGCAAAGAGCCAAACGAAAGTCCATTATTATTAAATCACATCTTGAAACCCTCTTTTTTAGACTTGCTTTTACATGATCCTTTTTTACGTACTTGTTTTACTATATCAAGTTCTACTGTCCTTATCCTCCTCACAGTTTCTCATTGTTTTAGTCCTGTTTTTACTATCTTTTCTGTTTTGATATACTCATTATTTTTATTTCACTTGGTTTATGTATTGATTTATTATTTTATTTATTCTCTTTTACCTGTCCATTATCTGCCCTCTTCTTTTCTATCTTCCTGATGTGATGTCATCAACCTTCAACAGCCTTAAATTTATCTATGTATCTGTAAACCTATTATCTATCTACTGTTGTCTCCTTGTCATTATGCATTACACTAGCTGCTTCAGTCCTACCAGTTTATTCTATTTTCTTTCATTTTGTTGCTTTGGTTAACATGACCCTATGTGCCTTTTTCCTCTGACTCTCGTGGTCTCTCATGACCTGATGGTTGGTTTTATTCTGCCATTTTCTGCCTATGTTTTGTCTGTGAAAGCACTTTGTAAACACTGTAAGCACTGTTTTTAAATGTGCTATATAAATAAAGTTATTATTGTTATTGTTAGTAAACATATAAGCCACGGTTTTAATAGCAAGTATATTAATAGCAAGTGCATTATTTGTTTGTTGTTGAGAAAGGGAACTGTGCTAGAGTAACACACTTAATCAACATTACTACTCGTCAGCAGAATTATCTTTAAACATTTTTACTGGGATGTAGTTTTATTTGTGTACTGGCAAAGTAAAAGTGGCATGGCTTGCTAGGGCTGAACAATAGATTTTTAGCATAGCAACTAACATGTGAACACAAGCAGGGTGCACAATGTCAGTGACACAAAGCACATCAGGGTGCTTGTGTCTTTGAATATTTACAGTAAAGTCTGTCTGTTATTACTTTCTGTAGGCATACATGTAAAACTGATTATGGTTCATGCAGTTTGTTTCCTGCACATAAGCTGCAGAACGTACTGTAACCCAGATGCAGAAACATCTGGGTTACAGTTTGAAAAGTGACCATGTTATTTAATCTATTAAAAAAACAAACACATATGTGCTTGTGGGGAGTCTACTCTTAACATTGTCAAAAATGGTTGCTTATGCAGGCTGCTGGTAGTTAAAAGTAAGTTGTAAAGAAATTTGATACAGTCTGCAATCACCCTACACTGTTTTTGGCTTGTTTTTCTTTAAAGCTCTTAATCTCAAGGAGATGTTGGTCGATTCAGGAGGAAAGGGATAGCTTCATTGTCACTGCGTATCCTGGGAGAGGAGGTGACTGTGCTGGAGGAGTACAAACAACTGGGCGTTAACATCGACCGCAGACTGAACTGGAAGACCAACACCGAGGCTGTGTACAAGAAGGGAATGAGCATGACCCGTTTCTGGTGGCGGCAGAGGGGAGGATACCAAACAAACTGTTAAACATATCGGATAATCCGTGCCACCCTCTGCACCACCTGCTGGAAAGACAGCAGAGCTCCTTCTCAAACAGACTGTATCTGTCTTAAGGACATATACAGGAAGTCCTTCCTTCCAAAAGATGAGAGTCTGTACAACAGCTCACCGCAAGCCAGGTGAGAAGTTACACTCTTGACTGTTGAATAATGATGGCAAAAGCTTCATGTTTTTTATTTATGTATCTATTTTCTTTCCCTGTAACCAGCTGCTGTAATACCACTATTTCCCAGCTTGGAATCAATGAAGTTCATCCATCTATTTATCCATCTATCCATTCATCCTTCTATCTCTCAATCTTTCTATCTAAAATGATGTAGAAATGGTCGCTTCATGTGTAGCTGTAGTAGCTCTGTCTTCTGTGTCAACTATTTCTGTACAGATGCAGAGCTGATCTCTGTCACAGTGGCTGATTTTCAGGCCAGTGCTATGTACCTCATTCAGCCCCACTTCAACGATCCTGACCTTTTCTTTAAGTGAAGTGTTGTTTTAGGCTGTTTTAAGTGTTCCTTTGTCGTTTTTCAGCATCGGGGAGCGGCTCCATTATGTTTGGTCTTTTCAGACTCCACTGGTCGATGTGTCTCTGCCTGTCCTGCTGCTCCACCTCTGATTCCCCACCAGTGTCTCCACCAAAAGAAAAGCAGTCCTTCTGCTTCCCATCAGCCCTCCTCTCCTCTTCCTTCTCCCTCCTTTTCTCCTCCACCATCACACTGTGCAGCACGATGGGTTTTTCATCCACCTCCATGTCGATCGGCGCCTGCTCCAACCCCGGTATCTCGTCTCTGCGGGCCATGTCCACCCAAAGAGGCCCTCCTGGAGGAGGAGGCTCTAAAGGGGTGTACTGGAGCACAGGCTGCTGGAGCTGAGTGTCCACAGGAGGAGGGAGGTTCTGGTGCTCTGGGTGGAGGAACTGTGCTTGGTGCTGGAGGTGGTGCAGAGGCTGCAGAGGGTGCTGCATGTGTTGAGGTTGGTGCTGGAGCTGGTGCGGCGGCAGCTGATGATGGTGGTGGTGATGGTGTTGATGTTGGTGATGATGCTGATGGTGATGCTGATGGTGGTTGTGGTGGTACTGATCCATGTTCTGCTTCTCTGTGTGATGGACAAACTCCTTGGGCTGACTTTTGAGGAACTTCTCAAACTTCTTGGAGGCTTTTTTGTTGGTCACAAACCAGTCCTGTTCAGAGAGGAGTGAAAGTACAAGACACATCTACAAGTCAGAGATTAGTATAATAAAGAAGACCACATCTCCCAGGTGAACTGAATTCTTTAACAACGGGACTTTGAAACCATAATCATTTCCTCAAGCTTTATTGCGATCATATCATATATCATATAACAGGATGTATAAGCTGATGTATATGCTGAATTATTCCAACTGTATCCCTCTTACTCATCTACCAACCACAAAACACTGCAGCTGATGCCCTGCAGTAGCATCGTTTGTGAGTTCTCTAGAATCCTGTCCCAGCTGAACTAATGTACTCACTAATGTTTCCCACACTACATGGATTGTTACTGTGAACTGGACTAAAAACTGTCTGTCATGGGTTTTCAGTTTTGGCGATGGAGCGACGAGTCATCAAGTTGCCTTGATTGCGGCTGTTGCGTTGTGGGAGGGTTAGCCCCACCCCGTCGCGACTGTACATTGACTTGACTTTGGTGTGCTGGCTGCTTAAGAGATAAGTGGGTAAAAGGACTTGACAGGGAAATATCCAAGGAAGAGTGGTCTAATGTGTAGGAGCCAGCATAGAGCTACAAATTCTAGAATATGGAAGGAGTAGGAAACGGAGCTGGAAAAATATAGTCCAATTTTTCATTACACTGAAACTTAAAAGAAGACTTTCACCCATCCCACAGCCCTTCTGGAGAATACTCAGTACTTATATATACTGTTATCGATACTACAACACGTAATTTTGTGTAAAAAATAAAGACTTTACAAGATATTAAAAGACTCAACCTTTTTGTTATTACCACAAGGTAATAATAAAGCTTCAACAGAATAGAAGTAATGCATTACAAATGCTTCTCAGAGGCAAAAAGAAAGGAGATGGCATAACCCCTTCATGCCGCCCAACAGACTGCATGTACAGACAGACTCATATATCAAACAGAACAGAGCAAACAGTGTAGAGGAGGCACTTCTCCTGCCTTATTGCACCCTAAGTTATTTTTAAGGAACAGCAACATATTAACTTTCTCTGGCAGCAGCCGAGACCTGTCTGGACAGAGTGTCTTACTGTGACTTGACATAGCAGAAACAAAACCGGGTGCCGCTGCCACGGTGCTGCAGTCTTTAGTGTTAGCCAGGCTGCTAACTTTACTCATGTTGCTATAGCAATCGAACAGCCTGCACTCCTTTAGCTTTATACTATGTGCGCGCTCCAAGTTTTTGGCAATGTTGATAGTATTTCCCCCCTTGGACTCAACTTCTATCTGACAAAGATGGCATTCGGCCGGGTTTTCATTAACTTTGCTAAAGTGAGCCCAAACCTTCGAGCGCTTAGCCCTCACCGACATGCTTGAGCCAGCTGCCTCATCACCTGTTGACGGTGGTAGTGTCATAACTACGTGACAGTTGAAGAGACAATCAAGTACCGATAACAGTACCGTTTTTTCAGATTCCTAACAGTATTTGGGTGCCGACCCAATTAGGGACCGGTACATTAAAGTACCGGTCCACGGTATACATCCCTATGCATAAGTCTTCTGGAAATATGTGAAGATAACCGAGCACTGGAATGATGTGTGGGAAGGAATTAAAAGTATTCTACATTATGGACTTCCTAAGACTTTCGAGGTGCTATATCTTGGAAACGTCACACCTGAAACACACATAGCGTTCACAGGTACCAGACTGGAATACTTCTGCTTCAAAGAAAGCTATTACAAAAAAGTGGCTTAAGGAAGATCCTCCATTCAGAGAAATTGGTCATTGTTGATAAAATCCATGATATAGAGAAATTTACACATTCTTTAAAGGGATAGTTCAGTATATTTAAAGTGGGGTTGTATGAGCTCCATATGGTCACTTAGTACATTAGATGCAGTAGAAAGTTCTCTCCTCTCCCTCAGTAAGATACAATCTATGAGAGTCTGTTACACAGAACTAGCCTCAAACAGGGAAGTATCACACCAGGAACAAAGGGTATTATCTCCGCCAACAAGAACTCCCATTAAGGTAAGTTCGGTTTCTACAGCTTTCACATTGTTTATAGAATGAAGTAGAACAATATACTCACCCAGAAGGCTTTCCTGATCCAAACAGTGCTTCGGGAGATATTTAGATCCAAAATCGAGCGGCGGACAATAATAGTAATCATAATAATGATTACTAATAATAGTAGTCATTCTATAATCAATGTGAAGCTGTAGAAACCAAACTTTTCCTTTGAAATACAATATTACAGTTAAAGAGGATGCTACCTAGAAATGCTTTTAAGTGCATTAACTTTTCAGAAATATAAAGTTTATCTGGAACTAACTGTCTCACGTCACGGATTCCTCCGCACAGTGCTGCAGCTAGCAGCACAATGCTAACACACAACAGTAATGGTTGTGTGTGCATGTGAGAAAGAAACACACACACGTAGCCTGTAATGTTTTGGTAAACAGCATCCTCTACTCAGCTTGTTTGTCTCTGACAAATTACTATTACTTACTTTGAGGATAAACTGTCATTAGGTCAGCAATGATGAGTATGACATGAGCTGGTTAGTTCCAGATAAACTTTATATCTCTGAAAAGTGAATGCACTTGAAAACTTGCATATGTAGCATACTCTTAAACTGCGGTATTGTTTTTGATGAGTTCTTGTAGGAGGAGAAAATGCCCTTTGTATTTGGTACAATACTTCACTGTTTGCGGCTGTTTTTGCGTAACACACTATGTCTTAGTGAGGAAGAGGAGAGAACTTTCTACTACATCTAATGTACTAAGTGGTCATATGGAGCTCATACAACCCCACTTCAAAAATACTGAACTATCCCTTTAAGACTGCAACAGTTTTCATGTTAAAGCCCACCACAAAGACTGAAGAGAGCACTATTTAAAGTGGGTCAGGGTCTATTGTCAGCTGACACCAATTGTTGTGAGTTCAAAAGTTTGTTTATTGTAAACTTGTGAAGGTATGAATTAAAAAATAAGTGTGAAAAGAATAAAGTACAAGACAAGTCTAAGTGAATTAGAAGGCCTTTAGCAGTGCATGTTTTTGTCCAGGGTTTGGTAAATGCAGGCTGATGTCCCTGAAATACATATCTACCGTGATCTCTTCGGAAATAAAGTTGCTTATAAATGAAGAGAGATTTGGCAAAAAATAGTGGTGACATTCAAAAAACACTGTCATGAGTGGAGACGGGGATTGGCGAGATTTTATACATACAAGGGAATTCCTGTCTCAAGCTGTTTCTTTGCCATCATGACCACTGATCATGCATCTGTGAAATAGACTGATATGATGTTTTCTGTTTTGTTTTAACAACTGGTTGAATGTTTGCTCGACAAAGCATGGTGTAAAGATCTCATGGAGCAACTCAAAGTATCCTAAAGTAGGGACTCATTTATTGATTGATTTTATTTACTGCCTAAACACAAGGTGAATATGTTTAGTTGCAATGTGTAGCCGAGCTGATTAGCTTTCATTCTGTTGGTCTCAGCAGTTATCCAGCACAGACCTGATGAATATCGTTGATTAAAGGGACTGAAAACAAGTTTATTTCAGAGGATGACAGAGCAAAAGATGAGCAGCTGAATGTATGAGTGGGCAGTTGATGACTTTAAGGTAAACACAGGGTTAATCCAAAGATGAACATTACTGATGACTACAAGTATTAATTTCGTTACATTCGATCTGGTCTTCCTAACAAATACTGGCTGATACTGATTGGTTTTGATCAATCAATGCACCTTAAATTGACGTCAATGCCAAAAAAGCCTTTCAGACCACATGTATGAGACTTACGGTGGACATTATTGTTACCTGTGAGTGTACAGAGTTGATGTGATACTTGACTCCACTTTCAGAGTTAAACTCCTTGTTGCAGATCAGACATCTGTATTTCCCAGCCTGAAAGTCGCCCTGAAACAAACAAAAGATTATCAAACTAAAATTCTCCATCATATGTTACTGGATTTTTGGATTTCTAAAGGCCAGTGCAGAGGACAGATGTTTATTGGGCGCACAGCTCAGCCAAAATAACAAACATCAGGAGAAATGTTGTTCAACACAAAAAACAAATCAGATGAGATTCTTGCGATCAGATCAAACATTAATAGGTGACCAGATAAACAGAAATGCATCTTTTTAATGCATGGTAAACCTTACTCGGGATGGGAATCGCAAACCGATCCAGTTGAGAATCATTAACAGCTCCATCAAAGAATCTTTATCATGAGTCTTTTTGCTAATCAATTCCTTCCACTGACAGGGTTCAGAATAGGGCTGTCACTTTATATTCGATATTCGAAAAACCGATCAAATATGGGGATAAATATCCATAAACGAATAGTAAATAAATATTCAAATGCAAAATATTGAGTGTAGCGGCACATCAGGCCTGGAGCAGTGGACCATTCCGTCCAACAGAGGGCGCTCTGGGCGCGGCTTGACCGTCAGTCACATCCGCTGATCTCTTGACCTCAGTAAACAAAGAGTTTCCACTCCGAGCGGACATTAACAGCTCCGAGTCTTCTGAGGAGAGCTGTGTGGAAGTAGTTTTGGTTCTACACTGTGATGGCAAACTTTAAATCAAAGACAGGGCTGTGTTATGTGAAATGCAGTTTAGTCACTCATCCTCCACTTATTTGCGGGCTCAGCTGTCGGCTTTTCATCCAAGCTATACGGCCGAGTGCAGTGGCGCTTCGTCAAGAGTTTAACCCTGTGTGACTGTGTTCTAATTGAGTCTCTGTCCCTTACTACCGGGGTGAGGGTGGGGAATATCTTTGATTATTTGGGTGCAAGTTCGAAAACCATTTGACTTTGATATTTAGGAAAAATGACAGCCTTAGTTCAGATGCGTCAGAATTGTGGTGAAATTTTTTACATAAGGTGCCTACTGCACAACCTTAAGTGAGTGGAATCACCAGTAACTTGCAGAAGCAGTTATCTATGCTGTGATGTGTGTTTGACATTGTTGTCACTGAAAATCTACAGGCCAACATTTGCCCACACAGAAAATCTGCAGGAATCAATAAGAGAATCATTAAAGAATTGGATCAATTAGCAGGATTGTTAATAGCACTGGTATCGATAAATCTTGGCAATGTCCATCCCTAAACCTTACTCCCACAATTACAACATTTTGGACAATAAATATACTACACACTTTAGTTCAAATATGCTTAAAAGCTTACATACCCTTGTGCAGAGTCCTAAATGAGCCTTCAGCCCAGACACACTGGTGTAGGTGCAGCCACAGCCCTACAGAGGTAAACACAGTTGATTAAACCAACATTAAAGATGTGATTGGTTGGCACTGAAAGTATCAATCAGCTCCTGAGCAAATGATTCTGTTGTCGAATGTTCTGCATGTTCCTGTGCATGCATTGGTTTTCTCCCTTTCCTGTCAGTATCTGTCAAGTTTTAGATTATTCAAATTTTCTGTTTTTATTTTGCTAATCCTTTTCTCTCATCTCTTTCAGTTCCTGCCTACCTGCTTACCCTCACCGGTGATCACCAGGCCCCTACCTAATGTGTTGCACCTGTGTCTTGTTCGGCTCACTCCTCTTTAGGGATGGGTATTGGCAAGAGCCTCACGATACGATACGATACGTATCACGATACTTTGGTCATGATATGATAATACTACAATATATCACGATATCACAACATTGCGATTTATTGCGATATTATACAGCAAACTAGGGAAAACCTAGAGACAGTGAATTTTTAACTTTTATATTTTATTGTAATTGAAATATGTCAACTGCAGTGTTACATGAATACACTTAACTTGAAAACAAAGAGTGCATCCAGTCACCTGAATTAATGTTGCAAAGAAAATATTCTTGTTTTCCCTTTAACAAAGTACTGAAAGCATCCAAGCCTGCAGTGCAGGTCAAACTGTAACTGAACACATGAGGAACAAACTGCTTTATGCTATTGACAGCACAACAGTAAGTAAAAAAAATCACATATTTCTCGTCACTGTCAGAACTGAACAGACTGCATGAAACAAAACCTGTGCATACATATTTATAAGTTGTATTTTATTTCCAACTCTGATAAAATATGAGTTTTTATTTTTACAAAAATATCGATACTAAGATTTTAAATATTGATACTGTATCGGGAGTCAAAATATCACGATATATTGCGGTACTGATATTTTTTCACACCTCTACTCCTCTTTCCTTCTTAAGTTCTGGTGTTCCCTCATTTCTTTGCCAGATTATCACTACTCCCCCAAGTTGATACATCCAGCCTTTTCTTCGAGTTTGCTCTTCATGTTCTGACCCTTCTGTCTGATTCTTATCAACCAATTTTTGCCTGCTGAATTTTGTACCTCTGCCTTCGCTGACTGCCTTTTTGTGTATTGAACCTTATCCTCGATTAAAGATTTTGAACATTCTGACTGTCCCTGTATTTGAATCCTTCCTCTGTGCCTGATATTTCCTCCTGCACACTAAAAACAAGCTCATTAGATTGATTTATGACTCTTAACTGCCTTCGGTGTGTGATTGTGTGTGAATTGTTATCTGTTCTGTAATAGAGGAGGAAAACCTCTACTTTAAAGGCACCCGTCGACATGTGGACATAGCCTTGGTGAAGTGATTTCTCCTACCTGGTTGGGACAGTGGACTTTCCTCTGCAGCTTCACTTCATTTTTCCACTTTCTTAGCACCTCCTGGCTGAAGGCGGGCAGGCCGGGTCGGGAATATTTTAACTGTGAAGACCAGATGGACAGGAGAAGGTCACTTCAGTGTGTAACTTGATTTCAAAGCACTGAAAAAATTTTACAGTTACTTTTCACTCAACTTTCATTTTGAAAAGCTTTTAAAATGATTTATAGTGTTGGAATTAATGCTGAAAATCAACACAAAACAGAAATCTGGATTATTAAGGCTGAGTCTTAACATGCCTTTTTGTCATCAGGCACCAGGTCGGACTGGAACTTCCTCTTGGGCCAGTCTTTGGGCAGCTCATTGTTGGCAATTTCTGCCAGGTGAAAGTTTGCCACCTGAGCCGATGCTCGCTGGACTCTGCCGCTGGCCGTCCTCTCTGGGTTAGACTCCCTCTGTGCGTTCAGAGCATCATCATCCTCCGTCTTCAGAGGCGTCTGGAAGGGAAACGACTGAGATTAAATTTAACATAGCATTGTTTTAGACTTGAGTAAAACCATTAATCATACTGTCCCAGTGAACGGCAATTTAAATTATTTTTTAAGTTCAAACTAAGCTGTTTCTCTATTCCTCTGACTTTTAACCAATCCACTGACTCACAGGAGCGTGCTCAGATTTCAGATGATACTCCAGACCAGCCTTCGACCTGTACGTTTTCCCACAGTGTGAACAGTTTAGCAGCATTTTCTCCAGCTCAGACTCCTCCTTCCCACATTTCTTCATGTGGTAAACGTAGCCCATAATGCTGGTAAAAGCAGCGTTGCAGCCCTGTTGATACAAAAAAGAATTTTTAACCCAAAACTGTCTGTTTCCTTGTATTGTTTAGTCATTGGAATCATAAGATGGTTAAGCTTTACCTCTTTAGAGCATTTTAGTTTGCCAAGTCTCTTTAGGATTTTACGAAGTTTGTCCTTGATAACACGATCGTCCAGGTCCTTTGCATCATCAGCTGAAGGCTACAAACCAACAAAATTAGAACAGTTGTCATCAAACACCATGGCTGAAATATGTTTTATAAACAAGAAAAACTTACAACACACTCAGCAAAGAAATGAATCAATTAAGTTTTGTCATATTGGCTACAATACCTACTGCTCACGATATAACAGAAAATACATCACAGCAATCACAAAATCTTTTCTGAAACTTTTAACTTAAAGTGAACATTTAACACAACAAATAAGACCAATATTCTTACCAGATGGCTGTGGTCAGCCATGATGTGATACTTCATCCCTGTTGAAGACTTGAGTTGTTTCCCACAGTGCTGACAGGTGAACGGTTGCTGCACAAGACAGAAAAAAGGTAATAAACACAAAACTAATTGCACAAATTCCACAGTGTGCAGTCTCTAGAACAACACAACTCAACTCTTCATTACTTATAAAGCACTTTAAAAACAACGACAAACAGGGGCGGGCAACCTTAATTACCAAGAGGGCCACAAAAACTGTTTTCCCCAGCCTGAGGGCCACATTGTTACACATTTTTTGGATACTTTCAACAGGGAAAAAAGTTTGAGTAACAAAATATGCCAATGCCAGGTGTCCTTAAATGGAGATGCCCTTCCTGTGACCTATATGGAAAACTGTGCAAAATAAACACAACTTAATTAGTTTAACTGATGAAAATCAAGAATACAGGGACCTATACACATACTTTCTTGTGTAAAGATCTGTGTAGAAATGGTGCATCACTACAGTTTAGGTAAATAAAAATACACTAAATCTTCTTCAAATTTGACAGAGCTTTTGCCACACCCTTGTGGGGTCCCGGCCCCACGTTGGATACCAAAGGTCTAAGCGGATGCTGTATGCATCTGGTAATGGGTGCCATCCAGCAGCTTGCATTGAACAGCTTCCAGGTGAGATTCCTTTGTGGCATCTTAGCTGCAGCCTTAACTTGGCTTTTTCTGTGCTCACAAATCGTGGTATCGTGACAATCGGTGTTGCTTCGAGGGAAAAGCATCAGTATGAGGCGAAACCATCTTTTCCTCACAGCCTACAATGCTTTAAAACTCTAATACTAATGCTAAAAATCTGTCATGCCTATCACAGATATTGAGTTAAATAACTGAAACAGTTCCTGTCTGAGCCCCTCAGAGTGAAAGCTCAGCTGACCTTCTCTGTGAAGAAGCATCCCTGCACACTCCTCCTTTGGAAAAACGAATCAACACTCAATATGTTGAGTGAAAGGCATAACTGGGTTCCCTTATTCCATGACCTTTGGCATTCATTATATGCTTAACTGGAAAAACAAGACTCGTAAAAAACCACATATAACTTGTCACTGTTCATGCATTGAGGTTTATATATCTGGGTTTGTATATGTGTTTTGATGCTTGTTCTTTATTTGTTTTTTTTTTTTATGTACATATATTTTTGGATTCACTTTACCTATGTTTCGCTTCTGTCTGTTTTTATTTTGTTTCTTTTTGTACGTGTTTTATTTCCCTGCTGTGTAAATGCACAGAGAAGGTCTACATCGCCTTCAATTCTTAACTGCCCAATGATGGCTTTGGTTGAAAATGTAGTCTATAACATGCTTCATGCTTTGTAGCCAGTATTAAAGTACGAGAAGTGAATACTCACCAGTCTGCAGTTCTCCATGTGTTTCTTCAGCCCCTCCACAGTCTTCCTGCTCACACTTTTACATTTTGGACAGGTGACTCTACCTTTGGCCACAATCTGGAGCTGCCAACGTTCCTCTTGACTTCCTGGGAATCATTGTTAAATGATGTTATTTCACATGTCCCGTGGTCTCATCATTTGCCTTATACATTTGTCAGTACATAGAAAAACATATATACCAACTATTAAAGAAAGCTCCACCTATTAACCCATCCATTGGACAGATAATCAGGATATTAATCAGTCTCCCACATTACCACCAGCCAACACAGAGAGAAGTACAATAAATTATGAGATTATACTCTACGCTTCTAACTTCTCCACACACATCAATAAAGGCTTCCAGGTTCATAAAATCTTGAGGCAGACCCTTAAAGAGAGTATCCTATCTTCTCAAGACTGACAAATATTGAATAACCTTTTTAATAATTAATATAACTAATTCTTGATATTTGGCACCATCTATTGTTGGCTTTGTTTGTTTTTATACCAGTTTTTATTCCTGTTTTAATGCACTTTTTATCCTTTATGAGGTGACCTTGAGTGTCATGAAAGGCCCCTTAAATAAAATGTATCATTATCATTATTATTAATACAATGAGAATCTTTAGGAGGAAGAGGTTCTTTCACCTTAAGTGATGGGAGTGTAAGTTGACTTAATGGTGAAGTGAAAACAATATGAAAAAAGGCAAACTCAGCACTTTTCTTCATTACATTTAAGCGATCAGTTTTAATAAGAAAATACTTCAAGATATTTCACCTCTTCTCCAAAATGCTTTTGGTACATAGAAAGTAAAAGTAAACTGGACAAGTCATTCAAGTTGCTGATCCCCAGCCTGTCTCACCTGGAGGGTAGGTAGGAGGCTCCTTTTTGGAGGAGATCATGATTGGGGGTTTCTGGTCCTCCACTGGTGGAGCTGTTGAGGCTCCACTACAACCACTGGCTGCATCTAAACCAGGAAATATCACATTCAAGGGTTAGAGCTGATTCTGCTTGAGGCATACTTCAATGTTGTTTACAGCTTCTCATGTTGCAGCCTTGTAAATACAATCAAACAAACAAACAAAACATCAGCCACGATGCAGTAGTAAAAAAAATATAAATGTATTAAAAATGTCTGAGTGGCACAAAGGAGCACGAGCCTCAAAGCAAGAGGGTTGCTGGTTCAATCCCTTTCGGTCAGGGCTTTCTGTGTGGAGTCTGCATGTAAACTCTGTGCATGCGTGGGCTCTCTCCAGGCACTCTGGCTTCATCCTACAGACCAAAAGCATGCTCATTATGTTGACTGGTGACTCCAGATTGCCCTGATTGTGAGCATGAATGGCTGGAAACCTGGATAAGCTCCACAGCCATGACCCCCAAAGGGATAAGTGGTATGAATTACAGCACCACACAACACATGTCTGGCTGTTTCCAGGTATTAACCACTCAAACTTTCAAACCCACTGACGTTGACTGCCTCCACAATGCTCCTCTTGTTAATGCTGCATTCACACACTAATGTTTTGACTTGTTTCTTTCAGTGTTACAGCATATTTTTTGCGAGGAATAGATAGAAAACAAGAAAAACTGCATGTAGCCCTTGCAAAAAGCTCTTGATTTTTAAATGTCACCATGGAGTGATGAGAAGAAGCATCAATACTGTACATTTGAGTAATTTGATGATATACTAACTGATATATGGCTGATATGTGTGGCTGATATATCGGCTGTTAAAAAATGTAAATATAAGCCGATACTTAACTTTTTAGGTTGATACTTGCCGATATCGATAACATCTGGGAGGAAGCCAGTGTGCCCAGATGATCCACTCATGCATGGGAAGATGTTACATGTAAACTCCACATGTAGGGATCCTGCCTGACACAGGGCTCAAACCATCAACCTTCTTGCTGTGCAGGACCTGCTGTGCAACCGTGCCGCCTAGCTTCTATACATTAATGTGTGAATGTAGCATAAAGAACTGCTGACAAAACAATAATACTGCCCAAGTGTCAATGAGTGTAAAGGTAAACTGACATCATATATGTCTGGAGTTCTGCATCAGCTAAACTGAGTAAACTACTATGGCAGGGAAGTTACTGAATTTAGGTCATGTAGTTTGAATCACACTTCACAGGCTTCATGGGAGACTGAGACAAACTTACAAGAGTTTCTGCCCTCTGGTGACTGAGTGAAGTTATTGGCAGGCTGACTTCGGTCCATCTCACCTCTGTGGACTTTCTTCATGTTCAAGTCTTGGAAAAAACATTTTTTAAAAGTTAAGTCACACTGTCTTTGGAGAAAGATCAGAAATACACCATTTGCAAGACATGACCAAAGATTTCGGCCATGATCACTGTGGAGAATAAAGTAGCATGCACTGAATAAATCCAAACTCTGGTTCGCAACACAGACAAAATGCTTTTGCAAGTTGCTGGTGTTTTTACCCTTGTTTGAATCACACCAGTAATACTGTGTAAACCTAGTCCCTTCCTCTGCAGTTCACCTGTGGCCCGGCTGAGGATGGGAATTGAAAATCAAACCCTGCTGAGATTTGCTGACAACCATCTATACCATTTGTTTGTATGCTTATTAATGCTCACACCATATCCTTCCACTTCACTCTGCATGCCTTGCAAATCAAGGGCATTGTGAATTAATCTGAAGGAGTCAGTAGAAATGATGAAAAGGAGTTATAGATTTGATTATGGTAGATTCAGGACAGAATTGGTCAAAATTGTTTCTTGATATTACACAAAAGCTGTATATTGTCCAGTGTCTGTGTCTAGTATCCAGGGGTGGACTTACTATTAGGCAAACATCTCACAAAATGTATTATTAAAGTTTTCTTTGATTCAGAACAGTTATTAATATTTTAGTCTTAATTCACACACTGTAGTATAAAGTAGAGGAGATCAACATCCATATTTGATAATCATTTTGTCAGTAAACCTCATACATTTAATGTCATTGGCTTTATTTTAAGTCATGATATCCTGTAAAATACTTTAATTCCTAACTTTTCAAACTATATGACACTTAGTATAAAAAGCTTAAGGCCCATGCACTGGATAATTTTGTGTGTGCACGATTAACTTCTGATTTATTTTTGCCGATGTCCCCTCAGGGGCTCCGTAATCATAAACATTTAGATTCTAAATCTTTTTTTGGTCACAAATATTATTCCCTGGAAGTGGAGGGAATATAAACATGGGTATGTAACTTGTAATTTAAGCTGTTAGATAACTGTAACAGATTTCAAAAGCAGGACTAATTAGCACACTCGCCTTCTGTCAAAATTGAACTAAATTACAGAATTTGAGAAAATTCATTTAGTTTCGTTATGTTACCTGGTACAAGATTAAAATAATCATAAAAATGTATCAGCATGTTGAAAACCAATAAAATAATGAGTTACTGACCACGTTTACTTTTCATATTATTACTTAATGTAATTTAATTTTAGTTATTTTTTATTTTTATTACTATGCTCCCTTTCTTCTCTCCCCCCTTTTCCCCTCTTCTTGACAATACTTCTGACAATTGTCTGTCCATCTATTTTGTCTCTTGTGTTGTGAATGAGTAAGACTGAATGAGTTATCTGAGTAGGGAACCCTAATATACTGTTTTTTCAGAAGACATTATTTTTCATTATTAAGGTTTATTACAGTCTAGAGACAACCCTTGTTTGGTATCTGTAATTTCCTTGTTTATTTTTTCTCTACACCCATCCCATAAGTTGGAAAAATTAATAAAAATATATATTTTTAAATGTATCAGCACAGTTCAGGGATATGAAGGGCCCCAGTGACTGGGTTTGCCTTGGGCCTCCATATGATTAAATCCGTCCCTGCTGGTATCAGTCTAAAAAGCTAATAGTATCAGCTGATATTGAAATTTTTCCAGTTATTTCCAGCAGATATATCATCCACACAACTTGGCCATATATTGGCAGAAATGTCAGCAAATTACACAGATGTACAATATTGATGCACCTTCTCATCACTGCATGAGGACATCTGCATGTAAGTTATCGGATGGTGGAGACAATGAGCAGGTCTGTAACCGAGCCAAGGTCACAGGCTCATGCATATACATCCACTGTGGCACACATTCAGACATTCTCCTCCAACTCAATGCCTTCTTTGCCCACATGTGCTCATCTCTATGTTTATTGTAATATGTTGCTCATGTGCTGAGGTGTTTTTTCTCAATGCCACACTGTGCTCCCCTGACTGGTGCCTAGTTTGAATTGTTTTTTTGGCCCCTCTCCTCTCCTCCTGTCTACTTTTCTGCAACCCCCGGATGAGTGGACGCTGGCATGACTGGTTGCCGCTGCTCTCTGGTATTTTTGTTGTTTTAATTTGTACAGTGTCCTTGGGTGTCATAAAAGGTGTTTTAAAAATAAAATGTATTATTAAAAATCAAGAGTTTCTTTTTTGCACGAGTTCAATGCCGTTTTTCTTGTTTTACATCTGTTCCTCACAAAAATATACTGTAACACTGAGGAAACAAGTCCATTTTGTTGAGAACAGAACTTGTGCTTTTCACCAGGAACAGCAATTAATAACGATAATGAATAAAAAAATATCAGCAAAAATCCATTATTGTGCATCTCTAGAAGGGACCACTGTTCCTTAACTTTTACAGCGCAGCGGGGTCTTGTGTAGATGTAGCATCAGTGACGTCTACAGTAAGAGGTTTAATAGTTGGAGGACTGTCCCCAGTACTCACCTGGTCTCCAGACGTGTCCTCTGTCCCTGCTCCAGTCTGGCTCTTGGTTTTGGCCTGCCCCCCATGCCTGCTCTGGTCCTGATGAGCCCCGTTCTCTCCCTGGATCTCGTTCTGTGCTCCAGGTCTGATCTGGTCCCCTGTCTCTGTTGGTCCCCCAGCCCTGCTCCGGTCCTCGGTCCCTGCCCGTCATCCAGTCCTGCTCTGGTTCAGAGTGAGCCCTGTCCCTGCTTGGGATCCATGTTTGGTCTTGACTTGAGTGTCCCACTTGCTCTCTGCCTGAACTCCACACCTGGTCCTGGTCTCTCCCTGGATCCCAGGCCTCAGGGCCTCGGTCTCTGCTGGAGCTCCAGCTCTGGTCCTGCGTGGGGGTCTGGTCTCTGCTCACCTCAGGGCCTTGTGGCCAGACATCCTTTGACACCGCTCTGGAAGGGAGCCTAGCCGTGGATTGGACCATGGAGTCCTGATCTGCCCCATTTGACAGACCACCTGGGGACATCACAGAGCAGCTGGTGGTGGCATAGTCCACTGCTGCCATGGGGACACTCTGGAGCTCCTCGTACCTTTGGAAGAGATCATGGAGGTAGACTCTTGAGCATTTACATGTTTGTATACAGCAAGGAGGTATTTTGTGGGCGGAGCCTGGTCAGGTGGTTAGAGAGTCTACTTTATGCTCAGTTTCCATCACTGAGTTCTAGACCAGCTGGACATGTTCCTCAGGACTATTGGATTGGATTAGAAAGAACTTTATTAATCCCTTTGGTAGTGTTGTGTTACTTGAGACTGGTCTTGGTCAAACTTGTCATGGTTTTTATAATTGATTTTGATGGTCCTGGTCTCGGTCTCGGTCTCAGCTTGTCTCAGTCTTGGTCTTGACTCCCAAAAGTCTTGGTCTTATCTTGGTCTCAGTGCATTCAAGTCTTGGTCTTGGATAGTGTGGTCTTGAGCACAACACTACCCTTTAGGAACCTCAAAGTGTTCTTGTGTTTCAGATACATGAGCCAGACGTGGCCATCTAACAGGCCGGGTGGATCTGGATCAGGAAAATCAGGAAGTATATACTTCCTGATTTTCCTGAGCGAGTTATAGTGCTCCAAATCAACGGGTGAAAGAGACTTTTACCTTTTTTTGCTGTGTGTTCGTTTCATTTTTACATCGTCTTGATCTTCAGACTCATCACCCTGAAAGACAAAACACAGAACTGAGAAGAAATGACGCAACTGTGTATCAGAAAATAAGAAACTACAATATGTCGAAACATTAGCTAAGACTCATCAGTCAGACGAGGACATAGATGATCATAAAACAAAACTTATAAAGCATCTGCATGTCATTTTAATAAGTGTTACTAGACCATGGTTACCTTGGGATAATCTGATGAATTAAACTCAAAGGTTCTTTCTGGTACCCGCTGTACACCTGACAAAGAAGAGAAGTTTATCATGATTTAAAGGAGTCACATACACAAGGACAGCAACACAATCCATTTGATCAATGCCATCAAATTAATAAATCTCCTTTACCTGGACATGGTGGTCCACTTTTAGGTTGAGACTGGACAGATTTTCTCTTCCGAGGCACATACAGAGGAGACATATCCCCTCCAATGTGAGCAGGGTTCATAAAACAAGAGGCAACACTGAAAAATCAACACTAAAACACCAAAGAGAGAAAATAAGAACACACGTTGTTAGGGAGACAAAAACATCACAGTTTAATTTTAACATCTTGTTTTTTGTAATTTCAAAATGCTTTAAATTTGTTACAAACAGAAGAGGAGATACTGATTCAGGTCTGTGAAAGAAATCTGGATTCTGGAATCACAATCTGGATTCTAAAAAGTCTGACTGCATCATTTTAAATCAATCCTGACATTTTGTAGCCTGAATTCTAAGATCAAAGAAAAATTCTAAGATTAAAGTCAGCATTCTAGGATCACAGTCAAGATTCTTAGATTTCAGTCAAAATTCTGAAAAGTCTAATTTTATTATTCTGACTTAAAGCTATGGTCTATGATTTGGAAGTTATGTACATCTTAATAACACCGTTTATAAGGCTGTTATGGTCTTATGGTCCTATCTACACAGTATAAAGACCAAAAAGAACGAAGTAAATCCATTCAGTATATCCGCTGAAAAGCTGCATACTAGCTGACCAATCAAGCCTAGAAGCCTGTAAGGTTCAATTGGTCCGTGAGTTGGTCCGTGAGTCCATCCAATCCCCCGTCTCCCTCACTACGCAGCGTCTTGCCCATGGTCCCGCCTCCTCCCCTCTACCTCCGGTGAGCATCTAGCAGCGTTAGCTACTGAACTATCATGGAGCCGGAAAAGCCTAGTGCCGAAACCGGGAAGCCGCCTCCCTCTCCCGCGGGGCCCAACGGAGCTCTGCCCGCGGGTTGAGGCCTGTTAGCGGGCTAACAGCTAACGAATGGCCTCTGTCGGCCGTCAGACCTTCAGCATCGGTCGTTTCGCCCCTGGTTGATCAGGTAATGGCTTTGTTTACTACAGTGGGAGATGTCTGCTGAATAACTCTGGTTAGTCTGTGCCTGTCCTGGCTAATGACTTGTAGCGGAGCGGGTTAGCCTGTTAGCCGCTAATCGTTAGCACTGTAAGCTGAGCTGGGGAGGACAGGCAGAGAAAGATAAATCCTCCCCCACAATCGGCTCCGCTCTGGCGGCGCCAGACCCGCATTGCCGCCGGTCCAATTGAAATGGCTACTGCTGTGTGTTACAAGGGGGATGTCTGTCGTGTTTGATACTTTCAGTTGAGCTGAGCTGTTTTTGATTGAGTTTGCTGCTGATATATTATGCTAGTCACTCGTAGCTCTGTCCAAGGGGGCTTGTTGTTAAGAGGCGAGGCGACACGAGCTGGGGGCTGGATCTTGGAACACGGAGGGGAGAGGTGAGGGAAGGGGGGGCAGGCTGCGGTTTCAAATCGTAGACCACAGCTTTAATCCTGACTTTTCACAGCCTGAATTCTAAGACTTAAGTAAAAATTCTTGGATGTCAAAATTCTGGGATCACAGTTAGGATTTAGATTTAAGTCAAAATTGCAGAAAATCGGATTTGATAATTCCAACTTAATCTTGACTTGTTATAGTCAGAATTCTAAAATTGAAGTAAAAATTCTGAAATGAAGGTTCAAATTCGTGGATAATGGTCAGGAGTCAGAGATATAAGTCAAATTGTGGAAGACTGATTTTATAATTCCGACATGATCCTGACTTTTTAGAGCCTGAATTCTTAGATTAAAGAAAAAATTCTGAGATTAAAGTCAGAATTCTAGGATCACAGTCAGGATTCTTAGATTTATGTCAAATTGTGGAAAGTCTGATTTTATAATTTTGACTTCATCCTGACTTTTTCTAGCCTGAATTCTAAGATCAAAGAAAAAATTCTGAGATTAAAAAGCCAGATCTTAACTAGGGTTTATATATTAGATTTTGATAGCTGTTAAAGTGTCTTCACAATTACTACTGTCTCTGCAACACTGACACTGGTGTAACATCATAGTGGGAGGAGGAATCAGCTGATTCAAGCAGCTACTGACACTGTACAGTAGTGATGGGAATTGATAAGATTTATCGATACCAGTGCTATTAACACTCCTGCTAATCAATCCCATTCTTTAACCATTCCCTTTCTCATTCTTGCATTCTCGTCACAGCTTAGATAACTGCTTCTGCAAGTTGCTGGTGTTTCCACTCACTTAAGGTTGTGCAGTGGGTGCCTTTTTCAAAAATTAAGTCACAATTCTGATGCTTCTGAACCCTGTCAGTGGAGGGAATTGATAAAGTAATAGACTAGAAAAAAGACTCATGATATTGATTCCTTGATGGAGCTGTTAACGATTCTCAACTGGGGTTGGTTTTCGATTCCCATCCCTACTGTACAGAGGGGAAAATCCTGATGGTAAGACTTGATGGTAAGAAAAACATGGTGGCGGCTTTGGGACAGGTCTAGGTATGCCTTAGGATTTGTAAACTGGAAGTTATTACAACAACAACAACAACAACATCTGATCTCTGCGTCTTCAGTCTACTCCATCATTATGTGCAGTATTTTTCCTTCATACATCTAAAATTGTTGTAACTTCATCAATGAGAAAATTTTTACTTTTGGGTCTCTTCAATTTTTTTGCAAGCCTGATTTCAAACAAATAAAACTGCTAGTATTACATCAAATAAAGAATATTTACTCAGTGATCATGATTTAGCATTTGTAGATAAAATGATTATTTAAAGAGTAATACATTGAAAACCGCTGCTTTAACACATGGAGGGACTTAAACATACAAAGTGGCAAATAATACTGCAAACAGGTTAATAAAGGCTCTTTGGAGTGACACGTTTGTGTGATTTCTGTTTCATTTTAAGGTTTTATTCCTTTAAAAAACTCATCAAAAACAGAATTTTGTATGGGAAACATGCGATTTTACTGATGTTAATGCTGCACTTAACACTGAAAAGTAGGGCCGGGTTGAAAAAAATCGACTTAATCGATTTAAATCGATTTTCCTTTAACTGGTTCATAATGGATCCATAAAATCCAAAGATCGATCTTTTATCTTGTGTAGTTTTTTCTTCTTTGGATGTGCAGAGAAGCAGCCTGTGGTATCAACCCTGCTAGTCTCATGTGATCAGCGTTTAACGTTGCTTTCTACTGAACAAGATCTCATAAAGATGTTACTGCAAACAAACATGGTGGAAGCACTATATGGGCACCACTGGCAAGTTTAAGATCTGATGTTTGGATGTACAGTATTTTAGATTTAACAAATACAAAGGAAAATACGATTTGGACAAAAAACAAGTAATAAGCAGAATATGCATTAATACATATCATTAAAATATGATTAATGTAACTGCTTTGGGTTTAGTTCTTCATGTCAAAACAATTTTTAATGATGTACCAGGTCAAAAGGTCACTTTTTAAATTTACAGCACTATTTTAACTAGAGATGCACCGAAATGAAAATTTGTGGCCGAAGCCAAATAATAAATAAATGCTGGGCCGAATACCGAATACCAAACCGAATATCCAATGCGGCGGCAAAGTAGTTCACTATACTTTTTAATAGTGCATTAATAGTTTAGAGTACATTTTTAGACATGTTTTTAAAAGAAAGTAATTGTTTATTAAATGTTATGACATTTTTTAATATTCCAGTAGCCTTTGCTTTTCAAAAGAAGCCCAACAAAGTTTTTCATTCATATTAAGCCTTCAAACAAAACAAAACATGCATTAAAAAATATGAATGTACACTGATGGATATATACCAATAGACCAATAATACCAACAATACTGCTTTAAAGCTGTCACTTTATATTCAATATTTGAATAACTGATCAAATATGGGAATAAATATCCGTAATGGAATTGTAAATAAATATTTGAATGTAAAATATTGAGTGTGGCGACACATCAGGCCTGGAGCAGTGGACCGTTCCGTCCAACAGAGGGCGCTGTGAGCGCAGCTTGACCGTCAGTCACATCCGGTGCTCTCTCGACCCAAAGAGTTTCCGCTCCGAGTGGAGCGGACGGAGCGGACGTAAACAGCTCTAATTTGGGCTTTAACTGTTCTGTGGAGAGCTGTGTGGAAGTAGTTTTGGTTCTACACCGTTGATGGCAAACTTAAATTCAAAGACCAGGCTGTGTGTTCCATGAAATATAGTTTAGTCTTTCGTCCTCCACTTATTTGCGGGCTCAGCCGTCGGCTTTTCATCCAAGTTATACGGCCGAGTGCAGCGGAGCTTCGTCAAGAGTTTAACCCCGTGTGACTGTGTTGTTTTCGGCAGGGTGGATAAGAGAGTGTCTGACCCTTACTGAGGGGGGATACTATTCTGCCTTGTTATTGCCTCACTCCACCGAAGGCCGGATATGGCTTTTTTTGCACTATTCGGCCGAAAATATTCGGCCACCGAATGTTCGGTGCACCCTTAATTTTAACTAAGAAATCTCAGACTGAATAAATATCGAATTGAATCGTGAATCGAAACGATTTGAAACCTTGGTGACCTGTAGGACAATACACTGGTACACTTTCATTTATAAGGCTATTCTTGGTCTGCTTCCCCGCTATTAATGTGTTTTTATCATGCAAAGAACTACCGGACAGTATTCCTTGCATTCACAGGACCTTATGATGCTCTCTGTCCCAAACGCACAAACTGAAACTGGGAAAAAGGACTTTTGGGTACTCTGCACCATCAGACTGGAATGTTTTGCAGAATGACTTAAAGCTCAAGGAGCTGGTGTCCTGAAATGTTTTCAAATCGAAAATGAAGGACATGGAAGCAGATTCTATCTGATGACTATGTTTCTAGCTAGGCTGTGATATGGCTCATAGATGTCTCTGTTTTTAATCCAAAATGATGTGCTTGTAAAATGTTTTTGTCTCTTTTGTATCTGTCTGCAACTTTGTGTTTTTGCTGCTGCCTGTCTTGGCCAGGTCTCCCTTGAAAAAGAGGTTTTTAATCTCAATGGCACCAACCTGGTTAAATAAAGGTTAAATTAAAAAAAATAATAAAAAATATCGAATCGAATCGAATCGATCCAGATAATCTGAATCGATACCCAGCCCTACTGAAAGGTGTGCATGTTTATATTAAGTAGGGGTGTCCTGATACAACTATTTCACCTCCGATACGATACCGATATTGCAGCCTTGAGTACTGACCGATACCGATATCAATCCAATATGATATCAGCAGGAATCATACAGACTTTTATTACCTATTTTGTAGTATGGACTGTAAGAAAAGGCTTGATCAGGTCAGATTACTCAAACAGAGAACAGTAGGCAGCAATAGTAGGTATGAGAAAAACTGACCCATTTGTTATTAGCCGATAGGTTAAATAAATTTTAACCTTAAACATAAGAATATACTACAATTAAAACAACATGCATAAAAAATATTAGAAGACCCTGAAAAGTGACCTCAATAAATCAAACAAAAACATATTTCACCAATTGCAAAATAACCACTGTGTTCAACTTAAACATAAGCATATTCTACAACTGAATAGAATAAAAAATAAATATATTAGAATGGACTGCTTGTATCGGAGTGCTGATATCGGAGATTTAGGATGCAGGCCGATATAATCGGATTTTTTTTTTTTTGACCGATATCCGATATCAATATCAGATCGGGACATCCCTAATATTAAGTGCAAAGTCTTCTGAAAATATTGGCAAAACAGACACCAGCAAACATGGAACCTGTGCATCCTTAGCTTTTCTGCATAATGGTGTGAGTTCTCATGATGCATCAGCAACATTTCTTGAATTTCTTGAAAGATGTGAACAATGGTTCCCTCAAAAGTTGGCATTTCTCTGCAGCACTGAAGAGGTCTTTAATATTTAAGCTCCTGCAGATAGTTGTTTATTTATTTCTTAATGCAGAATCACACATTTTGCACATAGTAACAAGTTCTGAGAGCACAGGAGCAGAGGATCCTGCAGCAGCGTTAGCCACAGTTTATCTCTCCATCATGCTTTTCTGATCAGGATTTGGGAGCAGTTATCCCTCATGCGTTACGTCTGTGGCCTCTGCTCTCTGCTTTCATGCTTATAAACTGAACCTAAAGGAGTTTGCATGCCTAACAGATCAGATTCAGTGATGGGGATTATGTTTTCCCCCGCAGGTCCAATGGACTCTTGCAGGCAGGACTGAAGGAGAGGCTCAAACCTCCATCATGACTGAGTCCGTGTGGATAAAAGATCACATTTCTCTGTGGACGACGGTGCAGAAGGAGCAGCAGACCTCCGAAAACTGCAGCTAAAGCAAAACTAGTGCTAGCGAAGAAGGCGGGGACAGCATTGCCTCCCCTGTCCACCTTTCATTGTTTCTTGAAGGAGGAAGAAAAGACGGAGAGCCTACCGTCCTACAGCTCAGTCCCTGTGAAGGACGGGGAGCCTCCATGTCTTCAGCCCCGGCCTCCTCTGTCGCCTCTCCCCCGGCATTGAAGCCTCCAGGAAGGCTAACATGAAGGAAGGCCCGGTCCTGGGTGTTATTAGGACTGTGCGAGACAAACGCTAAGCTTTGACAGCATGTAAAAATGGACCAATAAGCTCCGGCATATTTCAGCTCGGTGTATTAGTATCTTCTTGAGCGGAACGCCCTCCTGCTGGAGACAACAAATAAGACCGCATCTGCTGCGGCGTTCACGGACCGTGGGACGTTCAAATGTTACAGAGGGTCTCGTGGAATTTTCAAGACTTCTGCATAAACAATTATCAAACCATTTAAAAAATGTTCTGCTCCTTAAAACCAGTTACAGGTTGAATTTACTTGTACTTGTCTACACTGTCTTTTAAAACGTAAATTAAAACAGGATGATATTCAAATCTTTTTTGACCGATGGTCTGTCAAATACACCACAAAGACAACATAGGGTGAGTTCAGGTATATGGGAAAATTTTTGTAAATTCAATTTCTGAGCCATTTTTTGTCATCAACATTAATAAATACCCAATAGATCAGATATTTATGCATTCCTCTGAATGTCTACATTCGTTTTTTTAAAACAATATGTTTATTGTGTTTTTTTTATGACAAGACATGAACAATTGTCCAATTGACAAATATACATTAAACAAACAAACAGTGTTAAAGAAACAAGTTAAAACAAACGGAAAAATAAATGAGATACATATACAAATAACTAAAAATGACAAGAATAATAATAATGAAATTATTAGTTATTTAGAGAATAGACGACAGTATGTACAATTTGGTGATCATGAATCGATGTGTAGAAAAATTGTTTGTGGGGTTCCTCAAGGCTCTGTCCTTGGGCCTAAGCTATTTCTTTTATATGTTAATGACATCTGTGAGGTTTCAAAAATATTACAATTTGTTCTATTTGCAGACGAAACAAATTGTTTTAGTTCAGGGATGATTTGGAAACTCTGATAGACAGCATTGGCAAAGAAATGTCTAAATTGAAATATTGGTTTGATGTAAATAAGTTATCCCTTAATTTAAAATTTTCTAAACAGAAACGGGATGGTGATGTGTCTTTGTCTATTGATGGATCTGTAGTTGAGAGAGTGTATCAGTTTAGATTTTTGGGTGTAATTAGAGATAAAATCATCACATGGAAATCCCACATAAGTTATGTTAAAACTAAGGTGTCAAAAAATATTTTTGTTATCAACAAAGTGGAACATATCTTGGACCAAGAGACAATGCGAGTTTTGTATTGTGTGCTTATTTTGCCTTATTTTAGTTATTGTGTTGAAATTTGTGGGAATACCTACACAACTAATATCAAGCATTATTTATTTTACAGAAAAGAGCAGTAAGAATTATAAACAAAGTGGAGGCAAGAGAACATACTAACAAACTTTTTATTAAGTCAGGATTAATTAAACTTGAAGACATTGTTGAGTTACAGACTTTACTACTTATGTTCAAGGTAAAAGGCAGAACAATGCCAGACAATATACAACATTTTTTTGCTTTTAGTTCAGAAAATAAGGATCATAGAAGGAAATTGGATTTTAAACATCCATTTGCACTCTAAAACAAATGTGTATTTCAGTGTGTTGTGTCAAATTGTGGAATTTTTTGACAATTGATTTAGACGCCTGTACTAATATTAATCAGTTTAAGATGATGTATAAAAACAAAACAATAAGGAAATGAGATCATAGATGAAAGGTTCTCTTTTGCTTTATATGCAGGGATGGGAAAAGTACTCACATTCTGTACTCAAGTAAAAGTGCAAGTACTTGTGAAAAAAACAACTTTGGTAAAAGTAAAAGTACTTATTCATATAATTACTTTAGTAAAAAGTAAAAAGTACAGGCTCTGAAATGTACTTGCAGAGTAAAAGTAAAAATTACATTTAACAGAGCCAACTTAGACCTCACATCATAATTTGAAGGCTTTTAAATTTTATATGCCCACCAAATCTTAAAAACTGGCCCCGGATTGGTTTCCAAGGTGATGTGATGCATCATAAAGTAGACCCACGCCTTGAAATCAAGAATTGTTTTATTCTGCAGAGTCATCCTGACCAAGACATTTTTCACTTCAAGCAGACAACTTTTTTACGGTCATAACAGTCTGTTACAAATGTTCAACTGAAAAATAAAACCAAAACCACAGTAAATTAAGTGACTAAAAGTGAATAAAAGTGACGTCATACGATTGGCGAAGCCTGGAACAGCTATCTGGGACGTTTTTTCCCCCCAGATTATTTTAAAATAACCGTTTTCATGCATTAAAAAAGTCAAAAGGCTTTCCAAAATAACGTACAAGCCTGTTTTGAATTGTAACGGGGAAAAAGTACAGATACTTGTATAAAAATGTAACAAGTAAAAGTAAAAAGTCGTCAGAAATATAAATACTCAGTAAATTACAGATACCCCAAAAAAGTACTCTGTTACAGTAACGAAGTCCTTGTACTCCGTTACTTCCCATCTCTGTTTATATGTGATTGTTGTTGATGGTGAGTAGTTGTGTATGTTTGTCAATTGTTTTGTGATTACTTGTTTCTATTTTATTTATGTATCATTTATGTTTTATTATCTCTAAGTTTCTGCTTTTTCAATAAGCATCGGTTGTTATATATCTGAAGGTTAGACCATCAAGTATTTTTGCTTTATCATGTCAAGAAAGGGGCTGGTATTAATACGTTTGTCTTCTTCCTGCCCCTTTTTGATCATGAAATGGAAAATGTGACAGAACTTATAAATGTACAGTATGTGACCTGTAATTTCATGATACGGAATAAAAATTAAAAAATACATAAAATAATACATTTTAAACACTCTGCACCATTCTCAAAATTAATTGGCTTGTGACGTCCGAGAAACTCAATTAAAGGTGACCATATTTCTTTAAAATCTCCCCCCTTTCCCCTGATAATGTACGTAAGCTGTTCCGATACAATGCATGATGCCATCTCCTTCACCCACACATGCAGTGAGGGCACCTCTGTTTTCTTCCAATATAAAGATGTTAACCTTCTGGCCTGCAGAAGTCCAAAGTCAATGAGTTTTGATTGTGAATGTCTACATTCTTTATGTGAAAAAGTACTAAAATATGTTTTTAGAGCATAGCACTCTATTTTAGAGGTGTTAACACAAAACCTGCTTTTCGTAACTTGTTTGGTAAATTGGGACAGTAGGTTTGTTAATTTTGGACACATGCCTGTGCATGTACAATACTGCATTGAGCTGCAGTTTCATAAAAAAGACATAGATCCAAGATTGTTCTCTCTCAACTCACTCTTGTTTTCTCTTCCTGATGCCATTCTATTCTGCAAATAAATCAGTTTCACAAATGAGGAAAAATAGGCCTTCAATGATTAGGTATTGTGCATACAGCGCTATGTCTGCATTAGTTTTCCTACTTCATAGCCTCCTGTCACTTCATAACTGTGCCTCAATAAGTTTCTGGGTTACTTTACTGAAATCTCTTTTATTGTTTGTAAATGAAATCTGATAACTTATAAAATTATAAGACAAAATCAGAATCTGACCAATTTTTGAACCCCACTTTATATTTTCTTACTATTAGCAGCATTAACCTCTGACCTGATGTGCCAAAAGCCAGACAATTGGACTCGAGTGATAGGGACTCGAACTCGAGGCGACTTGAGCCAATGAGACAACTTGCAACTCGACTCGGAGTCGGTAGAAAATGTCTCCAGACTCGACCTGACTTGAGACAACATGATTCAGAAAATTGCACGCACTCAGGCTTTATATGAAGAGCCAGACAGGAGATATACGCCACTCTTTCCGTTTAGGTTGATTTTATTGATGCTCCAATCACAGTACACTTGTCTGTCACCTATTATTGTCCTGCACACGACACAGTACTACACACATACGTTCCTACCACACACCCGCTTCTGCTACAGTGATGATCAATAGGCAGGGTGCGCGGGATGCGGGTTTCAAATTGGCAACTGCTATGTCTGCTGTGCTCAAAGTTATTTTCTTTGCATATAAAGAATTTCAAGCAGATGGAAAACAAAGACACGCCAAGTGCACGACCTGCAACGCTTCGATAAGCGAAAAGAGGGCGCATCGAACTTTATCCGCCACCTGAGGACACATGAGGCCAAGTAAGTGAAACTTGCAAACGTTAGCTAGGTAGCTAGCTAGACCTGTTAGCCTGACCTGTGGTCAATATGAAGCTAGCAAAGCTAACTTTGGGGAGTACCTGTGTTGTATGTATGGGACGATAAGGTTTCTCTCTTCAAGATAAAAATCTGAGTGCTTTTTGGGTGGACTGGGGAACCATGGTGAGGGACTCGAACCATCATAACCTTGACTCGACTTGACTCGACTCGACTTGCCCACAACAGAAAAAAATTAGTACTTGCTTGAGACTCGGATCAAATGACTCGAGACTTGCTTGGGACTCGGATCGGAGGGACTTGGGCAATTTTCTGCCAAAAGGTACAAAGGCACATGTTTTCCCCAGGATGTGTGAGAATTATTGGCGCTATATTTCTCATTTTAAAGCATGTAATAAATGACTACACTATTGAAATATTTCAATATACACTCAGAAAGATTGTGTTAAGTAACCTGAACATGCTAATCCTTTTAATCCTTTCATGCAAGAATTATGAAAACATCAGTCAGTTTGTTCTTGTGTGTTCTTATTTAGCATTAGGCAGAGAAAAAACAATTTACTGATTTATTAATTTCCATGAGTATATGCAGGTCCTTCCCTCCTGCAGCTGTTAGACCAGGAGTGGGAAACTGGTGGCCCAGGGCCCACATGTGGCCCTCCACCTTATTAAAGCCAAGAGGGTTCAGTTTGGTTCCAACTGGTACGGCTCGCTTTTTGTGGCGTTTCCATAGTCTAAAACTGGGACAGGACCCCTTATAAGTAAACCATACCGTTCTACTTTATGGGACCCTTCTGTTGGGGTGCCAAGCATACCGATCCGACCCCAGAAGGCAGAGCTAGAAAAACTGCAGTCCATTGATTGGTTTGAGGAGACGTCACCTCCCATGCGACAGCGGAACAACACATAACCCTGCCTTGTTTAAATCTCCACTCGTCTTTGAGAAGATGACTCTAGTGGCACACAGCCTTCTCTGAAACAAAGCTTGGTTGCACTTCATAACATAAAGACACATGCTGATCACAAAAAAAAAGAATTTCTGGATGTCTGCCATCATTGCTCTTTGTTTACCGTGTCGTGTTTTCTTTTTTGTTGTATTTAATAGCAGGGTTCGTTTGGTTGTGGAAACACAAACAGGATCAGGCTTTACAGATCCGTGCCGATCCATACTGGACCACATGGTGGAAACGGGGCTTAAATGTGACTCGCCAGTCAAAACATAAGCAAATGTAATACAAAGGAAAATCAGATATCTAATAGAAATAATTCTATATATTACCTAGATTGAATTTTCTTATGGGCTGTTGCAAGTATTTGAAAAATTTACTTTACTAAAATAATGTCTCTAAATCCTTTTCATTTAGCATTAGAACATATATCAAGATTTACTCAATACTATATTTAAAAAATGACATTGGGAAAGTATTTGTGGTTTAAAAAGTGGAAAACAATCATTTTATTGATTTAAAAATAGCTTCATTGGCTTTAATTCCACGTTGGCTTAATTTGCTTGAATTCTATGTCAAGTTAATTTTTAATGCATAAAAACGTGTATTTGTGTTGTAATATATGAATATTGGTATACTAGTTTTATTACTACTTTATATTCTTGTGTTGTTTATCCAACATTGTTTTCCCCCATTGAGGTTTTCTGAAAAAATTGTAAGAAAGCGGCCCTCAAGCTGGGAAAAACGGTTTTATGTGGCCCTCTTGGAAATTAAAGTAGCCCATCCTTATGTAAGACTCTACAACAGTGTGTGATAAACTGTGTTTATATTTATAATAGCTCAAATTTTCCATCTGTAAAATATCAAATGTGAACATAACCACTGCAAACACCACTAACATGTATTTTTTTTATTTTACTTTTTATTTTTAAGTTTCTTTTTGATTTTTTTTATATTCTGACTGATCTGACAGGTTAATTTCCCAACAGCAGTAAATATCATTTCTTCAAATACAGGTAGGAAAAGATAAAAACAAGATAAAAGAAAAAGAAAAACATTACAGGAATGTACAACAAGTCATGAGACATGACATTTTAGATGATACATCTGTTGTTCCCACACCTGACCACAGAGCCCTGCTTTTTACATCTGTAAACCATCAGGTCTCAAGTAAGCTACGAAAGGACTATTGATTGATAAATCTAGGGGGTTAAAAATTGAAAAAGTTCTTCTCTTAAATAAAAGCTGAGCACTTCCAACGGCATGAGCACTAGCACAATACTTGTCCACTGAGTGATGAGGAGGCTCCTCTGACACTTCAATAAAACACATATAGCACAGAAAAGAAGGATTTTTAGGAGTTTTAGTGAATATGGAGGAACATTAAGATGATATTTGATCTTTATATTCTGCAACTGCTGTAAACTTGGAATTTCTCCCTGTTAAACTAATAAAGGAGTCTTGTTTATTTTATGCATCTAAATTTCATGGGGTTACCATCATGTCAATTCAGCTGGACACCATGAAATTGACTTTTCATTATCAGCTTTTCTATTAAATAAAAGTAATTGGTTATGATGAGCCACAGTGCTGTAACATATGCAGAATGTGTCTTAGCCCTGTCTTAGGCAGTGACATCTCTGAAAAAGATACCACTTGGACAGCAGCATGTGTTGCCATTCAACTAGTATGCACCTTTAAGCATTACTTCAGAAACTTCAGTTTCTAATAAACTAACTGGTTATTTTGAAAAATCCCCCCTCTTGTCTTTTTGTCATGGCCATTGAGCCAGGTTCTGACAGGGGCACGTTTAATTTAGTATGGATCCTATGTAATGTTTTATTAATGAGGCCCCTGGTTATCAGTGCTGGTTGAAACGGAGAAAAACATAAATCTGACAAAACACATGTAGGGGAGAGCGGGGTAAGATGAGCCATTTTTTACTTTTGTTGTCACTGAGGCAAGGAAAAATGCAACAGATGTAAAATTAAAACATCAACTCTTGTTTAAGAATGCTTGCTATGAACTGAAATTGTATGGACATGTCAATGACAAAGGGCCTGGAAACTGTGGCCTTTCAAAATAAAGTTCTCTTGTGGCTCAACTTGCCCCAGGTCAGGGGTAAGTTAAGCCAAGTCTGTGGGTAAGTTGAGCATGTGACTTCATAACTTTAGATCTCAGAATTATTAAAAGATAATGTATTGTTGTCAAAAGAGTCAGTTCACAAGAGATTGTTCACTTCACAAATAGTCACATCAATTTTCTTAAACCTAACTTCAACAACCTAGAAAAGAAAATCAGTAATTTAAACATTTTAATGCCATAAATGGACACATGTTGCAATTTTTCTGGGAAATTAGATACTCATATAAAGTAAAATGAGAGCCAGCTGAGCTTTGAACAACAGACAAAAACAAAATCAGTTCTTGGCAGAAAGAAAACTATTATTCCCTCTAGAAAAGTTACATTTACTTATTTGCTTTAAAGTTTTACAAGTTCAGACATCCCTCTTCTTCATTTACCTTTGCAGGGTTGACCTGTCAGTATTTCACTTTTCACTCAAAACTTCCTTCATTACTTTCTTAATCTCAGCAGGGTGTTGAGCCCCAGTTGGTTTTCCTCTTGTTCACTCTTAGCATGATTTTCTTCTGTTTAACATTTTATCAGACAGGTCAGTTGGTTAACATAACATTAAAAAGTATTTTATGATTCAGCACATTAATATAACTTTTCAACTTTTGGTGGTATGAAAGGAACCAATGGCTCAATTTACCCCACAGCATGTTGCTCACTTTGTCCCATCGCCAACATTCTGGAAAAATATTGCTAGCTTTGCTCTTCAGGCTAATCTGTAGCCAAATGACTCACATAGGTTTATACATTGGTGAACAACAAACATATATACACCATTTAAGACCTGGATAATTGGATTTGATAAAAAGCTCAATATACCTGACATGCTGAAAATGTACTCTGACACATGAAAAGAGTTTTTTGTGTTAAAAAGTACCAACTGTTTATGCTAGGTGCTCCTTTTCAACAGAGACAGGGAGAAGTGATAAGGGCTTTCCGAATAAAGGGCCACATGACAAGAATTGTTTACAGTTTCCCAGAAACAGGGGGTGGGTCATCTTACCCACTGGCTCAGTTTACCCCACTCTCCCTGTGTGGTTACAACAGATTGACAGAGCTGTGCTGCTGGTGTGGTTCCCACTTTCTTGACAAATACTTCCCCCTTCAAAAACTTACAGTAAATGACAGACCAACAGAGACATCATCTCCTCAAACTGCAGCCATCAGCATGAAACTCAAGACCAAAGGCAGCTTCAGTTGGCTTTGGTTTGTTACTCATTTACAGTCAAACATCTCTGATTTATATGAAAAAGCGTCACATCAACGTCACAAAACCTGACACTAGACATCCTTCATCAAAACACATCCATGTTTCATCTGCTCAGAGGGACTGGACCTTACATGCCCTTAAAGATATACCGCAGATGGACACGGGTCATGTGTTTCAAGTCAAGTCCAAGTCTCCAAGTCTCCAAGTTCAAGTCAAAACCAATTCTTAAGAATCAAAAACAACTCCCTCAAAGAATCAACATCATCAGTCTTTTTCTCATCAGTTCTCTTATCAGCTCCTTCTACTCTGTTCTCCGTACATTAACATTAAAGACGTCCCGCTGTCATCAGAGGCAGTCAGCAGAAATGACAACAAAGAAGTCCATTAAACAGAAAGTAAGCACAGGGTCTTCAAGCTCAATCAGGAGAGCCACATGTTCTGTAGTTCAGAGGCAGCACATGATGGAAGATAATCCAGCTGTGACACTTTCAGGGCTCACCTGAAGGTGTGGTCCAGGACAAACCAGATCTGAGACCACAAACATCTGTTTTTAATGTGAGTGTGAGCACATCTGTGTGAGTGACTTCATACTGCAGAAATAATTACATCTGTGGATGTTCACCATGAGCAGTGATGAGCACAATCATGTCTGTTTGTGCAAACCCTCCACTATTTGTTGGTCTGGGGGCCACATGAGGCCCCTCAAAGTTTTTAATCAGACCCCATGATTCTTATTTACAGAGGAGGATTTGAGTAGCCTACTGCAAAGACTTCTTTATTCAACTTTTTTGTGACTGTGAAAATATGACCTGATTCTCAGAATTCTTGCTTTCATTTCCGAGTACAGACTTTTTAAATTTAATCTTAGAATTTGAGTATTTTCCCTGAAAACTACTACATCAAATGAATGCAGACTCCATGATCTTTTGTGTATATGTCATCAGACCACTGCATGCGGCTGTTGTTTTATGTGCTGTGTTTATTACCTCCACCAAGGAAGTCATGTTTTCTGGAGTTTGTCTGTCTGTCTATGAACAAAATAACTCAGAAAGTTATGGATGGATTTTGATGAAACTTTCAGGAAATGTTCAGCATAGGAAAAGGAAGAAGTGATTCAATTTTGGTGTTCATCCGGATCACTGTTTGGATCTGCCATGACGAAAAATGCGATTTTCATGAATAACTACTGAACTAAAATAGATATCATGATGGAACCAGTTGCTCATGGTATGTTTTCATGGTCAAGGAATCTAAATTTTTACATGAAATAAAGATAGGACTAATATTCATGGTAAAAATCACAATATGGGAGAGGACTGTGGTGCTGGCAGAGGTCTGTGCTGCCCGAGTGCTTTTCTGCTTTCAAGATTGGACACACTTGAACAAACGTATTTAATCAACCTGCCAAAGATGGAAAAAAGCTCATGACTACAATCTGGAACATTTACATGTCAACATTCATCAATGTGCACTGTCTTCTCTTTAATTTAAGTTAGAAATGGATAAATGAATAAATAAAAAATAAATAAATAGTTTTTCATCATGGATGTGCAGCTGGCAAATCTGTGTGATGCTCTCATGTCAACATGGAGCGAAATCTCAGAGGAATGTTTCAGCACCTTGTTGGATCTATGCCGCCATCTAGTCCCTAATAAAGTGGCCTCTGATTATAGTTAATCTTTTATTTCATAGAAATCAAAGTATTTGACTTCCAGCTCATCTGAATCATTCTGCTCACACCTCTGTGGCAATAATCAGGCTGTGAGTCAAATAAGTCTCCTGACGTGAGAACAAACCACATTTTTAACAAAACTGAAAAAAGGAGAAATGTTCTCGTTTTTGTTTTTCAGGGGAAACTCAGAGAGAGAGAGAGAGAGAGCACGCTGACTTAAGACATTTGAGGAAGTGACTCCACCTCTGAAAAAAGTGAGGAGGTTCATCCTGCCTTTATAAAGTCTGATTTAGACTCAAGAGGGCAGTCATGAAGAAGTTCAGGTGGATTGAGATTTGTTTCCTCCTCACAGCTCTGCCTCAGTTCACTGGTAAGAACATTTCTGTCACACTTTCTATTCAATCAGGAAACTGGAGAGAAGCTAACAGAAACTGTCTTCAGTCATTGCACATGATGGAAAACCTTTGACTAATTTAAAGGTGCTGTTAGGAGAATCTATTTCCGGTGACATAAAGACTCTGCTACCCATGAGCATGAGCGGCGACTGTCGTAAAGACGTGACCCAAGCCAAAGCGTGCATTTGTTTTGTTGCTAATGAATACAGCTCGGACCTTCCTCAGAACTCTGCATTGCTTTACAACTTCTTTTTCAACAACTTATAGGATGCAAAGCGATGAGGTAATGTATCTCTTTCTAGTTACGTGGTGGTAGTTTTTGATGTGTGACAACAAGCAATTTTTGGAAAACTTAGTATCGTAGTTTTGTAGCCGTCTATATATCGCTACTTACAGCCCGGTGCTCTAAGACATGTCTGAATAATATAAATTTGCTCTAGTTTTAATTGTCTTGTTCCTGAAGTTGAGTATCCAGGCCAGTCCAGCCCTGTCCAACCCGACCGCGAAGCTAAGGAATAGCATTTATAGATAACCTATTTTGATGCTATAAAACTCATCTTAAAGTGTGTATTTCAATCAGGCATATATCTAAAAGTGCGACTATCTAAAAACTCCTCATGGCATCTTTAAGTAAAGAAAGGAAAAGACAAGCAAGAAGAAGAAAGAGCCACATTTTTATCATGTGTAACTGCTCCACATGTGGATGAAGTAAGGGGCTGATTTAACCCCCTGGATTTATCAATAACAGTAATGTCAACATCCTGTTTACTGAGTTAAGTTTTGTCCTGTCTCTTTGTTCAAAGTATGTTTGTCTCATCTAACCTGGCACTGGGAAGGTGTACCTAATAGAGTGGCCAGAGAGGGTATGGTTGTTGTTTCTGCTAATGAGTTGTTTTTTTTTTCCTACAGAAGCAACCACAGTAAGACCTCTCAATGCTATACATGGAGAAAATGTCACTTTGACATGTGAGAACTCAAGAAAACCCCAGAATTACTGTGGATATACAGCATGGGACTTCTTCCCTTCAGACAAAGTATGGGTCCATCTGATCACAGAGGGAAACATCAGTGAAAATGTTGGTGCTAAAATGAACAGACTGCATCTTACTGAGGACTGTTCTCTGGTCATCAACAACGTCCAACAGGAGGATGCTGGACGTTATTACTGTGACCAGCACATACCTAACACTATATATGATCCTGACTCTTGTTTCCGGCTCAGAGTTTCTGGAGGTGAGTTTGTTTCTTCTTTTGGGTGGTGGTCTATCAGTACTGGCAGGGTCTTCTCTGCTGGTCTTGATGCAGTCACATTCACAAACTTGATGATTTTTTCTAACCTGACATGCCAGATGGACAGTTCCATATTGGAAATATTTTACTCATCCATCTGGAAAGGAGCTGTTTGAAAATGTTTTCAGGGGCAGAACCTTCAAAAACAACAGCAGCTTGTTATTGGACGATCGTTACACTCATCACAGACCAATCCACATCAAGCCACACTGTTACATATGACGTAGCAGCTTGTGTTGTAGCTCTTAGCTTAAACTACCTCTAGACTATTGTTTCACGCTAAATTATACCACACTGATGTATCATTTAACACTGATATGTGACATGAACCTTCCAAGACAATCTGAGGAGAGTAGATTTCACTGAGTAACCATGACCACCACAGGCTAACCGTCATGTCCGTGGAGTATTTTCACGTTCTCTCCCAGTTTCACAGCAGCGATCCCCAGTCAGCAGAAGAGCAAAAAAATGATATCACAATTCCTGACTTAAAACCACAGATATTGAGACGGCTTCAGAAGCCACCATTGTTTTCAAACATGCAGTTACTTCCTGCTGGTGTCACATGTGCTGCTCACTTCTCTCCTTCCTGATTGGGCCGTTAAGCATTTAGCCGAGTGAAGCCATTGGATAATGGAGGTTGGCAAGACGGATATGCATGATTTCAAAATTAGGCAGGTCTGTCTGCTCTGCAAGGCTATATCTTTAACCATTGACAATAAAATCAAATAGAATATTTTCTGTCTGTAGAGCAGAATAAATACAAATATCTGATGAAGTCCCCCAGCTTTTGTTTATTCAAATGTGGCCCAAAAGTGTATTATTCGGACCTTACGCTTCATTTCTCTCTCTGCACCAACAATTTGAGTTGGGATTAAGTACGGCAAACTAGTTTTATTCTTCTACAAATTTAAAGCCTAAACACAGTATATGTGTATTTCTTCATTAAAGGTTTTATCACTCACGTTCATCTGTGTTAGGTGAGGAAACGGGACCAACAACAACCGAGCCAACAACAGCTGAAAGAGTGAAAACAGCAGAAATCAACACAACAGCTACAACAGATGAAGCTCCAACCAACCTGACCAACAGTGAGTCAACGTTTATCAAACATCTGCATGAGCTGAATTAGCACAAAGGCTAGCTTCACATGTGATGATGATTTTAAGACAGATTTCTGACCTGATCTGCCTTTTTTACTCCAGAACACTGAAGCTACAGCAGTCCAGTTTCTTTTCCTCTTTGCTGTGAGAGCACTGATGGAGTATTTAGTGATGCTGATGTGTTTTTATTCTTTATTTTTAACTCTGTGTCAGTGTTGATGTTGAAACTAACTAACTTCTCCTCCAGCGGCCTCTTTGTTTCCCCAGAGGGCTCAGAGTGGTCATGTTCATCAGCTCTGTTTCTCTGTTTGATAGATGGTTCAGCTCGTCCTCTGGACGTGGTCATGTTGACTCTGCGTGTGTTTGAAGTCCTCCTGCTGACTGTGATCATTATTCTACTCATCAGAGCTCAAGGTGAGAAAATCAAACCAACATTTATCCAAACGTTTGACCATCATCTGTTCAGCAGAGCTCAAGTCTTTCTGTGTGTGATTTTCAGTGAAGCGGGGATCATCTGCTGGAAACACAGTGAGTTACAGATCCAGACTGAAGTGAACTGATGTGTTCAGATGAAGAACCACAGTCTTCCTCACATGCTGACTCAGATGTTTTCTATCTGACAGGAGTGTGACGGAGATGACTGCACAGAGGATTATGACAATGGTGGAGAATCTTCTGCTTCTGTCAGATTTCTTGGATCCAGCAGTTAAACACAGACATCAAGTCCAAGCATGAATTCATCACCTCAGTGTAACTTTATTGTCCACAGACATGAAGCCAGTTTAATGAGTTTGAAGTCAGCAGCTGACCATGAGCCAGAGAAGAATATGAAGATAATACTGGACTGAAAGTCCATCAAGCAGACACATGTTTGAGCTGTTTGTAAAATAATACTGTCTTTTATCATCACGGAAAAATTTATTTTTATTTTTACAGTAGCTCTGGAAAAGTTTTTATGACATTAATTCTATCCCTGTTGCCCTCTCTTTCAATAGCCTCTACATACATACTGAATATATACATATATATGTGCATATATTAGTGCTGAGTCATAAATTTAAAATATTCAAACAATTTGAAAAACATATTACTAACTTTAAAAATATTGAAAGAAATACAACAAAAAATGTGAATTCACTAACATATATGTTATATTTATAATACATATTTAACATATCTATATTTATATCCATATCTATCTATCTATCTATCTATCTATCTATCTATATATATATACATATACAATAGTATATGTGTGTGTCTGTGTATATGTACATATGTGTGTGTGTGTGTAAAATATATATATATATATATATATGTATATATATATATATATATATATATATATATATATATATATATATATATATATATATATATATATATATATATATACATATATACATATATATATATAAAAATAAATATATACATATATATATGTTTTTGTATATGTAGAATAAATAATAAATAAATAAAGAGCATGGCTTCAGCCTTTTCTTCTGAAAAGTTTCTAGAGATTGTTATAACAGGTTCTGTACAAATAATGACTGTTTGATTGATTTTTACTCTTATGGTGTTCTGTGTTACCAAAATGAGAAAATGTTTTGGATCAAAAAATGATTCTTTTAGGACAGCTTTTTGATGTTTAAAACCAACAACCATAAATGAAACCCCACATGGCTGTGGACTGGTGATAGGGACTGATAACATACTATTTATATATTTATTTTTATTTATTAGTAGTTGTTATTTTAAATATTATTAGTGTTTCTGTAATCCATCCCCACAGCACGTGCCCTCAAAAAACTAACCTGTCCCCCCCTCCCAACCCCCCACGTGCTTATTCTCTTATGTACAGCCAGTCCACTGTGTTTGTGTCTCCAGCAGCCATTAGCATGATGCCCTTGTGATGTATTTTAAGCCCTAAAAAAGCCACAGACATGTCTCTTCATAAAATTAACATTTCCTGCACAGACAACAACTGAAGTTCACTTAGATTAGAGAGCACATATGCTTTAGCAGATGATCCAATAAGAGCACAGCCCTGAACTGGGCTCTGATTGGCCTAAAGTGAGCGTCTCCTGCTAGATTTATCTCACTTTTCTCAGAAAGAGGAGGGGCACGGATGTCAAAACATCTCTCATGTGGCTCAGTTATAAGTTGTTGTTTTATCTTTATTTTTAACACTCTGTTTAGGATATGAGTTTAAGAACTATTCACCATATGATCATGTTACTATGTCTTGTAACAGTCACACTTTTATATGTCATATATTGAATTCCTCACAGCACCTGTGGATTCACTTAAGGCTGGTGAGTGTACGGTTACATTGAGAATCATCATTCTACTCTTGTATGTCTTGTTACACATGCATTGGCAGATTTAATAAAAGACTACATCCAACAGGAGTGACTCCAGTCAGTGATTCTTGATTACACGTGGGTCACATAAACATTTGTCAATCACAGATGGAGGAGCCTCTCACATGACTTCAGTTATAAGAAGTTGATGGAAAATTAAATATTTTTAGACCAGTGACACCAAAACAAGTTTCCTCTTGTAGCTTTAAGGGTAAGAAAGTAAGAAGAATAGGAGCTGGAACAGGAGCAATGTCATCTTCTCACAAAAAACACATCTTCAAAAACACATCATGTTTCATCCCCTTTAGATCAAGCATGTCCAGAGTCAGGCCCGGGGGCCAACTGCGGCCCATGTTCAAATTTTCAAAAATTATTTTACATTTCACCAGAAGATGGCAGTAGCGCTGTGGCCACATCCTTGTGGCACTTGACACCTGACCTTTTGTCATCATTTCAGCCCATCCCATTTCAAACATGGCAAGTGTTGCTTAAAAAAAGAAAAATTGACAGCGAGTGCCGTTAATTCCAGAACAAGTGGAAATTGACACTGTAGCTGTTTTCAAGGAATTCAATGTCAAATGGCACTACCAGACAAAACATGCTAACTACGACAGGCTAACTGGGGACGACATGACGAAAATTTGAAAAAACTGAAAGTTTTTTTAACAGCACATCAGCGCTTTTTCACAAGAGCTGCGAGTCAATTGAAAATGCCACAAAGGCGAGTTACGAGGTGGCAACGCTGACTGGCAAGCACTGCAAACCTTTTGCTGAGGGTGAATTTATTAAAGACTGTGTGCTGAATATAGTTAAGAAAATTTGTCCTGAGAAGAAGCAAGATTTTGCCAATGTTTGCCTGGCTCGTAACACTGATACCGAGAATTAAAGATGTTTCATTAGAGATAAAAGCTGAATGGTCGGCCCCCGCACATTTTCACCTTACCAAATCCGGCCCCCATGGCAAAAAGTTTGGACACCCCTGCCTTAGATGGACTGGACCTTACATGGACCTCAAAGTTATGGAGATGGTCACGGATCACATATTTAAAGTCCAAGTTCAAGTCTATGGATGAGAATCAAAAACCAATTCTTAAGAATCAAAAACAACTCCCTCGATGAATCAATATCATCAGTCATTTTCTCATCGGTTCTCTTATCAGCTCCTTCTACTCTGTTCTGCGTACATTAAAGGGGCAGGAGCTCTAACAGAGCGTCTCAGATGTAGAGAGAATACAGCACTGTCAGGGTAATCTGTAATTAAGGTGTTTGGAGCATGAGTGATAATGAACATTACCCAGAATTCCTCAAAATGAACATACAAACCTGATTTATGGAGAGATGTGACCGTGATGAGGTAATATTATATACATTTTTGCAACGCAAATCCATTAAGTGATGTCAGAGATAATACGGCCCAGTGTTAACTTACTAATAAATATGGGCTCTTTAAGGGATTTTTACTTGTACTTTCAAATGATTTTGTGATGTATTGTGCTTAGTTATATTTGTCATTTTATCTGAGCACTGAGTAAATAAAACACAATTAAAATCCATCAAACTTTTGCATCAGTGAGTGTTTTTGCAAAATCAAAGTTTAGCTTCAGAACAAGAATTATCATACTCGGACAAAATTTAAACTATGAAACTGGTTTGATGATTTAAAACAATCAGAGAAAAGACATCATTCAGTCTGAAGTTTTAGAGCTAGGGTACGCAATAGGCGGACCCTGGTCCACATCCGAACCACGGACCAACTCTTTGTGGACCCAGGGCAGAAAAAAAAAACACAGCACGCCACTCTCTCTGACTGACTGACGCAAGACAGTCTGGCTGCAGACCGGACCCAACTCTGCAGACCTGCACTGAGAGGACCCGCTGCACTGAGAGGACCCGACGTCACGTTACGCCAACGTCACGTTACGTTGCCTGCACTGACAGGACCCTACGTTGCAGATGTCCCAGACCTCCGACGTCACGTTACGTTTTTTTTAATACTTTTTTAAATTCTTTTTCATATACGGATCGGGTAGTGACAAGCTAACGACAGTTAATGACCGTTAGCCGCTAACTTAGCTGCTAACAGCTAACGGCCTTATACTATCGTCTTACACTAAATTGTATCACACAGATGATTCATTTAACTCTTATATGTAACATGAACCTTGTCAAAGACAATCCTTACAAGTAAACTTCTGAGGAGGGCAGATTTCGCCAAGTTTTACTAAGTATCTATGACAGGAGTCACTACCCGATCCGTACGTATTTCTATGTCTGAATCCATCGTGTATATATCTATATCGCTGTCACGGCTCGAGAGGAAGTGACGCAGTGTTCGCGCATGCGCAGTACAAATCGGGTAGCCGTACGGATCAGGTAGTGACAGTCTGCAACGTAGGGTCCTGTCAGTGCAGGAAACGTAACGTGACGTCGACGTCGGCGTAACGTGACGTCGGGTCCTCTCATTGCAGGTCTGCATTGTAGGGTCCTGTCAGTGCAGGTCTGCAGCCAGACCCCTCTCGACTGACGCGAGATTAGACCGGTTAAGAGAGAGAGAGCGAGTGTGTGTGTGTGTGGCTGGGTGCACACTCACGCTTGCGTTATGGGCTGTCATTCCCATGACAACGATGCGTTGATTGGCCGATGACTACGCAAGCCGGCAGTCACACACCCTCCTCCTTCAGTGTGTTTTCTCTGCACGGCGCAGGCAGCGGTATCGTCTTTGCAGCAGGAGCGTTGCTCACAACCGGCACCCGACCTCAAAATGGTAAGTCAGAGAAAGGTGGACACAGAAAATCGCCGATTAATTGAGGAATGAAATATATGTTTATCTTACCTCCTTCGAGCGCAAAGCCAATGTGTCTTTTGTGTGAAAGTACTATTGCCCTGATAAAAGTGAAAACATTAAACCCCATTATGAAAAGTGCCACAACGATTTTGATAGAGATAGATTGACACAAACATCCGGGCATTTGTGGGCGTTACCAACAGTGCCATTTTTTTGGAGGTGCAAACAAAGCGCCATAGCAACCATAACAACCCATTCTGAACCAAGATTTTAGCGATCATCTCAGACTTAACAGCTCGAAAATTGTAAAGTGGTGCAATGCAGGGACTTGCAAGAACAACCATTCTATGAAGAAAGAGGACAGAACACAACAACACTCGGTCTACAAGTCTCTGCCCCATGAAAAAGAGCTAGTAAGGAGGGAACTGTAGGCAAAAGCCTGTAACCGATTTGACCCGGTTACGAGGAAGGCATGGGCGCAATGGAATGAGGCGAAGGCCGTGTACGTGTGTTTGGCACACTTCATTAGTGGTTAGTGCAGTGTGTCTAATTATAATCATGGGTAGAGTTTGTTTTTTGGTAGTTTAACTAGGGCTGCAAACAATTAATCGATTATCGATTAATCGTTGATGAGAAATTACTCGATTAAAGTAAATTAATTGCAATTAATCGAGAAGAAGAAGACGACAACAACAACAAGACAAACGAGAAGTGGTAAGCTGGCAGGATGAAAAGTACAAGATGGAGTTTCGTATGAAACCACTTTAAGTTGGTTAATGACGACAAAGACGCCAAATGCACCATCTGTGGAAGTATTTTAAAGTACAACTCCTCCACAACTTTGCTAAATTATCACCTCAATACGTCACATTCTGTTAGGAATAAATCTTTTATTAAGGAATATGATTTGCATTTTCTCTTTCATAAGAAAGATAACATTTTCATAGAAAGGAACCTTTTGATTTGAGGGGAATTCAGCTTCGCAGAAAAATTGCCGCTTATCAATTAATCGATCATCGATCGATAAGATAAAACAACTATCGATTAATGAATTACTCGATAATTTGAATGCCTAAGTTTAACAGAACCACACACTTCACGACCTTCACTACTACTAGCCTGTTAAGCTTTGTTGTTGTTGTCGTTAGCCGCAATCTATTCTCCCGGCTGTCTGATCCCAAAAAGCACACAAATAAATTAAATATGTAACGTTAAATCAGAAGATCATGATGACGAGATGAGGTGACTAGATCTCTAACTGGGACAGTTAAAGATATTGCGAAGTATCCTGTCATTTTTCTTAGCTGCTGTCACTTGGTCATAGTAAAATTACAAATAGCCTACTGAATGAATGAAACTTTAACCATGAGAGCCTCATTAAGATTAAAAATATCATTTCACATTACCACATGCAGCAAAAGAAAAAAACAAGTTATTTCTGAAGTAAAAGCCTAGCCACAGCCTTAGCTTCTTTACAAGCTGCTCAATATGAAGCTTAAGAGACAGATAATCATGGAGCACAAACCAGAGGTATTTATAAGATACCGACTCAATCACATCACACTGAGCTGTAAAAATAGACGGCAGGTTCTGTGGCAGCCCACACGACCTTACCAATAGAACAAACAAACAAACAAACTTACAAACTGACACCAAATTCTTAAAACCGGACCGCAGATTTGTACCGTTGTTTTGAATGCGTTGCTATGGAATGTTTGCACCTCGGGTAAAATGGCATCACATTTCACGTGACGCGTGACGTCAGCTTGTGTGAACCTATTGCCCCCAAAATCTTTAATGAATGTGCCCTAGTTTTTTTCCACCTAAATGACTAAGGTTTTGACAGTTGTTTACCAGAGAACAGTATGAGGGTTTAGGTTTGTTATTTTAGCTTAAAGTAAAGGGACACTTTGTTTTCCTTTTGAGATGTATGTGAACATTTGAATTCTCAAGACACTTGATTCACCTTTAGTGAAAGTTGTTGTTTATTTATTTCATTTTGTTGAGTAATACTAAGTAAGATAGAATATCATCGTATACTGAAAATAAATAAAACCCCTGATTATGACTGAACAGTACACCCAGCCTAAAACAACAACAAAAAAAACCCATAAAAAAATAGTTAAAAAAAAAAAAAAAAAGGGCCAAAATTTTGTTGGCACGCATGGCTGTGGACCCTTGACTTCCTCAAAATTTATTTTCTGGACCTTTTACATTTCTAATTGAGAACCCCTGTTTTAGAGATTAAATATTCATCGGGATGAAGGTTGGGGACACATTCCAGAACACTGCAAAAAATGTCCAGAAAGTTTGCAGAAACTTTCCAGGGAAATGGAGCTGGAACATTTCGTAAATATTCGTGTCACTAAAAAAATGTTTCCTTTAAAAACATGCCTTACATTTATAAGATTCACTGGTGACATTTTGTCAAGATCTGATCTAAGTTTACGAGTGAAGTGTTCATGATTAAATCACAGGCAGAGGGTGAAACATCCGGAGGGGTATCTCACAATCAGACGATAAAATCAGCAGCATCTTCAGAAGCAACATAACATTTCTTGAATGTTCTGTCATGAATTTCCTGTTGATCAAAATCCTCCACATTAAAAAGTTCACAGACATGATCAGTAAACCAGTTTCTCTAACAGCAGTGATGTTTGCTTAGTGTCCAGAAGTTCAAACTAGACCTGATCGATCGTCCATGTTAAAATCACCAACAATAACAGCTCTGTTGAAGTTACATATTTGATCATTGTGGGATCAGAGAGAAAAGAGGGGCATCATTTTGGGGGTCTGTGGAGAGTTAGTGAGTCTGTTCTCTATCCTGCAGAGTGTAGATGAGTTGTATTTATTTACTGTATATTCACAGGAGCTGAAATAAAGACACCATGTTTGGTCAGAGCGCATGTTTAAGAAACAGTTTTCATGAAGTGGGCTTGTGGCATCTGTGAGTTCTTGTTCTAAGATGAATGAGTGAATGTTTATTTCAAACTTAAATGGAAAAATGTACATAAATGTCTATACAAATCCAACAAAATAAAATAAAATAGTAGGTACATGCAAATAGCCTTTTCAGCATTTTTTTTTACTGTCATTAATCTTTGCAAAAATACAAACAAAAACAGAAGAGGTAACAAACTCGTCCAGTCCCACCCCTTATTCCTTTTCAAAATATCTTATTTAAAAGGACTGTGAGGAGTTTCTAAGTAATTGCAAAAAAGTCTTACTTATAGATATATGACCTGATCGAAATACACACTTATCGATGAGTTTTATAGCATCAAAATAGGTTATCTATAAATGCTATTCCTTAGCTTCGCGGTCGGGTTGGACAGGGCTGGACTGGCCTGGATACTCAACTTTGGGAACAAGACAATTAAAACTAGAGCAAATTTAGATTATTCGGACACGTCTTAGAGCACCGGGCTGTAAGTAGAGATATATAGCCAGCTACAAAACTACGATACTAAGTTTTTCGAAACTTGCTTGTTGTCACACATCAAAAACTACCACTACGTAACTAGAAAGAGATACATTACCTCGTCGCTT